>KN839839.1:588684-644911 GCA_000827185.1 Hydnomerulius pinastri MD-312
AGCGCCTAGGCCCCCCTACCATTGGTTGTCCCCACGCACCCATCGCCCGTCAAATTTCCCCCGGATGGTTCAAATTTGGAGAGAGGGTCCAGCGATGCTTTTATTTACATGCGGGGAACATAGGCCAGTGTGTCCGAACCGTCAGAGACGAAGGACCGATTTCTGCATCGAGCGATCACACCATAAGCCGATGAAACACTGCTGGAAGAACATATCAGAACCTTTGAGAGGACAAGAGGGGGTAGTTTTCCCCCTGGCCTTCCAGCGCATCCGGGACTCGGAGCCGTAAGGTGAAGCTATGTAATACTGTGACTTTGGGCAGCTATCCAGCTTCACGCAGACTCGTAACCGTCTGGCTTGAATACACCACGAGCGAGCAAAGTGGCGTATCGCTCGTGGTGTCGTATGCCAGGCTGGTCACGAGCCTAAGCTCCACGCACAACCACCAAGTTCTTCATGTCGCGTATTCCATGAATAACAGATGGCTTGCCAGCGGATGCGACGATAATCAAGATGTGGGACGTGTCCCACCTACCACTGCAAGAAAAGGAGACGATTTGCCTAATACATACATTGATACAACTCCGCGGTCGTTTGTTTGGCAAAGGCTTTGGATCCAAACAAGTTGTCCGCGATCACTGCCGACGTGACTGGCACGCCCCGAGCCCACCACCTCGATTCAATGTGAATATCCTCACAACAGGTTTCTGGCTTAGAACCAGAATCGCTCGAGGAAGGATGCTTCGTGACAATGTTTGGGTGCTCTCTTCGGATCTATAGCCGATGGACGCTCGAGTGCCTCCGACGTCGGGCGATCTTTCACGCGTAATACTCAGCGGCCTCCTCGCGAACGCGTTGCAAGTCGCCGTCTTGTCGGCCCTTAAGGTAGGCACATGCCCTGGAACGATGGGCCTGACATTGGAAATACTGATACGCCCCCGGCGGACTGCTATGATGCGAAAATAGCACAGGGTAGGCATTTGACTCTCGACAAAGGGCTAGGCGCGTCTACGAAATGACAGATCTTCCCAAGTCGAGGATTGGTGGAATGCCTCACGTCCCCCTGACTATAATTAACCATCATTAGGACAGCCTGCTGGCCAGGAGCCGGCATACTTGGATCCGTGCCTTTTCTTATCTTCTGCACTTCGATTTGCCTGCCGCAATCGAGAGAACCTGTGTTCCTTCCTGATTACTGGGTGGTCTCGATCGTTCCAAGTAAACTTCCTGAAGAAGATGCTTCACGCAAGGTATAGCTGGGAATTTTACTACACTGTGGTACCTGTTTTCACATGTAACGGCGACGAACTGCCCAATGCCAATCATGAGCCGGAGTCGCGCATCTCCGATGTCAGCTACACGACATTCTGCCGTAGCCCTTAGGGTGAGTTACTTCATTGTTGTACACATCGCTCAAGGCAGCAAGTTGGAAACAAGTTGGATAACTGCGCGCTTGCAAATCAAGATATATCGAATTTTACGAGTTGTACAGTATGGCCTATATTACTCCTCTAAAAGATCTCCCCATGACTCTCATTTACACGATCAACAAAGTTGCCACATCTTCACGTAGTCGCTAGGGGCCCTGGGTGTTAGCTTCATGTGGTCAGAGGAGGTACTATGTAACTTACACAATGAGGGATCGGCTCTCGCCATCTGATCCCCACGTAGGATACCACGTGTCTTGGTTGTTAGCGAAATCGCGCATCGCAGTATTGGAGCCATCCAACCACGGCTTGCCACCTGCGTTATCGGGGAACCAACCATTAGTACCTCCGACTGCAAGGTTCAAGATCAGGTAGAAGGCTATAGCAAACTTTTAGTGACCTGGATACTTGGATGCTCAAGTCAAGGGACATACGTTGGTCAAAAGGCGTGGCGTTGGTTCCATTAACCCATGGATTCTCAAGAACGATAGGGGTTGAACCATTCTGGACGACCGAAGGGAAGTCCCCACGTGAGAAGAAGGGCTCGTTGAAAGACAGCTCAAGCATATAATGGAGCCTCGTATCGACGTAGATGCGTCTGAAGAGCTTCTCAGCCGCGGTCGAATGAGGTTAAGGAAAGAACGACGTACAAGAAGTCCTGTGTCCATTCAAGAGCGTAGGTATGGAAATCCTCACCGTAATCGGTACGGCGCTGCGTCCACCAGCCAAAGGTTTTGTAAACCGCATTTAGGAAAGATAATGGTCCCCAATTCAGCGAGCCGCGGACGTAATCAATTCCCCTACGAAATGATTTAGGTTCCGAACTCAAATCTGCCCTGAAGAAACACATCGAACTTACTGGTTAGGATAGGAACGGCCATTTCCACGAGATTCCATGATGTCGATTTCACCACTGAGGGGCCAAGGTCCATACGTATTGTTCACCGGAAGCATCCAGATTGCAGGCCAAAGCTTCGATAAGATGAGAAAGTATCTCCGGATGATCAGCATGACGCCTTACCCAGTCACTAATGAAATGTCAAAGTCAGCGCCATACCAAGTAAGGGAGGTCGTTCACTCTTACCCTCGTGGAAGTTTTGCCCTGACCTCAACGCGGCCGTACCTAATGCTGGCACTGTTCTTTGTGCTGATGCGCGCACTCTGCACAGGGTTGATTATAGTGCCTGTCGTGCTGTTGCTTACGGCACCACAAGACTGGTAGTATGCAGTCGCATCGAAGGTGGTGCTGTTTGTAGAATCAGGCAGGGCCGCCGGATTGGTGATGTTATAGGTGCAGTCAGTGAGGTTGTACGTATAGCCATTGAAGACGTTGTCGACGCCGATGACGTCTGACGTCAGAGTAGGCGTGAGGTACAGGTACCCATCCTGGACGTAAGAATTGTTCGACGAGGACGTTGACATCTCGAACTCCCCGTTTCTGGTATATTGCAAGGTAAGCCTCCACATTACAATCGTGAAGCAGGTCAAATAGCCACTAACCCGAATCCGCCGAGCTCAACCTCGCGGAACCAGTTGCCACCAGCACCAAAGACGGTGTCAGTGTCAGTGTTGAACTCCTCGTCTAAGACCATACACAAGTTCCCGTTGATCATAGGCACACTCTTGTACCCGAAGTAGCATCGGACAGCAGAGGCTGCAATACCAAGGAATGCGACACCGTAAGTTGTGAAATACGCGAGGCGTGCGTAGGGGTCTTTCTTTGTGATCCAAGGCTTGTCTAGGGTGCTGGGGTCCTCAAGCAGCGTCGAGCGCATACGCTTGGCCTTCTTGGGGGCTACCGACGGTGCGACTGAATGGGTGGTCAGTGGGCGCGACGGTGGCGCTGCGAAAGTCTCGCGGAGCCGAACCCCAGATGGCGTCCGGCTTGGCGCAATCATGTTAGGGCGACCGCCATAATACGAGGACGAGCGCGGGATATCAGCGCGAGGTGCAATAGAGACCCCATGACGAGGTGTTGGCTCCGGGAAGGGATAAGAGCCAGCGTCGAGCTCACCCATAATGGGCGGCACCGGGAGGGGTGACTCTGGGGTACCGGGGTCGAGGTTCCGGACGCTACCCGGAGGGGAGAACGGGTTGGCGCTGGACGTGCCCGCTGTAGATGGTCGGGACGTTGCCGGAGACGACATTGAGAATTGATGCTGAAGGCCCGGGCGGTCCGCACGTCTGTCTTCACTGATGAAAAAAGGTGAAGGCGACGGGGAGCCATCCTTGGCGCTGCGAGAATTAGACATGAAGGGAAACTAGAGATTCTGAGCCGTGAAAGGGGCTTTGAGAACTCGGACACGCTCTGTCTCTGAAGACTTTTTCCTCTGCTCCTCCTTCAAGATATAAGGGCCATCCTGCGTCCAAATCCATACCTGGTCTTCAACGAGGACATCAAAGGGTCTGGATTTCCTCATCGGAACACGATGGTAATCGCCGTGAGAAAGGTACCATTAACGCGGAACCAAAAACCAAATTACAAGTTCAAGCTCAGATCAGAATCTCGATCGCTCTACCGAACGGAGATTGATCGGTTCATTATGACAATCAACCAAGTAACCTCCATGAACCCCGGAAAGCGGGTGCAAAAGAGATCTATCAATCCAGCTAGACCCATGTCCGTGGCCGCATCGGCTGCTACATCTATGTCGCGGTGATCACCACTAACGGAGAGCGTTCCATGCATGGACGCAGCCTCATTGCCTTGATTCAGGCCCTTGCCAAGCAAATTCTTCCACGGCAGTCAGATATCCATCGAATGTTGACTCAAGGCACTGTCTACAGGTCTACAGGCTGTCGGCGGGCATTTGTAAATGAAAGCATCAAGGGGCGCTGCAGGGAACAAACTATTCCCGGCGCGGATATTCTCTACTTACTGACGCGACGTTCATCACGAACTTGCAGGGCTCGACCAAGTCCGATGTCGATGGGCATCGCGCAGAGGTCCCATCGATATCATTTGCGTTAGTTGTTTGTCCTTCATTCTTGCTGGCCCAAGGGTAATTTAGCTCATGACTTGTTGGTAGCCAGGGAGGCCTAACAATGGAACTATGCCACCCGGGGCCCGCAGCGACGAGTTCAAGCATTCTTCAAGAAGAAAAATGTCTCAGTTTCCAACACCTTACAATGGTCAGGATCTGGATTCGCTTACTCAGGAAAGGTGTTAACCGAATGAACAACATGTCGAGCCAGGGGGTTCTACGCTCGTTCTCGCATGAAGAAGATAACGGCTCAGCGCCAGATGTCGTCAATGATGATTTGCCATCGCGAAGTTCCTCGGACTTCTCTTCCTCATTCTGCAGCCTTGTTGCGCACTTGGATAGCACGCCTTCTTCCATGACCGCATATCACATATTTCTTCACAAGGGAAATCACCCGCCGGCACGTGTGAACAAGGTTATCTTTTTCGGTTCTTCGTATGACCAGCGTCCAAGTTGAGTGTTCTGGAATGACGGTGGAATCGTATGAATTTGATTCTGCTCGCATTCGTCATTTCTTTCCACAAAACGTGCCCAGAAGTAGACTCAGAGAATGTTGTCATCCAATATCCTCGGGCTTTGGCGCTGGCGCTGGCACTGAATTCCTATATAACCGATCATTGCAAGTGTGGGCTTATCTGGACGCTCAGAGGCATCGTCACATTTCCGCCATTTACCAATCGAGAACCGAGATACGATACTACCGTCTCTGCCTGGTATCTCCGCCTGTGGATCAGTGATATGAGGGTGACATTCGCTGCGCAAGGACTTCATGGAGGCTTGCTTGAGGGTCTCTTCGAATGCGTCGCCCGATGTCGACTAAGCTCGGGCTTTCAAAGGGTAATCTCTTCTCGATCTTCATGGCGGAGACCCGAGTTCGAGGTCGACTGAGCCACAGTTGACCTCGAACTCGGGTCAACAGAACATCCATGACGGTGACTTAGCCTTTGTCTTCGATGTATGTTGAGAATTGGAGGAAAGCCTTACGTTTCACTTTTCTTGGAAGTGCGATTTCTTGATTAACGACGCAAAAGTCCGCACCCTCGAGTCAATCAGCTCGGGTATCAGTTTCGAAGACAAAGGTAAGGCAGATCTGTGAGCATCGCAGGGTCGTGAAGCGATATGTTTTTGCGACGCAGTGGAGCAGATACGCCATACAGCTGGGTATGTCGCCGAGTGATACTCATGTCAATCTGTTGGAGGATCAGAAAGAGAAACATGAAAATAGAAGATGGAAGATGGACGAATCTGGTTTTCTTGCTGAGATTTCGAACATACACACATGCAGCGTTGTCTCTACGAGCATAGCCCCGAGCGACAAAGCCCACGACATCTCTCTAGAAAAGCCAATGGAAGGCCAAGCCTTTCGAGTGAGCCCTCCATTTCTCCACGAGGTAAGATTGCGAAGACCGGCGTGTGTTCGAGTTCGAATGCTGTGGAGTGAGAGATCTCCGCCGGCCACAAGTGGAACAGAAGTGCTTTGAATAGCGTATTTCCTTTCGCGACAGGAAACCAAAAAAGAGACCACATAGATATGATAGGGGGAGAAGGCGAAGGCGTTCTTGAAGTGAAGGCCCCTTTTTGCCTTGGTGGCGTTTAGATATGGGCGTCGTTGACCGGGGAGGTTCCCGAGACCTCTTGACGACGAACAGTCCTGTCCTCTTGAGGAAACTTTCAATTCAAGGAGATGCCTATACTGGTGACTCGGAGTTCCAACGCGGGCAAGGGATGGTTCCTGCTTATTCGGTCAATGGTGGAGCGATTGCGTGCCAAATGATTTCAGACCAGCGACATACCTTGTTGAGATTGCTCGACACAATCTGTCAGGCGTGATCTACCAGTTTCTTCGGTCTTGCATGTATTCTCGGTCATGCAAAGAGGCCATTAACAGTGAGCAGTCCGATTCTTGTCCCTTTCAAAGAGAACCCCGAGATTTTTCGCGTCCTCGCCAAGAGATCAAGACAAGTGTTATATCATCTAGTAAGATGAATAGATAAGATCTGTATGCCTGCTTGCCTCGATGACAGTGCGCAATGTAATTGCAAAATCACGGACTTGCGGCCATTTGCTGTTTGAAGACACGACAGCGCAATGCCAAACGCCACTAGCACCAAACTCTTTTGAGACACGGTGACCACGATGCAATATCCCGTAAAAGGTCCCTTGACCGACGAGCACGTGAAATGGTACCTTGAAGCCTCATTTAAGCTCAAGGTCTTCTCGTCGGGAAGGGGGTGATTGGCAGGATACGGGCTGAACATGTCATCGGTGACGCGGTGATCACAGATAGCATTATTTGACCTTGTTCTGTTCGCTTTGCAGCCTGGCAGAGTCATAACCAGGAAAAATGAGGGCAGAGAACCCCGAAAATCTTCAAGGCGCTCGATTGCCTTGCGATGGGTGAAATTGAGAAGTACCTCAAGAAGCGCGAGCAAATAGGCGCACATGAGGGAACGTTGACCACGATAAGAAAAGCTCCAGGGAAGTCATGACGGGAGTTGCACCATGGCAATCGCCGAATGACAGGATCTTTGCTGAGCAGGAATTGCTGAAAGAATCACGCTGATCAGGTTCGGGATCGCTAGCGCCTGCGCAGCTGCACTCCCTACTGTTACAGATGCGGCGGCTGAGTACCAAACCTCAGGCCCTCAGGCCTCAGGAGACGCACCCTACCATCGCGTTATTTGACATGACAGCGGGCGAAGTGCTGCTCGAAGCCCTGTTCTGAACTTCTAGCCATTCGTGATTAATGTGATTGGAGGAGAGGAAGATGCCGGTTCCGCAAAGGTTGCTTCCACCTTTGGTGCGAGTTGTTTATTTTAAGTTCAACTGCCAAATCTGTCTAAACTCGAGATCCCACATGCACAACTTTGTCAAGTCATCTTCAAAACTTCAGAGAGTGAACTCTGCTACCGCGGTGGCGCCGCGGAACGGGGCTGTCAGAATGATTCTTGACGTTTACAAAGGTCGCTTTCCCTTCCCTGCGATCTTCTTAGTGAGTTGAACTTGAATTGCGTAAATTCGACTGAAGTCGTTTAGAGGCTCCACCTTGATGCCTGGGCAACTACAAGGTTCGAAGGATGGGCAACGTCCCTTGATCTTGAAAGTCCTCGGACTAACCTAGTAGAGGTATGATGAGAGGATCTCATGCGTTGATGCATCGCCCTTAGTTTGGCCCTTCAACTCCTTGAGAGAGTTACTCGTGGCACTGTCAGGTCTTGTCGGTGATGGGTGCTGTCCACCGTCCTTCAACTGCCAATCTTGTTCGGCGTGGCCTCCTCATTCCAGGCCCTAGTGTCTCGGCTCGTGACGCGCCGGGCGTGGTTGAGCCGCGAAAGGCCAGTCTCGAGCGCAAGATATCTCAGACATGCAAGGCGTCCCAGCCCAAAAATAACGCTGATCAGGTACCCGGTTTGGTATATTCTAGTGGTCTCTTCACAGGCGCCATTGAAGCCTTTCTGATCACAGATCCTCTCACCGATCTTTCATACCTGTCACTTTTGCTCAAACTCGCCACTTGCGGATCTGATCACGTACTCATTCACTGGTCTTCACTACCGGAAACGTGAACTGCATTCTACCCCCGAAGCAATCAACCTCTATCTTCCGTCTGTCACAAGGGCTCGTGCGTGCTGTTCCGCGAGGTTATCGCAAATGACAAATGAAGAGAAGGGACCCGCTGAACAGCCTCTCTACACGGCATCGTCCAGGTTATCCGAATCTTCGGGCTCCTGCAAGTAGGAAATCGTTGACCCCGTTCTTTTTTTTCTCAATCTGGATCTCCATCGGATATGTTGTACAATGACATCGCATATCGATACCTTCCGAATTCTGAGTATCCCGTTTCTCCTGTTGGAGCGCCCTTATAACGCTCTGATTATGGTCATGGTATTCCGAGCCACACCCCATCATCCTCTGTGTCTAGCCCAGGAACGCTTGCTGTCACTCTCGCCGTTGTTGTTGTCCCTCTCGTACTCGTCTTTGAGCTTCCAAGATGGCTATGGACTACGACGCATACGATGCCCTGCTCCATCATATTTTCAAGCAGGTTTGTCTTCGCGTTGTTATATTGCCCCTATCGATCGTTGATAATTGTACATTCCTGCTAAATATCATTTCAGACTCAAGGGGACGCGTGGTTCAAGCCAACAGAGGAAACTATCTCTGCAGGTGTCTGCCTACGCGTTGAGCCCGGCCACTTCAGGGTCTTCCCATACGAAAACCCCTTCCTTGGACCTTTCGAAGCAGCAGTCCGTACTCTGAACCCCGTTGTTGCGGTCAAAGTGCGGAGCGCTGCGGTCCATGCCGCCTTGGCAACTGTGTATGTTTTCCACGAGCACTTAGTTCTTTAAAAAAAACTTACACTTGGCATCTGAATGTCATAGTGGTGATGACGCTTCGGCTATCTATGTCGATCACAATACGCGGATTCAAATAATTGACTCCATGCTTATGTTACCAAGAGCGGAGAAAGAGCAGTGCGGCGCTTTCGTTGTACGGCATTTTCTTCTAACTCCACGTGACAGCTTTCTGATAGGGTGTTTTATGACATAGCGGGACGAGCGTGTGCTTGTTCTCTGGTCTGATAACTTGGATAACATCATCCCGTTGTGCCGCGACTTCGACGACAAGTTGATTAAACTTGTCTGGCGCGCCCGGACCGCCGTCTCCATCCCTTCGGAGTTATCCTCAGCTAAGAGTACCAACCCGTCCGACGACAACCTTGTCGAGAAGGCAAAAGAGGAATTCGAAGCTATCCCCGTGTCAGCCAAAGAGGTTGCTAATCGGACCCAGAAACCAAAGTCGACGCCGTTCTGGAACCTATTCAGTTGGCGTTCCAGTCGCTCGCAGCATGAGAAGGATGCGGAGAAGGCCTCATCCAATCAACGTCGAATTAGACTCATCGCTCCGTTCTACAATGGCGTGGGCTGTGCCTTGGCTCTCTGTGAGTTTCTCCCCTAGACATGCGTAATCATCTGACTGACCTTTCTACTATAGTTTTCATTGGCTGTGGTGTTAGTATGCTCTTACAAGAGTCGCTCTTGGACGATCAGTGGATTAGGTTCACACTCCTCGTCACGGCTCCCTTTTCCTTCTGCGTATCGATCGTAAGTGGATCCGCAGCATACAGAATGGTCTCGTGCTAACGGGATGTCCGTCAGTTTTTCTGCAATCAAATCGTTGGGAACATCGGCATGATGTGCGTTACCCTTGACATACAGTAAGAAGTTAGCTAACCTCGCGAATCGTACAGTATTGGGCCCGTCTCTCAATACTATGAAAACTCGAAGTACTATTCTGCAATCAAGCCCGGAGCCAACAAGGAGGTCGACTCAGCTCTTCCCCACATATCCATCGAACTTCCTGTTTACAAAGAGAGCTTGGAGCATACCATGTGAGTAGTGTCGATGAGAGGGGTCCACGTATCGTCATTCCAACTTTCGCAGCGCTCCATCAGTTTACTCCGTGAAAAAGGCCATGCAGACATACGCTCGTCAAGGTGGAACGTCGTCTATATTCGTGCATGATGACGGTCTTCAGACCCTCTCAGAAGCCGATCGCGAGGAACGCATCTCGTTCTATGCAGACCATAACATTGGCTGGGTCGCTCGTCCTCCTCACGATTCATCCCCTGGTGGCTTTCATCGTGCTGGGCGATTCAAGAAGGCGTCAAACATGAACTATGGCCTTGCGCTCAGCTTGAAATTGGAGAAGCACCTCAAGGCACTTGTCGAGGCCGAAGAGCGCGGTGAACTGGACACGAGCGGCGAACAGGAATCCCTGGAAGATCGCGCGATGCATCTCGCCTGCGACGAGGTCTTCATGGAAAGTGGCGGTAAATGGAAGCCATGGGCCTGTAACGGGAAATCGATTCGCATTGGCGAGATCATCCTCATCGTCGACGCTGATACTATCGTCCCCGAGGACTGCCTTCGTGATGCCGCCCGCGAACTCGCCGAGAGTCCCGACGTCGCCATCATTCAACATGAATCTGGTGAGAACCCTAGGTCAGGTTGTTCAGGAACCCTTCTCACAATTCTCCAGATGTCATGCAGGTTGCCCATCATTACTTTGAGAATGGAATCGCCCATTTCACGCGAAGAATCAACAAGAGTATCTCTTTGGGTTGTGCAAACGGGGAAATAGCCCCTTTCGTCGGACACAACGCGTTTCTTCGGTGGTCGGCTCTTCAGGATGCCGCCTTCATCGATGAGGCTGATGGGAAAAGGAAGATCTGGTCAGAATCCAATGTATCTGAGGACTTTGATATGGCCTTACGCCTTCAGGTGCGCTAAGACACGACTTATCAGTGATTGACACTCGTGCTAACGGCAATACTTCGGGTGCGTGTGTAGCTGAAGGGATATGCCATTCGGTGGGCGACATATTCCGAGGGCGACTTCAAGGAAGGCGTGTCCCTTACCGTTGACGATGAGCTTAACAGGTGGCAAAAATACTCATATGGTGCGGATTTGAGGTATCTCCGAGTGCTTGGCACGTCTGACATGATCTGCTGGCAGGCTGCAGCGAGTTGATCTTCAACCCTCTAATCCAGTGGTGGCGTCTGGGACCCATCAACAAGCAGCTGCGCATCTTCGTGTGGGCTGATTCCCCTGTGCACTACAAACTCAGCATGATGGCTTGTATGTGGACTTTTCTGATTCATTTTATGTCTATGGCTGATGCGCGGCTGTTTAGACATGTTCTCTTACTGTAAGTGGGATATTTGTCCACGGGAAGGGGAAGCGACTGACTTCTTTTGGTTTTAGATGGTATCGCCGCAGCAGGAGTGCTCTCTGTGGTGAACTATTTACTTCTTGGGTTTGGCATCGAAACGGACGGATACTACCTACACAGCTTCGAGGTTTTCTTGGCGATCCTTGCTGTCTTCCCTGGGTCAGGAAACCTTGGCTTCATTATGCTCGAGTACCGCCTTGGCCATCGCAGTATGATCGGTGCCATCATCGAAACCGTTACATGGGTACCATTTTTGTTCGTCATCTCTCCCGTCTTGGCCGGAAACTTAGCTTATCCGCTTTCTTTCTTTCGCTCGCAGCTTCTTCTTCTTCGGCGGCCTCAGTATACACTTGTCGACTGCTCTCCTTGCCCATATGTTCTCCTACAATATCACATGGGGCGCCACCAAGAAAGAAGTGGAACGATCAAATTTCTTCATCGAGGTCCCTCGTATCCTCAAGCGCTTCTGGCTGGCATTCGTGCTGTCGTTTGCTTGCTTTGCGATGATGATCATCTTCAGCCTTGACTTCGTCACGCCGGATTGGCAAATTCCAGGATCTTACTGGGCTGTCATACTCCCTCTTTCCCTTGTTGCGGGATCTCATGTCCTTTTCCCAGTGAGTGCTCTCTTGTGGCCGGTGCTGACTTGGCCTGACGAACTTGCTACTTTAGATTGTGCTCAACCCCTGGCTGATGATCTTCTCTTACTGATGGCTGGACTCTCCTGTGTTCCCATGCGCCATGCGCCATTTGCCTCTTGGTAGACATATTATATTAGGTTCTATTGTTCTGTTATATGTACGGTGACTCCGTGAAATTTGTACATACCATAAGATATATTCATTGTGGCGCCTTGCAGCTTTCGCTTATGCGTCGGTATTTTTTGTTTATACCTCGGGGTGACCAACTACTGGTACCGCTCCGTTCGGCTAAGCATGACTCATTGTATCACCTTCATCCGCGTTTTCAACGTACTCGAATAGCAGTATCACGATTACAACTTACAACGTCAAACAATCGACTTAGACTCGCTTTGATAGAACCTGTCGACAAAGACACGGAGATTCTGGTATGTAGTCTCAACAACTTGAACCAGGCCCTCGAACCTAACAACTTGGTCTATCAAACTCGCTCGCAGAGCGCTTCAGGTAACTTTCTCCCGCTGGCACGCTTGCGGGCCCCATGCCCACGTACACAGGACAATTGTTCAGCTTGTAACACAAAGGCAGCCGTTTGCTAATAACATTTAGTGAGCAATCACTATGAGCATGAGACGACCCTGCTTGCGTATGTGTTGGGTCGCTGCCATGAGGCCGCTGCAATGTTATTCGTTCCTTCCGGACCGGATCGTGAACGATGTTCCAGGTTCTATGGCCGCCGTTATGTGCACGCGAATCGCTCGTGCAGAAAAATCTTGTTGTTCCATTGGGTGCAAGGACCGACGAGACCCCCGAATTTCTGGCATTTTCGAACTCCCGATCAGCCCCTCCCAAAGGGCTGTGGCTATTTTTCGGGCAGTGAACCAGTGTTTTGGCGCGTGTATGTCAAGATTAGCCTTCAAGGCTTCAAAGATACCCATGACACAGCACGTTCTTCCTACCCGAGAACGCGGCGTACACAGGGCGGCACGCACCAAGTCTCGACTCCCAGGTACGGCGAATGCAGATCAAATTTGGATATTCATGTATCAAGTTTATCACAGCTTCGGGGGGCCTGGTCTGGGCAAAGATGTCACTTTTCGCAGCGTTCTCCCACAGCGCGGTCTATTTTAGGTGTGGAGTACTTGGGATGGCGATCAGTGGACTGCCTTCACGTCTAGCTTTGCGTACAGTTGAGCAGACTGCTCCTCGATGCGGGATCATCTTGAAGACACGCCTTCATTTGGGCGTCATTACTTCTAGCAGGTCATTTAATTTTAACATCTCGACTGCCAAGCCGCGATCACTACGGACATAAAGACCAAGATCTCTGCAGTGATGTATCGGGGTCCAGGCCGAATTTTGATCCAGTCAATCAACTATCTGGTGGGTTAGCGCGGGGAAGATGGCTATCATCCAATGCCAAAACAGCGATGAGAAACGTTGCGTTTCCGCCTTGTTGTTGACAAAATGAGGGGTATTTGGCCCCTCCCCCTTGTGCCTCTTTCGTGAGTCTGGTGTGCTTGAAATGCTTTCGCCTCGGGTTCCATTTTACGATAGGCAATCAACAGTCCCGGGCGCGACGCCAGGCAACTTGCTACGTGTCGCTATAGGGTCTATACGGTCCCTAGATGCCAAGCACTGGGAAATACGTTTCCGCGGGCGCGCAAGCGTCAGTCCGGGGGCTCGATCTCCTGCTAAATTATAATCGCTGTGAGTGCTCCGGTTACCAGTATCTTATTTCCCCCCTCTTATATCCAGCGTCCGGCTGTATCTCCCGTCCATCCCTCTAGCGGCTCTGTAGTGCACTCCATGGACTACGATCCCTATGACGCTCTCCTCCATTATGTCTATCAACAGGTATGGGACCGCTTTAGGGTAGTGGCATGACTGGCTCTCTGACTTCGATATTAGACCCAGGGCGAAGCATGGTTCAGACCTGCTGAGGGAATTGCTACTGGTGTTTGTCTTCGCACGGAGAGCGGCCACTTTCGGGTCTTCCCTTATGAAAATCCCGGGCTGGTGACATTTGAGGCAGCAGTCAGACTCTTAAACCCTGTGGTCGCCGTCAAGGTCCGGAGCGCCGCCATTCACGCGGCCTTTTTAACCATGTAGGTCTATCACCATCTAACTTCGCATCATTGCTTCCTAGTCAAATACTAGCACTCGAATTACATTCTGACGCCATCAACTACAGATCATCGACTGACGGATCCATGTACATCGATTCGGACACCAAAATACAGGTACTGGAAACAATGAGTGAATTGCCCCGCGCTGAGAAGGAGCAATGTGGAGCGTTCATTGTCAGTCATTTCCCCTCTATGGCCGTCTCAACGCTGAGTTGTTGCCTAAATACAGAGAGACGAGCGCGTTATTGTCATCTGGACTGATCACTTTGACAATATCATTCCCATCTGTCGAGAGATGGAAGAGAAACTGATCAAAATGGTTTGGCGCCACCGTCACCTTGCAACCAACACGAATACCCCGGCGGAATCTATGTCTTCCTCTTCGGCTGCTTCGGACGTTAACCTGACCGAGAAAATCGTCGTCGAGGAAATTCCCGTCACTGAGAAGGAGTTGGCTAACGCAAAGCCCAAAGTAAAGCCTAAGTCAACATGGGGCTGGAGCTGGAAAGTGGCCCCTAAAGTTGATGGCCCTTCGGATATGGAGAAAGACGGGCCAATAAAGAAGGGACCGCGACCGATTCGACTTTATGCTCCGCTTTACTGTGGGCTTGCTACCGCTCTCTCAATACGTAGGGCCCTTTCTTCACCCATTACCGGATGCTGATTCGCCATACTGTAGTGTTTGTGGGGACCGGAGTATCTGTCTTGCTTGCGGAATGGGTTCAGGACGGAAACTACGTCCGATTTGCTCTCCTGGTTACGTCACCCTTTCTGTTCTCCGTGGCACTGGTATGTCTTTGTCACCTTGCTCTCAGTCTGTGCTAATCTGCGAGTTAGTTCTTCTGTCTTCAACTGGTCGGCAATGTTTCCCTAGTGTATGTTGTCGGTGGAGGTAGTTGTGATATCTACTGACCACCATAACAGGCTTGGACCAGTTTCGCAGTACCACGAAAACTCTAGATACTACTCCGCTGTACGCCCCGGCCCGGACAACGAAATCGATGCTGCTCTCCCTCACATCACCATCGAGCTCCCGGTTTTCAAGGAGAGTTTGTCGGAAACAATGTAAGTTCCCCGATGCCAGTCTTGCTGTCACTCTCCCGTCATCACTATTCGGAACTATACCCAGTACTTACTTACAACATCGTATCCCAGCGGGCCTTCCGTATTTTCCATTAAGAAGGCTATGCAGACATATGCAAGACAAGGCGGTTCATCTGCCATATTTATCCACGATGATGGTCTGCAAATTATCAGCGACGAGGAGCGAAAGGAACGAATTGCATTTTACGCTAACCACAACATTGGCTGGGTCGCCCGCCCGAAACATGACAGTGCCCCTGAGGGTTTCAAGCGAGCTGGACGCTTCAAGAAGGCATCCAACATGAACTACGGATTAGCACTCAGCCTCAAGCTCGAGAGGCACCTCAAAGTCCTCTTAGAAGCCGTGGAGCGAGACGAACTGGAAGAAGACGAATATGAATCTCTTGAGGACAAAGCTTTGGAATTGGCTGTCGAGGAGACATACGAAGAGAGTGGGCGACAATTCCGTCCATGGGCGAGTAATGGGAAGTCGGTGAGGGTCGGTGAGCTCATCCTCATCGTAGATGCCGATACAATCGTACCGGAGGTCAGTGGTCCGTTATTCCACGTCTTAATCCTCCCCCTCACATCTCTCACAGGATTGTTTCCGTGACGCCGCCCGTGAACTCGCAGAGTGCCCTGATGTTGCCATCATACAACACGAATCTGGTTCGTTGTTACAACTTGATACACGATTTAAATCTTATCACTCCTTGTCAAGATGTCATGCAGGTTGCGAACCATTACTTCGAGAACGGCATTGCTCACTTCACGCGCCGAATCAACAAATGTATCTCCATCGGTTGTGCTAACGGAGAAATCGCACCTTTCGTTGGACACAATGCCTTCCTACGGTGGTCTGCCCTACAGGATGCAGCCTTCATTGATCCCGATGATGGCAAGAAGAAGATTTGGTCCGAATCGAATGTATCTGAGGATTTTGACATGGCTCTGCGTCTTCAGGTGGGAATCTTGAAAGAATGTTGGAACGTATATTTAGGCTGATGACGACACTTCCAGCTCAAAGGTTACATCATTCGCTGGGCGTCATACTCTAAAGGCGGTTTTAAGGAGGGTGTCTCGTTGACCGTTGATGACGAGCTTAATCGATGGCAGAAGTACTCATACGGTAAATTTCCGTCGAATAAGAACTCTATAGGGATATATTCATGACCATTTCAGGATGCAATGAACTCATCTTCAACCCACTCGCTCAGTGGTGGAAGAAAGGGCCGATTGCAAAGCAACTTCGCATCTTTGTCTGGTCTGGCGCACCAGTCCATTACAAACTCAGCATGATGGCGTGTACGTAGTGATCAACTTTGCGGAGCTTTCCCCATTAACCCAGTCTTATCGCCAGACATGTTTTCTTACTGTAAGTGCTGTTTCGCTTCAAGCCACTTTCGGAGCTAAGACTGCCCCAGATGGTATTGCAGCAGCAGCCGTTCTATCTCTTCTCAACTACCTGCTCCTCGGGTTCCAGGTCGAGATCGATGGATTCTTCCTTCACAGTTTCGAAGTATGGCTGGCTTGCACGGTGATCTTCCCTGGACTTGGAAATCTAGGCTTCACCTTGCTGGAGTACCGCCTCGGTCAACGCACCCTATTATCCTCGTTGACCGAAAACCTCACGTGGATTCCTTTCTTGTACGTCACCGTGCCTCTCGCTCACCATCGTAATACTCAAGCTTCGCATACAGCTTCTTCTTCTTCGGTGGACTCAGCATCCACCTATCTCAGGCCGTCCTCGCTCACATGTTTTCGTATAACATTACGTGGGGGGCCACGAAGAAGGAGGTGGAGCGCTCGAACTTCTTCATTGAAGTACCGAGGATATGGAAGCGCTTCCGCATATCATTTGTGATGTCTTTTGCCACCGCGGCGGGGATGGTTATTCTTAGCACCCCGCTCATCCCCGCTGGTTGGCGGGTTGACTCGACGGACTGGGCTGTGATTATGCCTCTTGCGTGAGTTCAGTTCCAGTCTCGATTGCTCTCCAGGAACTGAAGTACCCTTTTCCCCCAGTATTGTTGTGGGATGCCACATCTTATTCCCTGTGAGCAATGCGCCATAATTCTCCTCGGCTTTTACTCATTACAACCCTTGTAGATCGTCTTGAACCCGTGGCTCATGATATTCTCTTACTAATCGCCTACGGTCCTTGCTCGAAATACGAGCCAACTAGGCTACCGTATATAGACACTCTTTTGGCATTCCCCGAACACCCATCATTGGTGGTGTTTCCTGGGAGAGCAGTTTCTTCATTCCGTACATACTGTAATGTTGCACATCGTGTACCCTCATGTTGCTCGCCCATGGAACATTGTTTGTCGATCTCGTACTAGCAGAAGAGTGTGTTGCGCAAGAGCCTCATGTCCGCGGAGAATGAAAACGATAATAAATCGGAAATCCGTCCACGCGCTTAGCGCGCGTTTAGATTTAGCAGTCTCAGTTTGTGACATCCAAGCCAGGCGGTAGACCTCAGAACTGCAAGGACTGCTCGTTGACTTGCACAGGGCGAGACCGCAGCGACGCCCGACTTCCTAAGTTGCGAAAATGGGTAGAAATAGTAAGTAATTTTATTCCAGTGTCCCAAACTCGATCTCAAGCATTGTACAGAATCACACAAATCCGCTGTGCCCCAGAAATCCAGTGAGTCTCTTGAATAAACAGTTTATCAAGCTTGTGATAACATATTGTGCCTCTTCACAGAGCTGAAGAAGGATCCCGGCGTCCCCAGACTCCCCGATCTCAAACTTCGGAATGCAGAAAAGCAAAAGGCTCACTCGGTAAGTCAGAGACCCTGAGATTGTTGTAGTACGCAAATTATTCACTCTACTTAAATCAAGCCACCTCTCCGCAAGGACCCAGATGCGACGATGGCTTCCGAACCAACGCTCTCATCCCTTGCGATCTTGGCTGCATCCGTCGATCAAGAACAACTCGGTGAATCATCCAGCTCAGGGTCATCAGCCCTTAAGACGAAAGAACAGATCCGGCGACATTATGTTCGGACGTTACACAAAGTCATAGATGAAAGCGACATAGTCATCTTGGTTCTTGACGCCCGTGATCCGGAAGGATGCCGAAGTCGACTGGTGGAAGAAGAGGTCAGAAGGCGTGAAAGTGAAGGGAAGAAACTCGTTTTCGTCCTGAACAAGATCGGTTCGACTCGCGTAACAATCGCGATGGTTTCCCTCTCACTAACCTTTGTGCCATCTAGACCTTGTTTCACGCGAGAATGCTCAGCAATGGCTGCGTTATCTGCGGCATTCAACTCCGACCCTTCCTTTCCGCTCGGCTTCGTCTAACCAGCGATCAAACTTGTCATCGTCCACGGCACCGGTTCTTCTCCGTCTCTTGAAGGCCTATAAGCCCAGCGCTGCTCAAAGTGTGACAGTCGGTGTTGTTGGATTTCCCAACGTCGGTAAAAGCAGTCTTATCAACTCTCTGAAACGATCAAAGGTATGATAGACCCTAATGCACCCTGGTGTCCTCAATATCTCAACCCGTTCTCGTCAGGTTTGTGCAGTTGCCGCACAGCCAGGTCACACCAAAGACCTCCAGACGATTCAGCTCGAGCGCGGTATCAAAATCGTCGATTCGCCCGGAGTCGTCTTCGATGAAGACGAAGATAACAGTGACATCAGTCAGCGTCAAAAAGGCAGCATATTACTCCGCAACGTAGTCAAAGTTGAAGATGTCGAGGATCCGATTGCTGTCGGTGTGTGCATTTCGCTGTCATATCACGCATAAACACTGAACCCCTTCCTGGCAGTGGAGGAAATCCTTGCACGAACAGAACGTGCTACTTTACAGAAGATTTACAATCTCCCGGAATTCTCAAACACGCTGGAGTTCCTAACGATGTTCGCTCTAAGTAACGGAAGACTACTGAAGGTAGCCCCTTCAACGTCGTGGCTCGAAAGCTAGGGCTGATATGAATATGAACAGGGTGGAACCCCAGATATTCTCTCGGGCGCTCGACAGATATTGATGGATTGGAACCACCAAAAGATCCCCTATTTCTCTGTTCCGCCGATCATCCATCCATCCTCGATACCGTCGACGGTTCCCGTCGCAGGCGGCGGCGGCGTTATCGCTCCCGGCGCAGAGAGCGTCGGCCAAGCCCAAATACTGACGCAGTTCTCCAAACCGTTTGAGTTGGCTGGGCTGTTCGGAGCTGCGGATGCCGGCGCATTCGGTGACGCACCTGTGCAAGAGGTTGCAATGGAGGATGATAGTGGACCTGCAGAGGAGTCGGAAATGATGGTCGCCGAAGACATGGCCGCTCGAATACCGCAGAAGAGAGCACGCTCTCCATCGTTCGCTAGTGAACAGAAAACTGCCCCAGCCCAAATTGAAACCTTCGCTGCTCCGTCTTTGCGCATGCCAAAGAGATTTAGGCGAGCAAAGGACCTTTCTGCCTACGAAGATGCCGCAGTGCGTAGTCATCCCCTGAACAGAAAGGTACTGAAGAAAGATGCGAAGAAAGCGAGGAGAGCAGCGACGAAGCACCAGAAGAGCTCTGGGCAGGCTTCCGGGATGGAGGTTGATGAGCTCCAGAATACCTTTATGACTGGCATAGAGATGTGATGGGTTGGATGTTAGTGTTCGCATTTGCTATGATGGCTTTCATGTAGCTGGTAATTTCACCGAAGGTATAACCCATGGATGACGAGGGACGGCAGCAGAATGCGAATTTGGTTGGTGGTACGATATACAACCTGGAACACCCCCCTGCACGCTTGGCTTGCGGTCTGACATTCGAAGGAACTACAATCTGGCACTTGACCATGATACCTTGTGCTAGGGAACAACCATGCAGTCAAATGCTCAGATGGACACTGCGACGATGGCAGCGGAAAGGGTGGGAACGTGTATTAATACATCACATATACAAGAAGGAAAAGTCAGTTCATGATACAGATACACCTAGGACGGCGCCTACAGCAGTCCCGAGAAAATAAGCTGTGCATACGCCGACCGTGAATAAATTAGACACCTTGCCAGTAACGATGAGTGTCAGAACCCGAAGTCAGAGATCAACTGGATTATTTTTTGCCACCGCTATGGGATCTCCGCATAGATATCCCAAACGTCTTTTTCTTTTCGTTCTCGTCCAATTTATCCAAGCTCGTGGCTGATTTCGACTTGAGAGTTTCCTTGTGACCCTGCTCGTCAGCTTGCCCAAAGGAAGAAGCGTTCATCGCTTTCATGAAACCCCTTGCACAGGGTTATTAACTACGAGCGCATTTAAAGCGGCAAAACCCAATACCTCTGTGTTGCATCGACATAGTCGTCTCTATCGAATCTCTTTTGTGTTTTCACAGAAACGCCTTTGTTTGATATCGATATTCCCTTGTTTTCAAGTCTGCGTAGATGAATGTCATGGTTTCATAATGAGGTCGTGTGCCACGAAGATTGGCCATCACTCACGATTCCTTCGTAGATTGGATACCAGATGAGATTTGTTTCACGATATAGATAACCCCGACGATCGTGCCGACGAAGAAAAGTGTAGTCTGCAACAGGAAAGATCAGCGATCACAACCAGAAACGCAGCAACATCGGCGACGTCGGCTCACGGTGAGAAGAGAGAACAGGTCAATCCTAGGGTTTGTTATTTATAGTTTATTAGACTTGCATGGGGTCCGCGATTGAAAAATACAGCATACCATGAGGCCATGATGAGCAGCCAGTGAAGAGGGGGAGATGAACCAGATATGAAGGTGCTGGGTGCGAGCGTTTGATGCTCGTTTGGCAGTGCTTTGGAGTCGAAAGGTGGCCTAGAGGGTGCTTATCGTGCTCCGGTGCGAATAAGACTGCTTTCACACTTAAAATAATTTTCTGCGCACTGCACCTAGTAAGATACTGGAGACCAAGCCTGATTCAGATGGATGTGGCGGAGTGTTGCACGGTTGAATGTGGAGGAATTGGAGGGACGAAACAGTTGTGGCAGTGCAATGATGGAGCGCTCATGGCTGTGCGAGCCAGAAAGAAACCCCTGCATGTGGTTAGGGTCTAGGAACGAGAGATAAGGTAAACGACTGGCAGGGTCACAACAACCACAGGATGTCAAAGGGAGCTTCAGTAACACACAGTCGAAACACTCCAGCTTTCATGACTCCCAATGATTCCCATTTAGAACAGCGGTATATAAATTTTCCTAACAGCGTTTCATTAAGCTTTGGCCTTCTCCTTCTCCTCTGCCTGGGCTTTCTGAACAGCGGCAAGAACCTGGCCATGAACATCATGACCAGCAGCAATTATGCCATAGTTTTCTCCAAGGGTCCTCCCAATCCCAAAATCGAGTGATTTTCCCAGTGAGTTTCTGACGATACCGCCGGCTTCTTGAATGAGCACCGTACCAGAAGCGTGGTCCTGTGAACCGAAACCAGGTGAAAGACCGCAAAATCCAGATGCGATATATTACTTACCCATATCTTCTCCTTGTATCCTGCCCTCGTTGGCATTCGCAAGTATACCCCTCCATTACCTCTGGCCAAGCAGCAATACTTGGCCTGGCTGTCCATTCGCGTAGGAGCCCGCGTGATGCCCAGTAATTCCGATACTCTGCTATTAAACGAGAGGTCGGAATGAGCAGCCTCTACCGATTCCAAGAAATTGAGCGTTCCCGGTGTGACTGGAGGAATAGTCAAAGTCGTTGGGTTAGCACCTAATATGTCCGTCTGCGATTGTTGTAAATGAGCACCGACGAGGCAGAAAATGAACCTTTAAGTTACCTGTTTGGCACCGTGGCCTCTGACGGCCACAAATAAGCAGCCCCTGGGTCCTTCGGGTTCTGCGTAGTTTACGGGAAGGTTCGGGCATCCGATAACTCCCAGAACAGGCTCCCCATCAATCATTAACGCCAGGCAGACAGCGTATTGTCCGCCGCGTAAGAATCCCTTCGTGCCATCAATAGGATCAAGTGTCCATCGACCTAATAGATGGGATCAGAACTTTGACTTGCTCTTGATATAATTCAGTATCTATATCTCACGTCCGATGCGACCACCTTGATCATTTCCACGGTCAATGGCATCCATGAGTTCCTCAGGGGTTCTCGCCTGGCCAGGCCCAAGTCCCCACTCTGCCTTGTCGCCAGGTAGAAGATCGGCGGTAAGAGCTTCGTTTGCGAGTTCAACGATGCGGTTTCTCAGGGTTTCTGCTCCTCCTTGCCGCATCTCGTCCGCATCTTCCTCGCCAACGATGGGATCGGTGGGGAAGGCCCGCGTTAGGATGGTATTCACTACGGCTTGAGCGGAGTAGTCACCAACTAGGGAGCCTATCAGCCTGATGCCTTCAAGCACTTCCTGAAATTGTCAGCCTACCCGTCACAGGCGACTTGTCGTCTTTTGTCAGAGTCTCATTCTTGACAAGCTTGTTAAACACCGATGATGTTAGAGCGCAAGCGCGTCGAACGGCTGTAACCGCAACTTGTTTCTCGAAAGAATAATCTGGTGGAGGAGACATCGTCGTGAAGAACCGTGCACGATGAAAACGTAAGAGGGAGAAAGTCAAGTTTCTGTGGACATGTTGGAGCATATAAGTAACAGCGCTGGCTGGAAGGTGGGATAGCAGCATTTCCGATTTCGTGATGATTTGCGATCGCTAAGTCACCACGTGACTAGTACTTTGACGAGGTGCACATTTATTTGTCGCCGTGTTTTTGTTATTTGGGCTTGCGCGTTTTGATTTTCCGAGTGTATATGGCTACAAAGTACACTATAGACGACAAGGGCGATCGCGCATAGACCTTGCGACGACGGTACGTACCAAAATCAGTACGGACATGAAGCAACGTACCCTTGGATAGCTCATTGTCCGCACTCCACGGGTAACCTGATCTTTGAGCGATGTCTCCACTGGCGCAGACTAGAACGCCTTAATCGAAGGAGAAACACTCGCATTTGGAACGAAGCCATGGCAATGCGTCAGTTCGTGATATCAGCAAAGCATATGACGACTCGAGATCTGGATGGTCTACTTGGAAGCAGCGAAATGGTGATGCCCTATGCCCTCCATCGGCACCTTTTGCCCTCCGACCTTCGTGAGCCGGTTCCTCAGCCCGTCAATGATTTCCTTCACATCCACACCAGGCTCTACCGTCACCAAGATACCGTGGTATTCTATAGTGCCGTCCTCCAACTTGCGGGTGGGACCGTGCAGACCAGTGGGATAAAGCCAGAATACCAACCCCACTGCCGTCTTCCCCCGGCTGCTATGGCCTATTCCATTGACGTAGTTCCCGACGGATGCAAAGTCCTCAGCATCTGAGATCTCGTCGATGTCACCTGCAGCCAACAGGGCCGCCAGTAACTCGGGGCCGTCCGGGACGGGCGTAATTAATCTGGCGCTATTTAAGTCCATTGCTGCTGCCCGCGCAAATGAGCGCAGATGGATGAGGAAGGATGGGGCTCACCTTGAAATAACGGGAAATGACGCTGCGCTCTGAAGGATTATGAGTTCGAGCAAGGTTTATATAGATTCCCGTTGCGGGTTCTCTTGAACCAGACGCTTAGGCTGTGTCTGGTTTCTGCGGCGAAAGTCCGGAGGCGCTGCCCACTGGCAGCAAGAAGCTGGTTTCAGAGTATTCACCTCATTCCACGACGGCGACCTTTATGGTGTAACAGGCCTACCTTCTTGAGATGACTCGAGACAGCTTGACAGGGTGTTTGATTGATCTCGTTGTTCATCTCTCCGAGAGGCTCTGCGAGCTGATTCCACCTTGCACATTTCCGGGTCTTCCTTACGCCAATAGTCATCGAGTTCCTTCCGAGTCGATGCTGAAGCTGTTTCTCGAAATCTTATCCTCAGGGTGGGTATCCGGCAATATTTACATTTGGCCGTACAATAAATGCGGGGACTGCTGAGCGAGACTGGGTTCGTTCGCGCTTCCCAAAATCCAGAGGACCTACTGGCGAGCTTGACTGGTACACAAGCATCGTTGGTGAATCACCATGTGAGTAGGCGTACTAGTACGAAATCAACAAGCCGAGCTTAAATACTCATCGAACGCTAGAGGTAGACTTGCGACAGCTGTTGTACGTCCGCCTACCGATTCCTACATGTCTATATAACGGTGTTACGCTTATTGACTTGCTGCCAGGATACAGTGGGGACTTTCCCGAGAACCATTCCTGCTGACCACTGCGATACTCAAAATAGTATGTCCATCGTGTCCAAAGAGCCTACCTAATGCACTATCATGAACACGCTCAGGTGCCTGCTGTTGCAACTCGTTCTCCTTCGCGCTAAGCATGCTCTGCGTGAAGTATGGCATTCCCTCTCCGGTGTATCGGGATCTCATTTTTCGTAGCTGTCCGCGCGGCGTCAGGACAGGGGACATAGCTGGAATCGACGTGGATATGTTTTTTTGTTCCCGTTTTCGATATAGCCCATTAAAATGGGACGCAGGGGTGGCACTATCTGAAGATCGCCGGAGTGTGCGCCGTCTTCAGGGCCTTTGAGCCTAAGTATTGATTGTATTCGCGGATTGACAGACAACTTGAAGACCCGCGCGCAGAACTTGGCCCTAACTCCCGAGTTATCAACATAGGATCGCTTTGCACAACTTCCGGCTTGCTCAGGTTGTGCTTAGAGGAACTTTTAAACCGGCAGTGAGAACAGATCATGGCGACATCGATATCCTTGCTAACGCGAACAATGATATACAAAGTCTAAACAAAGACCCAAGGGCTCGAGAGGGTATACAGAGGAAGAGGGAAAAACCCAACGAAAGCATGCCCTTGTCGACAACGAGAAGAGCGTATCATAAGTTGACATAAGGAGGGGAGGCGATTGGATAAAGCACCGACAGGTCACATCAAACCTTCACCGCCTTCCAGAAGGACGCGTACCTTGACGAGACGATCAACTCATCGCCAAGTCTGGATCAACTCAACCACTCACATATTGACCATATCCAAAGCGACATCAGGCCCCTGTCTGACGCTGAGTGCCGTAACGACGAAATCATGTCTCTTGAACCTGCATGACGCATGTCAGAATGTCCCTGCCAGACATGATTCACATGTGCTTACACTTCCTGATACCACGGTTGCCTGGCTGCGGAGCGCCAGAGGACGAAGCCCCCAGGAGAAAGGACTCTGGCAAATTCAGCTACCTCTTCATCAACATCCTTCGATCCCGGTGAAAACCAGTCGAGGTGATCCATGATCACAGCTCGAGTGAGTGACCATGTTGTGAGTCCCCGAAGGACGCTAGAGAAATATTAGCAAGGTCATTCTGGGCTCATCTCAAAGCGCGCTTACTTCACAATCGAATCTGTGTGCAGGCGGAAAGCGTCCGTCGCTCCGGCCTTGTTGGATTTCAACGTTTCGAAACCAGAGCGCGTGAGATACGCAGGGCAAGACGACGGTGTATAATGGCCTGCCAAGGTCTTTGAAATATGACGTGTCATATTAGCGAATGCAGATCGAGGGACAACTGAACTTACAAGTGGATAGAAGTATGCACCGTCTCTGAACAGATAATTCGAAGGAAGCGGGTCCAGAGTATCCCGAACAAATTCATATATACTTCCCTCGTCCAGCAGCATCTTGCGCTGATTGAGCGGTACACCAAGTGCATTCCAACAAAACACTGGGCTCTTCAGCAGCGCAACAACCACAGGATTGAGAAGGACTGGCTTCAATGTCTCGCTCCATATCTTCTCCTGCTCGGCAATAGTCGTGGCACTGCAAAGCGCCTCTGCATCCTTCGAAACACCTGCGATGGCAAAGATGACTTGGGCTAGACGAAGTGCCCAACCACTGTAACCATTCAGGTAGAAAGCGTTCGAGAAGGCTTTGTCATTGATGTGCCAGAACTGGTACGCAATGGACGAGAGAAGTGGGGATATCTTGGAATCCAACAGAGAGCGGAACTTGGAATGTCGGCCTTCCCCGAACAAAGCAAAGAAGTCTTCGAAATCAAGGGTGTGCAGGGCGGCAAGCTTAAGTTCCAGGAGATGCCCTTGACTGGTCCCGACGTCAAAATTCTGTACGTCAAAATTCAGGGAGATCGCCGCACCATGGATTCATATCCACGCAGTGGATCTAATGATGTGCGGTCAAGACATAAGCACGCAGATATTGCATCAAGACTCACTCGTTTCGGCTGAGCCGCGATAGCGTAGTGCAGTGCATTGTCCCCAGCGGACGTGATCACCAACATTGAATCCTCGGGACCTAGATCTAGGTGCTTCATGTCTTCAAGCGGGTCCTCCTTTTAAGAAGTTACGGTCAATCTCCCGGCGACCTTTCCAACAAAACTGCATACCCATGTAAATGAATAGATGAAAGTTCTGAACTCCTTGTGCACGGGCTGTTCGTAATAAGGCAGCCTCCATGGCTATATATGATTCCTTTTCAGCTCTGTAACGCAGTAGAAATCGCACTGCATACCTTCCCCAGGTGGTAATGGAATGAGCTCAAAGGAGGCGTGACGTTGATTACCGCGTCAGCCCGTGCATGTTCAAGTTCCAGAGCAGGCGTCCCGATTTCAAGGGGAGGTATGATCTCTAATTCCTTGATAGTCGTGAAAGATGAAGGGGAGCAGTTCCCGATCATATTGCCACCTTCCACTTCAAAGGCATGGCAAAATCCAGATACGTCGCACGCCCTCGATCGGCCTAGCCATATGTAGTACGGTCTGTAACACAGTCAGCAAATGGCCCGTGTGATGCTGCAGAACTCACATCCGCACGATAAAAGGGATAATAAAACGGTTCCTCCCGTTATAGGTCTTGACCTGGACGAAAGAGATGAGCGTAATCGTTGTGATAGCTGTCAACGGCGTACCGTTCCAAACTTGTACTCAAGATAATCGCGTCGATGTGGTGATAACGACACATGATCGAAATCAAACCATATCTGCCAGAACCAGCGGCTCAGCCAGCCACACTCTTTGCTGGTGCCTCCAATAGCCTTTTCGTGAAGGGATGGTTGCCGCCCTGATGTGTAAAAGTCGACCACAGATAATAAGCCATTCTCGGGCGAAAGGATGTAGTCGATGCGGTCAAGTAACGCATAGAAATTCGGGATCTGAGAGGTGCATCAGCCGAAGAGCTTAAATCATATAGCGCAACTTTCACCATAGAGAGCGAATAGCTGAGTGTAACGAAGCCGACACTGCCTTTGGGTTCGCTACGTGACCACTCAGGCAGGAAGAACTCGGAAGCATCTTGGCAAAGAACAGTGATGTTATTCCAGCCGCGCTGTGCAAATCTTTTCCGCGCCACTTCCAACAGAGGCTCACAAAGGTCGATCAGATAGATGGCGTCGAATGAAGAGACAGGAAAGTGCTTGTCCATCAACTCGATGTTGTGCCCTGCAGGTTTTCAATGACCCGACTTTCATTGGTGGTTTAGGAGGTAAATTACCTGTACCACCGCCAATGTCCACCCAAATCAGCCTATGCGCAGGATCCTTCGCACGCATGGCGCAGAGGTGACTCGCGGAGAGACTCAACATCGTGTTACGGCCTCGAAGTAAACCACTGCGAGTTGCGTCATAAACGTCTGCTTGACCTTTATAGAACTATGATGCAACAAAGATCAGTTTGGACCGGGAATACAGAGATAATACAAACAGACCTTATCCAGGCGCGTACGTTGATCGGCAGTGCCTAGTGGGCGAATGAAGCAGTGCCAGATAAACTTCAGCTGGGGCTGGATCGCATGGCCCAGAGCGAGAACCACAGCGATCACCGATCCCGCCAGAATCACGCATACTGAGATCGTCGAAGAGCCTGTATAGTATGCGAGCGCATCCCCGAGATATCTGTAATGACATGAGGTGGCCTGAACAAGGCGTGAAGGAAGTTCGTCACCTTCGTTCGTAGTAGGCAAGGAGGCCGCCACCCAACAGGAGGGCACGAAGAGAGACGAACTGCAACATCGCCAACGATCTTGCAATTTGTGTATCTTCATGCCTCGTTCCACATCTTATAGAAAAATACCCGGAGTAAACTCAAAGTTACTTATCAGTGAGCGGGACACTGTTGTGAGACGAGTTACATATCTCAAGAATGTGTGCTTGACGCTGACTCTCGAAACCAATGACGTTGCAAGTTCGAAGAGCATGCGCACGAGGGTGTCGGCAATCCACTGGTGCGCGTCAACGAATGTCAACGAACGTGCAGGGCAGATATTCCGACAAGTCCAAAATGGTTCGAAGAGCCTCGTCAACAACTGCTTCAGCTTTCAATGCAGTAAAACACCGGATAGAGACATCCTTACAAACGTTGGCGACATTTCGATCACGATTAGGACAAGAAGTCACAAGTTGATTGTTTGTTGAGTTCCTGGCAATCATGATATCAGCTGATTATCCTGCGGACCTGCGCAAGTCTTCTGGATATAATCATTTGAGTAGCTGTACCACTGCAGGTTAGTCCCATCTGTGCTCGCAATACGATAATATTACAAGCTCGAAATTCATAAACCTCATGAGTTCTATGAGGTGTGCCTCAGCGTCTGGAGTTGGCGCCTGGGCTGCAGCAAATCGACCTGAAGCTTGTCACAACGCCCCAGACCCAAATATCTTCTCTTAGTCCTTGATCATGAGATGGACCATTAGTTTGAGCCACAGCATTGGCTACCTGATGACCCCCCCCCCCCGGAAACCGAGAAGCAAGTTCGTCGCACCATTCGGCAGGCTCCTTTAAACCACTGTGACTAGCTGTTCATGCGAGGAGTGATTTATGAGGGGAGTGAGGACCTAGAATATCACCAAGTCCACACTCCCTTGCAAGTTACCCTCGTACTCGAAGCAACGGTAGGAAGGAGTTGGGAAGGAGCATGGTCACCGGCTGCGTCTGGTGATGTTGTACAGCCACGGTTTATTTTCCCTGAAGATCCCGCTCGGCATATAATTTTGCTGGACTCGAACGCACTTGTATAGCGATCAGTAATGGTCCTCACTGCCAGTTAGCAAATTGAAATGGTCTAATGTATGGGTGTCCCGGAAAAAAAGCTGTGGTCCACTCATGATCAGGCTGTTGCACTTCCTTTCATCTTGCTATTGCTTAGGCCCTGCCAGGGACTAGTTACGACGACAACGATTTGGTCATCCCTTTGCGCGGTAGAGCTTCGGGCGATGCGCTCAGGCTGTCCTACAAGCCTCCCTGAGGCTGCGCCGCAGCATCAAGTGCAGAACTGCTGTGTGCGAGACACAAGTCTTTAGCGCCCAGCCATCACAATCATATAAGGCTTGTATTGTTCGGTCATCAGTTTCCCATAATCTCGTATTCTCATAAGTTCGCATTGCGACTTTCTCTCTTGAACCCGCGAATTCGAAGCAAAGTATCTCCGCGAACCCTACATGTCGAAGCTGCAACGGAAGTATGTTGATCTTATTCACCAAACGTCCTCGAAATACGCCAACTGGGATCCCCCCATCCCAGTCGAAGTCGGTATCTCCGCGCTCAGGTCTTGTGAGTGCCGATCGGCTCATCAGATCACCTTCTTCCATAGGTTGGAGCATACGGCACACTTGATCGTGGAACTGGGGAATTGAATGTCGAAGGAAATATCTACGATCCTGACTTCCAGGAGGAGCTAGACAAAGTTACTCACGGGAGGCTTAGGCTTGCCGACTATCCACCGGAATTAGGTGGAGTCGAAGCGGACTTCGTCGTAAAATCATCAGGCGTTAGAGAAAGAGATTTCAAGGTCGGGCCCGAAGTGTAAGTGATCTATGCAGAGCTACGGTATCGCCTTTCGAGGAGATTTCCTCACTAGTGACCTGTACAGGGGCTTTGCTGGACTCGCGAGCGCGTCTTTGAAGGGCGAGTGGCAGTTTGGGAAGGGAAAACGAGACGCTTTGCTTGTCATGCACAGTCCTCGCCAGAAGTACATCCCTCCAAAGGTGATCTTGGAGCATCTTTATAAGGTCCCAAACCTCAAAGACAAGTACCTCGTAACGAGCGTCTTCGTGTGTCCTGCGTTCTCCATGTATCTATCCAACAAAAGTAAGCAGCTCTGACCCCCATTCTGCGTGGTGTCGCTCATCGCAGCCTAGGTGGTGAAAAGCTCTCGCTCGCACTAATGGCTGCGGCACCGGTTGCTGCTGCGGCTGGTATCACCGCAGGCGGTGAAATTGGCTTTGGCTGGTGGACAGACGTGCAATCGACCATGTTCCGGAAAGCTTGTGACAAGGACGGAGAGTACCGCTTTACTCCGCTATACGCGCTGAAGCGCCGAAGGGAGGGGCTCCCCAGGCTCTTCCGTGACAAACTGGAAGCCGAACTAGAGGGCGACAAGTTGTCAGCATCCCGTTTGTTAGCTACCCAATAGCTTGCTCATGCGTTCCCCTTGTTCAGGTGGGATGATGCACTTCCGCCATGGGACCCACTCGACAGTGATGGGGAGGAAGATCCCATCGACGTTGTGCGTACATTTACTCTATTCAACAAAGCCCCGAGGGTTCTGATGGCGAACTACTCCAGACCGGCGGCACTAACCAGGACGAGATGTTTTGATTTGCGTCAGGTGGAAGGATGCCATGCGATACTGAACATAACTGATAGCATTATATCCCGAGCGAATCAAGCGCTCGATACCTGCACGTACTCATCACACATCAACACTTCCGGGACCCATGTACACGTTCTAGTTTTGAATCAGCTGGGGTGTGGGCGATAATCGCCTGCTAAGCCCTTTTCCAAGTAACCAAATTAATGACAGTGCATGCTTGTTAAAACATAGACATGCGCGATGAAATACAAAAATCCAGAGACTAACCGAAAACGAATGCGGAGAGTGCATGGGGAAGGACGCGAGGTTGATCGACTCGGAGGATGAACGAAAAGGAACATAGGGTAGAATCGACTTCGTAAAGCCGGGAGTAGTACATATACACAAAGTAACGCGACGAAGAGCGGCTGTATACTGCTAAGGGATAACATCCCTGGTAACGATAAGGGAGAAACAGTGACGACCCAATCGATGAACGAACAGACGAAGAGGAAATGACCTATTGAAACAAAGTATCGAAACCGTTAAGGCACAGAATGAAACCAGGAAAAGATGTGACGATGAATACAGTCTAAGCGCGCTCTGCGACCAAGTGCAGTCTCATGTAGGGTTGCTCGAACCACTGGCCTCTACAGGCGACAGGTGTGATGCCCCGGACGTCTTTTCAGGGTGTTCAGTTATAGATCCAGATGGCGGTGCGCCGGAAGGAGCAGACCCCTGTGGTGGATAGCCGTTGTAGTTGGGCCAAGTCGCGTAGCCGCCGTATGGAGGGTGTGGTGGTGGTGGGTAGTAGGGATAGAAGCCCTGTGGTTGACCGGGGGGAGGCTGTGGGGCCAGGGCCTGCTGTTGTGGGTCTGCAGGAGGTGGTGCTCCGTAACCTGGATAACCGAAAGATTGTTGCGAAGCCGGAGGACCCTGATGAGGGTGCGGGGTACTCGGTGATGCACTAGGATAAGGTGAGCCTGAATAGGCAGGTGGGTGTGGGACTGCATACCCAGATACCCCATAGTAGTTTGGCATAGAGTAAGGGGTGTAGTGTGGGGGTGGGGGTGGGATGCTAGGCGGAGGCGGCTGATCTGGGTAGCCATGCGGAGGCGAGGGGCCCTGCGGAGCTGTAGGTGTGGACGGGGAAGGGATCGCAGTATCTTGGTGTTCGGTGGGAGAGATGGATTCAGGGTGACTTCCCTTACCCTTCCGCCGCTTCGAGCCTCCGCCATATGGGTTGTAGCGTCCACCGCGTTTACCCTCTGATACGCGACCATCAGTCAGGAGAGGTAGGCCAGAGGACAGAGGAGCGGTCAATAAGGATGGGGATGCATCTATGTCGTCTGCCTCGCCCCGGTAACGGGGAATGCCGTCGACACCAATCTCGACTTTGGGAGGGTTGCGAAAGTGTGTTTTATCGAGGTACTCGGGGCTTATGTCCAGTGATGCTAGCTCTGGTAATGATGAAGGCGAACGGAGGCGACCTTGCTCCACATCCTCTATTTTGTAGTATGAAATGAGATGCTGTGAGACGCCGCCTATCGTTAAAGAGAACGTCTGTCGGGTTGAGAGGCGTGAGAAAATCAGAGGGGAAGACGAGAAGTACGGCGAGGGCACACCTTTTTCATGAGGCCATCGTTTTTGAACTTGTAGCTGTTCGTTAGGCTGCCGACGAGGACACGTTCGCGGTGCCTATCAACACCTATTGAACTGGTTTCGCCTTTCGGTCGGCTAAGAGTTTGACCCTCGAGCCGCACGCCATCAACGTTGTACTGAGAGTGCTCGTTCATACTATCTGCAGGGTCTGAACGAACGCCCCTGTGACCTGCACCACGCTTGTCCGTTTCACGATAGAGGAGAAAGTTGCCGAGGATGCGTGAGGGGCTCCAAAAGAAACCGTCGGTCCAGCGCTTAATACCGCTTTCGTCCTCGTCGAAGACGAAGACAGAGCCAGATGTAATCATTTTTCGTTCCGAATCCACGAGGCGGCGAGTGACTCTAGGAATAAGGCCCCGACGAGCAGCTTCGAGAATAAGAAGTGCATCGCCAGTAGTCTCTATCCAACCCGACCACGGCGGCTCTGTCCACGTCGTGGAGGGCGACTGGTTTGCACTGTTGGTGGCGCTGGTTGAAGCGCTGATCTGCTGATTTGCAGACATTCCTCAAAGATAATTGTTTAACTATTGTGCATTTCATGATGGATTGGAGTAAAGTTGTGCAGATAAACAAGATGATCAGCCACCTTGAATCTAAGTTCACGGGACAGACAAAGTTGACTCACCGAGCAGGTAGATTTGCGAGACGTAGGCGTGAAGGTGGACTATTTAGGATTTCATGACATTTCACGCCACACTTGTCCATAACCGCAATGGGTCCGTGCTCCCTGTACTTTACGGGTTTCTAAGCTATCTACTCGTTAACCATGTACTTCAGCCTCTAGAAAAGTCCACCATTTACCCCCAAATCCCCCAGTGAAGTGGTAGAGTAGTGAAACGGACCTCGGACTGGATCTGAAAAACAGAGTTCACGTCGGGCTTCAGTCAGTAAGGTTTCGCGGCACAGGGCTTAGTCATCCACTAATTACTGTCCGCGAAGGTTACATTTTTTGGTCTATGAAGCACAGCAGCCCAGTACCGTAGTCCAGTAAGTAGATCGTCCCAATGATCCCATAGGTTCCTTAACCCCGTGGAGCGGCAGCCGTTCATTGATGTGGAGAGGGCCCTATATCTGACAATCTCGGTGACAGGCGGTCCACCACAGATCACTCTCGGAGGGTGACCGGTGCATCAGCGAATTTCAAGTTCGCCCTTAGAGAGAGGTTATCTCTCTGATGCACGTCGAGATTCGCAGCTCCACGTTATATCTCAACGTTGAAGGTGTGGGTTTCCCCTTATTGCATCGGACTGAACGTCAGCGTAGGCAAGGCAAGTAGACAGTTGTGTCGAATACATCAAATGAGACTATGGCTCTACTAACCAAAATCTTATGGGAGTCAGTAGTATCAGTATTACCGTCAACGAGACAACGGTGACGCTCGGCACCAAACCTACGTACTTTCATGACCGAGGCGCAAGAACCTTGGCTGGACAACGCCAACGCTGTTCACGGACGCAGAAGTTGCAGACGACATAGGTAACTTGCAGATTCAAAAGAGCTACGGCTAGCTACAGTTCCGGAGGAAAGTCATTATTATCTGAGCAGACCGCATCCTCATAATGACTTTAGGGCTTGTAGTTCCTTTTTGCATCAGTGCTTTCCGCGGTGCGGCACCAAGGCGGCGCCTCTCAACCTCCGCTATTAAATATAGTCCATGACTTTACTTTCCCCTCCTACAGCGATACGCTCGCGACGGTTGCTCACATTGTCCACCCCGAGGGCATGCGGAACAACATGCTCACAATTGCCTAATTGCCTTGTCTAGACTCGAGGGCGGTAGGTGCTTATCGCTGCACTGCCTGACCCAATCGACAGTGGGAGGAGATGCGAAGGTGTATTCCTGCTTTCGAGAGCTATGATGCCCCCCAATTTCATGAGCTAATGATGCTTATTGACCTTAACAGGTTAGTCAGCGGTCCGTAGGCCTTTGAGTATCGTGGAGTATACGTCCAAGATTCGTGGCAATTTAACGCCCCGTGGTACCTAACAGCTACTTGAAACCACTTTGGTATACCCAACGTTCTATCGGCTTGAAGATACGGAGCTAGCAACACATCCCTGAACACCAGAGTTTCTGTCCTTGTTGGTTTCTATTAGGTCCCACGATAGAAACAACAATCCCTCAGCCCAGCACTTGGCATAATTTTGTCACCCACAGCCAAGGTACGAAGTTTGGCAGGGCCCGGCCATGCCAAAGCATCAGAAGTCGTTCCTTACGAGGCTGTCAACATTCATAACGCGTCAAAGTTATCCTCTTCAACATCCAGTGCTCGTGGACTGGATTTCATCTGTCGAAAACACTATCAGAAGCCGTCCCGTATGAGGCTGTCAATATTCGTAACGCGTCAAAGTTATTCTCTTCAACATCCGATGCTCGAGGACAGGATTTCATCTGTCGAAAACACTATTGCGCCGTCAAGCTTACTCGGACTAGTAACATAGGCCGACAGATGATATTAACATCCCCTGGCATCTTGTTAAACGAAGGTTAAGGCGTATTCGAGCCGCGTGTGTTATTTCCGGCATACAGATTGTCCCCCCGCTGATTTCACTTCTATCTGCGGCACCCATGTTCATCTCCTGCAATCCTTGGCAGTGACCCGACGGTAAACATTTGCATATTCCCGTTTTGAGAGCTTCCTCTACAGATGGAACGACAGGTCCGAGGGTGCAGGGCTGTTACTCAATAGCAAGGCGTCGATGGTAACTGCACATACACATCCGATTGGTCTCTCAACAAAGCCGGTCGCAGGGTTTCGAGTCGAGCTTTTCACTCGACTTTTACAACCTCTAATACTCTTATGCGTCCAATCCGGAGCGCTCATTTCAAGGTACATCCTGCGGGCGGTAATTGACGATGGAGGAATTTTTTGTTCGAGCTACGTTATTGAGCCCATCGAGCCGCGACCAACAGACAAGTTCCATCAAGGAGTGTTCTCATCTCCGCCGCTCAATCAGACAAAGGCACAGACAATCATACGCATGGCATCCTCGTACCAGCGCAGACCGGTTCTGGCAGCTACAATCCTGCGGAGCACTGAACTCAGCGTTGTGCCTCTTTCCCCATCACAAGTGCCTCGACTCCTGGCTGTGCCACATGACATACCTCCCCATTTAGGCTCCCGAGGGCACGTAAACACCCGTAAGTATTCTTCCGCCATTGTCGGATTTATTCTCATCAACACCTATTTGTCGGTTATAATTGACAGGACGAGAACCTGATGTTGGGGAGACTATCTTTGTCTTTGGCATGGACATCATGAAGCGGAAATAACGGGACTTCCTCGTCCCTTCGAAGAGTAGGAATAGCTGTCAGTGTACAAAGGATCGTGCGCCCTTAGTTGAACCCTATTCGTGCCAGCCATATGCGGAGATCGTGGGTCAGCACCCTGCGCTGGCCAGTGATGGACGCCGTGATCTGGCCAAATAAGGAGTTCAGCTTTAACTCAGCGGAGTAGTACGATGCCCTGGTCCTTACTTTGTATGCATTGAGAAAGTAATCTGCTCTTTCCCCGCAGGAGGTTTCCGATCCGTACAAGGCGGTAGAGGAAACGAGCGTCTGCTCTTCCTATAAATCTCGGCTCAAGATGAGAGCGAGAGCCAAGTCAGTGACAGACCATGACTGCCGTCAGTCTCTTGACTTTAGTTTCAGCTTTAGCTGCTTTAACACCAGTAAGCCATCACCCTCGGTCCGGGATGCAGTCCTTATATCATTTCCTAGAAAACATATGCATTGGCAGGCCACCATGCCATCCGCCGAGCTCTTCCAGGCAGCTGGACACCTTATGGCTGTTGGACGTGAGTGGCGCCATTCATATCGCCGGTATAATTCATAGGATCTGTTGTAGTGATAACGGAGGAGCTCGCACACTTTCATCTGCTGCCTATACCAACACAACTGGTATGACAGTTGAGTCGTGCATCAACTTCTGCTCCACGGGGACCAATTCATACATCTACGCCGGTGTCGAATACGCGCAGGAGTGCTGTAAGTCGCATCATTCGTTTCCCGAACGATTTCCACGTTAATAGCCCACTGTCCAGACTGTGGTAACACGTTTGCCGCCGGTGCCACCAACGTCAGTTCATCAGACTGCAATATGCCCTGCACGGGCAATTCTTCGGAATACTGCGGCGCAGGTAATCGGCTTAACGTGTTTTATAGCGGCGCTCTGCCCCCTGCTGGCCCAATCACTGTACCTAATGTTGGCAATTGGACGTCTCTTGGATGCTACAAGTAAGTAGCCCCTCACATGCTCTGAATATTTCGCAAATGTTCCTTGATGCTGAAAACTACCAAACAGTGATTCTTCTGCCTCCAGGGCTCTGGCACATGGGACTGGTGTGACCGGTAGTGTTTCCGTCGAGACCTGCACCGCTGCTTGCTATAGTGCGGGATACCCTCTGGCAGGCATGGAGTACTCTGCTGAATGCTGTAAGTGTCGTCATCTCCTTCATATGTTGATTTTGCTGAGCGTGAGACGTGATAGATTGCGGCTTAACTATCGATAACGGCTCCGGACCAACGCCACTTACCAATTGTGATATGACGTGTGCCGGAAACTCCTCTGAGTTTTGTGGGGGTCCTAACGTTCTCAATGTATACAATTACACGGGAACACTACCGACCACTCCACCAGCTGGTGGAGACGGGAACAATGGTGGTGGTGGCACCGGCGGTGTGGGTGGGGGAGGAACCAGCTCTGTGTCTCCTGTGACGTCTGGGCTTCCAGGTGACTGGACTTATGGCGCGTGCTACGTGGACAACGCGAATGGTCGAGCACTCGGCAACGAACACGACGACAGTGCAACAACTGTCGAGAGCTGTATTGCTTACTGTAGTTCTGGCAACTTCACCATCGCGGCGGTCGAGTATAGCACCCAGTGCTGTGAGTATCTCTCGATCCTTACCCAGTATCCCTCTTGCCTGACACAGAACGGCCCCGCTCACAGTCTGCGGCGACTACCTGATGAATGGAGCTGCACAAGCTTCGGCAAGCGACTGTAACATGGCATGCGGGGGAAACGCAACGTAAGCTTTACATGGATATCCCCAGGCTTCCTGCTGAAGACAAACAGCGAAGCATGTGGAGGGCCTAACCGCCTTTCTGTGTATACATCAGCAGGCAACGTGACCGCGCTCCCAATTCCGGCATTGCAGAACACAACCATCCCTGGTCAATGGCAGTACCAGGGATGTCTCGCGTGAGCTTTCTTTGCGGTGGTCGATAGATTTCTTGCTCACAAGCATTTTCCGTGCATCTAGTGAACCAGCAACAGGATCTAGAATTTTCCCTTACGAGATGGTCTGGATTACGAACAATACTGTCGACGCATGCTTGAACCAGTGCGCCGCATTTGGGTATCCAGCTGCTGGGTTGGAGTACGGACAGCAGTGCTGCAAGTTTTTGCTGCTTCTATTCTGCGAAGGCAACTGATTTTTACCACACTTAATAGTCTGCGGGGACATCACTGATGTCACAAATAACGGTGACGCGTACGTATCCGAGTCCGACTGTAACATGCCTTGCTCTGGCGACCCCATTCATTTGTGTGGAGGAGCAAGCAGGCTGTCCACGTACTACTGGAACGGTACTCCGATGAACGTCTGGAACACCCCCGCGAACACTGGCTACTACGAGGTGAGTTGCATGTTTAGGAAGGAGTCTAGCTGATAGAGACGTGCTGCCATCTTCAGTTCCTTATTGGGGGCCTGGTCGTTCCACTCATCGCGACTGTCGGTATCAACAACAAAGTGACCTTCCTCGAGAAAGCCGGAACATCCGAGTTCAACAATTCCACTGGAGCTTACGAGCTGGATATCAGTCTAACGGACAATTACTTGTTGGCATGGCGCGAGATGCACGTGAAAACGGATGTGTTCTGCTCGGGCAGTATAATCCTACCAGATAAAGGTGCACGACAGATCAACGTTGGTGGCTGGTCCCTCGATTCCACCTTCGGTGTCAGACTCTACACCCCCGATGGCAGCCCAGGTGTCAACGGTACAAACGATTGGGAAGAGAATGTCAATGAACTGACACTTCAGGTTGGATCGTAATCTGTGTATCTGGCTCAGCTGCTTACTGACACTCCATGCAGCGTGGGCGTTGGTACCCTACGGCTATGATGATGCCCAATGGAAGTATCCTGGTAGTTGGTGGAGAGACTGGCAGCAATGCATCCCCCCAACCTAGTCTCGAGATCCTTCCCAAGCCTCCGGGCGGTGACACTGTTATCACTCTCGACTACTTGGTTCGGACGGATCCCTACAACCTGTACCCGTTTTTGATGGTACTACCAAGTGGTCGCTTCTTCATAGGTGAGGATCAAATGACCATGTCAAGGATGGTTTATCACTAACCTGGGTATCCCAGGCTACTATAACGAAGCACGCATCTTGGATCCAGTGACATTTGATACCGTCCTTGTGCTGCCAAACATGCCCGGAGCAGTGAACAACTTCCTCGCGGGTCGGACGTACCCAATGGAAGGAGCTGCAGTGGTTCTTCCTCAACATGCACCATATACCGATCCTATCGAAATCCTAATTTGCGGCGGTTCTACGATTGGTGCTGCCATAGCTCTCGACAACTGCATCTCCATTGCTCCTGAAGTGGGAAACGCCACTTGGACGCTTGAGCGGATGGTACGCGTGATTCCGGTCATTGTCCTTACGAATCGGAAAGCTGACGAGAATCTGCTGCAGCCATCGCAGAGAGTCATGCCGTGCATGGTCACTCTTCCAGATGGGTAAGTCATCTACTTACTCTCCTGACAAGGCAGGCTAAAACGAAGCGAGTTAGGACATACATGATCTTGAATGGTGCTCACCAAGGGGTAGCCGGATTCGGGCTTGCGAATGATCCTAATTTGGGTGCCCTCCTCTATGACCCGTCTAAGCCAGTTGGCCAGCGCATATCAATCCTCAACAATACGATCGTAGCTAGGCTGTACCACTCGGAAGCGACTCTACTTCCGGACGGTCGTGTTCTGGTCTCGGGCTCGGACCCACAGACGTACTATCCCAACGGATCGTACGTCTACCCAGAAGAGATGCGGATTGAAGTGTATATCCCTCCATACCTGAATCAAGGGTTCAGGCAACCGGAGTTCACTATCACGGAAACCGACTGGAACCTTGGTGGGCAGTACGACATAACGGTCAGTCTCTATCAAGGAACGACTGGGGCAATGCGTATTTCCCTCCTAGCCGGTAAGAGTCCCTGAAGGCACTATTCAGCTTTCTCGATACTGACCGTCGGAATAGCCTCATCGAGTACGCACGGGAACATCATGAGTGGGGGTCGTGTAATCTTCCCAGAGTTCTCCTGCTCTGGGACTACATGCACTATTACTGCCCCACCAGATGCTTATGTTTGTCCTCCGGGCTGGCATCAACTGTTTGTCCTGGATGGTCCAACACCATCTCACTCTGCATGGGTTCGCATTGGTGGTGATCCAGCACAGCTGGGTAATTGGCCGGACTACCCTGACTTCACTACACCTGGTATCTGAAGCGCAGATATTCCACCAGCTTATCTTTGTTGAACGGAAGGTGCTGTCATGTGCTTGAAATTGCGGTTCCGCTTGTATCATGGGAGTTTCTTCGATTAATAAATTATATCCCTGGACAATAAGGACGTAGGCATGATTACAGGGGGAGAAAGGCGGCCAGCAAGAAAAATGAGAGTCATGCGAATACTGGTATAGGGCTAGAGTTATAGCTTGGTAAATGTTGTCGCTGGAGGAGCTCTATGCACATCTCACCAAAGAGACTCAATGTGCCGGTGCTTCCGTACAGCATCTAGGTGCTGCGCATTGGTGGGTGTGTGGACGGTTGTTGGGTCTCTGGGATAAGCGGATCCCGTTCATCTGCTGGTTCATCTAACTCGGTGATTCTCCGCTGCCTGCTGCATGGGCATCTACAAAGGGTCTCGGTGCACTGATGTCCTGAGCAGTGATGTCAAGTAGCTCACACAAGATTTTGAGGGCAACTCACTGACGAACATAAAGTCAAGGCAAATCCCAGATAATACGCTTAAGCACGTCGTGCCCAGTACTGCGCAACATGTACCGATGAGCTCGTCAGACATTGTCCACAAGCTCGAAATGGTTCAATGGTTACACTGCACTGGCACCTGATCTATGCACAATTTGCTCTTGTTTACCAAAACCTTTGGAATTAAACAACAGCAAACACCCGCAAGTCCTGTCAATCAACAATTGGCCAGTTACTTACGGACTCGAGTATACACCGGGCACCCATTGACGTCGTCCACGACGACAATGGAGCCTACAACGCAACGAATCTACAGAGGACGCGCAAACGGCCACCATGAAGGCGGTGGACCTGGAAGACGGGCACATCACGGGAATAGACGATGGGTCGCGGATGGTGCCACCGGCCGCAGCGGCACAAGCACTCCCCAAATAGGGAGTGACGGCGAGAGATGGGAACGTGGAGGACATAGGGGTGGTGGTAGGGGACGAGGACGCGGAGCTCGAGGGAAATTCGGGAATGCTTCTGTGGTATTTCGTCAAAATGGTGTTTCAGACGGTGGTAGTGTGGGAAGTGAAGGGGAACATAGCGGGATGGAGGAGGAAACTGAAATCCACGAGGTCGAACCAGACGCCCCTGAAGATCCTGAGGAACGAGAGAAATTTTGGCAAGAGGTGTGTCGCAAATCTTGTCCCACACAGTTACACTCTCCATGATATCTCCATGTAGCTGGTGAAAGCTCGCGAAGTCGAGCGAAAGAAGGCCATAGCAGAAGGGAAAATGGACGATCCTCTCATACCGAAGCGCCTGGAGGACGCCATCACCATGGTCGGAACGTGCATGGATATGTGCCCTCGGTTCGAGCGATATCGACGCGAACGCGAGAATCACCTTTTCGGATGGGAAACTGTAGGAATCCATGGATTCTGAGAGTAAGCAGCCTTGATTGTTGCGCTAATGCTTCCTTTAGATTCCTGGTTCCAAGAGGGTTGATCACCAACGCGCTGTCAAGATGTATGAACGTGCAGCTGGGGATAAGACCTTGCCGTCCGATCTCCGGCCTCCCGAGGTTCTCCAGGTGCGTTTTACCCATATCAGTTAGACCACTCACACTACAGCTTAACTCACACTCCTGCCCGTAGCGCACCCTTGACTACCTCTTTCATGACCTTTTACCTCGCGGTGGTTTTTCTGCTACTTTCAACTTCATTCGCGATCGATCGAGAGCAGTACGGAATGATTTTACAATGCAGCACGAGATGGGGCCAGTGGCCATCGAATGTCATGACCGCTGTGCTCGGTTCCACATTCTCGCCCTCCACCAGGAACGCGATCAACCCGGGTTTTCTATTGCTATGGAAGAGCAGCAGCTCATGAACAGTGCGTAGTGCCTTAGTTCATCGTTTATAGGACCTTCATATCGGACAATGTTACAGCTCTTCAAAGTCTAAAGGAATTCTACGAAGACCAACGTGGGCGGTATCAGTCACCGACAGAACTGGAGATGCGCGTTTACCACCGTCTCATCCACATTCGTGACCAGAAAGAGCGCCACGAGGACATACCGCCATCTCTCGTCAGTAATCCCGTATTCGAGCTGACCACGAAGTTTCGCGCTCGTGTTCAAGCAAAGAGCGCTCCTATCACCAAAACTTCGCCCCTTGCCGTCGATGCAGAGGCCATGCAGATTTTTGCAGAACTGGCCGGCGTGCTTCGGCGCGAAGGCAACGTCGTCATGACATATCTCGTCGCCTGCATACTCGAGAGACTCTTTGGGAAAGATACCATCGAGGATATCGAGTCAATACGAGGAGACCTTTCTCTCTCAGATGTCATCGACGGGTTTTCAGGAACTGTTACTCAGGACCAGGACACGGACGTCGACATTACTTCTGTGGAAGATGAGACGGAAGCACATATGGAGGACACCTCTATTTTCAACCCTCCGCATCACGAGTTGCCCGTACCTTTGCAACCGAGTGGGACACAGTGGTTGAACGATACCTTCGGACCCAAACCAACAGAGTCCGCCTTTTTCAAAGCTACCCCTGGTGGGGCTTCCCCCCAACTGGCCGCAGCCCCAACCAAATCGGCTTTCTCAAACTTGACATCTGTTCCTAATGCCTTTGGCACTTCCTCCTTCAATGTCACAAGCGCATTCCCAACTAATGCATCAAACACAACTTCTATCTCAGTATTTGGCTCTGTGAAGGATAGCCCTGCATCAGTCTTTGGCACGCCCTCGTCGGCGACTGCAGGTACGTTATCGACCAACACACAGTTTCTATATGTCAATCCAATTTCCAGGTGCAGCAGTATCCACCAGCACCTTCGGATTTCCGGCGCCGGCAGTACCATCCCCACCATCCAATTCATATTCCCTCCCGACGACAAGTAGTTCACAACCGGTGATCCCCACCGCACCATTTGGGCAAACGCCACCCCCTTCGCGTTCTCAAGCATTTTCACCGCCGCAACCTCCTATATCAAATGGCGTTCACCCTGGAACAACCCAGCAAATCCAGCAACGTTTACTTCCAGGTCTCAATCCTCAAGCTCCTGTCTTTACACCTCCGAAATTGAGCCCTTTCGAATCAACTTCATCGACCTTTGCTGGCGGCCCTATTACTTCGGCTTTCAACACGTCACCACCTAATAGCATTGTGCACTCACCGGAAAGCCAAAGGAGACACAGTGATTTCTCTAGCTCCAGTGGACAACCACATACTCCACATCAGGCTACCCCTTTAGCAGCTGCCACAGGAACTTTCACCCCTCCTCCCCCGGCATCCACCAATACCTCAGTGCCTTTCTTCGGGGTCATGGAGGACCCGCTCTCAAAACTCGAGCGGACACCACTCACTCAACCTCCCCCTCTCAGTAGACAAAATCCCATCTCATTACCGCCAACACCTACTGCTACCATTTTCATTCCTCCCTCAATTTCTTCGAAGTCGAAGTCAATCTTCGGCTCTCTGGGGAGCATCCAGACATCTGCTTTATCTGCAGCGCCAACAGAAATCTTAAGCCCGCTCGTTCTACAGTCGCCAGGAACTTCGCGGTCGTCGTTCCCCTCCATGCCTCATCTACTTCGTCGCGACTCAGTACAATCTCCTTTACGAGCAGCTCTCAATGCTGCCGAGATCGAGGCTCCAGCAGAGGGAAAGCTCGACATTTCCCTTACGGCTGGCCCACCACCAGTGAAGAAGCCCAACTTGGACATCATGAAGGCCACGGCAATGAACTTCGCTCGCAGGAGCTCGCTTGTTAAGAAGAGCTTCTCTCAGTGGCGACATCGGCTCACCGATCGGGTGAAATGGATCGAAGCCTGTAGACGAAGCAAGGCCTATAGTGAAAAGGCACAAGCCGAGCGCCTTTCGCGTAGTACTGGTTCTCCTCTCTCCGAGAAGAAGCGCAAAAGTGCACCTCAGGATGCCCACGTGCCGCTAAGGAAACGTCTCAAGGATCGCTTATCCAGCGAGTACAGGCCCCCGCAAAATGACGAAGAACTTGCCAAACGGTTTGAGAAGGTACGAACGACGAATGCACTAGAACAACTGAGACTCATGGCTGGATAGAATCACGAAGATCACGCACGCCGCTGGGCTCGCAGTTCTTTCCTTGTTGTACTGAAAAGTTTCCTCGACTCCGCAAGCAAACCGCTACCCGATAATTGGTCTGCGTGGCTTTCGCTCAATCAGGAAAACGACGGCACGGCCATATGGCTCGAGCAGAAATTTGACGTGCCCAATTCTGGGAAGTGGAAGAACGAGAATGTTTTCCAAATACCACTCTCCAAACAGCACGCCGAGTTGGAGAGCTGCTTCCCTGGAGTTGTCATTTTTGAACGCACACCTCTGGCCGGCATGACTGACATACTGGAAAAGTGGGACAGTCCTTTATCGCACCTTCTTGCAACTTCTAACTGGCAGCATACAGGAAGTATCAAGTTCTGGACGACTGCGCTCGCTTGCGTGAGATCGTTGAGGCGTTTCCCTCCAATAGACATTATATCCCTTCGTTGTTATGCGTTTCGTGGAATGGGAGCGAACCGGACGTTTCGAAGGACTTTGATGACATGGTCAGTCACCGACTTTGTCCCTCTATCTCGCTTATACTCATCTGGGTGCAGGTCGAATCAATGATTGGCGGTGGAAAGATAACGTCTGCACAAGAGCTCCTGATTTCCACGACGGCGTTGGATATGGAGTCGAAGTTTAAGGAGTTGCTTCGTGTGACCCCGTTCGATCTCGAAGGCCGGCTTGTGATGTGGCTATCTCTTCATGGTGAGCTTTCTTTCACTCTCATCACTTTAATCCCTCAAACATGTGCAGATCTTTTCAAAACCTGGGAACTGTCATGGGATGACATGACCACGAGATGGCTCAATAACTGCACCGTTGGCGGAGAGTGTGAGTGACATGTATCGTTTGATCGAAAGGCGATTATTAAGCGATCCCTCGCTTTAGTTCACTGGGACCTCCACGCAAAATCGCTGGAGGGCTGTGTGCAACTTCTGATCCAGATGGTAGATGCAGTCCTCGGGCTCTCGAGTGACAACAATTCCCGTAGCGACCTTCCTCGTATACAAACGGCAAATGCCTTAAACTCGGAGTAAGCTACTGAATGCATTACTCATGCATTGAAGCTCATCATATCGCAGCGCAACCTTTGATGCAGTGCTGACTTGGCTGCAAGCTCTTCCTGCGACTGAAGTTACTCTCTCTTTGATCGATGACGTCAAAGCGCATCAAAGCCTTGGTCGAGGTTCGCTCTCAGTCATACTTTTTCCAATTCCTGATACTAACTCTTCTTACGCAGACTTCCCGACAATGACCTTCTTGCCGCAACTATTTATGCTAGCACGATCAGTGGCAGCATTTAAAGCAAATGCTGACCATGACGTGCCGACTTGCATAGCCAAAGCACGACTGGAGCAAGAGTTGGACAACATCCTCACGCTGAAAGTGTCTCTCGAGGATGAGATGAAGGCCAATCATATCGCCAGGCTCAAACCTCTTCCGAAGCGTCTTGCATCGTTCGGCGAGAGCATTTCAAGCTGGTTTGTCCCACTTGTTCGCATTAGATGGCTTCACCTCACCATGTAACTCTCATAGGTCTTCCACACCCGCTAAGAAAAGAAGGCTGTCGATATCTGATGGTTCTCTCATCAGCGACGAAGACACTCCGCCTCTCACCCTACATCAGCCTTCGCCATCGCTTAGTGCTGCTACTTCTCTCCAATCATTAGATAGATCAGTCGTCACTCCCGCCATGCTGCGCTCGTTGACCAGAGACCTCAGAGCCAAGTATGGCTCTGGTTCACGCTAGTACTTCTGTCATATTACAACCGTTCCACCACATGTATCATCTTCAATCTACCTGCTTTATTAGCTGTATTCAAATTTGACCAAATATCCTGCTTCGACACGCCGAAGCCGAGCAAGACGAAGTTGAATAAGTAGGAGATGGAAGTTGCGAGTAGAGTCTGTTGATCCGAGGCCCGAGGGGTCGAACTGGGCGGCGCAGCCGTTTATGGAAAAGTGCAGTGCCGGTGCCGATTTCGGATTTGCAGAGTATGAGGTACTTGCTTCTTCAACCCGCCACTGCAGATTTTCTCTTCATTTGAGGACTTCAAGCTCAAAAACATACAGCTGACGCTCCCCCCCTCGTCTTACGCGAAACTCTGTTGCCATGAGTGGTTCTACTGATCCTGGTGATAGTGGGTCGAAGCCTCGAAAACCCACCGTCATCATTACGATCGGCATGGCAGGCGCAGGAAAGTCGACCTTTGTCCAGCGCATCAATTCTTATCTACATGCCCAAGATTCCACGAGACCGCCATACATCCTGAACCTGGATCCTGCAGTGACCCACGTCCCCTTTGAACCGAACATTGACATCAGAGATACGGTGAATTACAAGGAAGTCATGAAGCAGTGTGTTGCTGTTTCCCTAGGGGCTCCTTTTACTTGAAATAACGCAGTAAATGCTACGCCCAAGGTATAATCTGGGACCCAACGGTGGAATTTTGACTGCCCTTAATCTATTCACAACGAAGCTTGATCAAGTCTTGGAATTGGTGGAGAAAAGGGCCGAGACCGTCGAGTATAACGTTTTTATCACCTCATTCAGCGCTTGCTAACCCTAGCCTTTGGCAGTCACATCATACTGGACACACCAGGGCAGATTGAGATTTTTACCTGGTCAGCGTCAGGGGCTATAATTACCGACGCTGTGGCTTCCTCGTTTCCGACTGTAGTGGCGTACATCATCGATACCCCGCGGACAACCGCACCGGCGACCTTTATGTCGAATATGTTATACGCTTGCAGGTAGGTCCTTCTAAGCGATTTGATGGAGTGGCGTGCTGAGTTTTTATAGCATTTTGTATAAGACGAAGCTTCCCTTTATTCTTGTATTCAATAAAACCGACGTGGAACCGCACGACTTTGCCCTTGAGTGGATGCAGGATTTTGAGGCTTTCCAAGCCGCATTGGCTTCACATTCGAGTTCAAGGGATTCGGAAGGCGAGCCGACGTACATGAATAGTCTCATGAATAGCATGAGTCTCGTTCTCGATGAATTCTACAAGCACCTCAAGGTGAGCTAGCCGACCCTGCTCGCAGTCCCGAATAAAGTAGATCCATTCCTGCAGGCTGTGGGTGTGTCGAGTATGACAGGTGATGGGATAAAGGAGTTTTTTGATGCGGTGGAAGAGTCCAGGGAGACGTACGAAAAGTAAGTTTGTGCGCCTCTCCGAAACGTTTCGCTGCACATACGTATGATTCACCCCCTAAACCAGAGAATACCTCCCAGAACTTGCACGTGTTCGTGCCGCCCGAGAGAAGTCGCTGCAAAATACGAAGGATGATTCGATGAACCGACTTATGCAAGACCTTGCCGTGGATCATGCCAAGAATCCAGAGGCAGCAATGAATGACCGGTGGGAGTCGGACGGAGAGGACGAAGATGATGACGACGTTGACGTCGACATTGTGGATAGAAGTACGTCTACCTGTCATAGTCCTTCTGTCGGGTGCCTGGCGAGTCACTGACACGTCTTCCTGATAGGCGAAGAACCTTGGCCTGGGCAGTACATTGATGTAACACGCATGCGGCGACAGGACGAGCAGATAAACTGGCCCAGACCAACCTGAAGGAGAGCCACGGGTTTATTTGTGTATGTGCCTCTCCCACTTCCGACGAAGCGGCGCGATCTCACTCGCGACTCTCAGAACAGTATGTGGGATAGTAAAATGGGGCCTATGCCAGACCCGAGGACACACTGGACACACGTGCTCTCGAGATGCTAAAACTCTGGCTGGTAAAAACTTTATACGTTGTGGGTTCACCTTGCGTATCACCATGGGAAGAATGTTAGCTATTGTTTTGGCCTTGACGACCAGGTGGCAGACAGCAGGGAAGTTGCTGATGAGTTCATCTCCAAGTCATATCGGTCCGAGCTGGGCGCTCCTTTGGACATTCCGTTTCTGTCAACGGGCGGGAAACAGGGGCATAACGCGGCGCAACCCAGTCAATCCCTGCTGACGAGCTAGATTTGTGGGTATATGAGAGGGGGAGATATATATGAGACATGTGCCCCAGTGTTGGAGTTATATACCTTCTCAAGGCTAAGTTTGTGCGCAAAATAGGGACCGTTTCGCTGTACATCCGCTGCTAGACATATCGCCGGTGGCAGTGGTCGCTTTTTGCCGAGTCCGTCACGCATCTAAGTAAAGGAATTGCAGCGGACATCCCTGAAACTACTAAGAGCACCACATACCTTTCTTTCCATTCCTCCTTTACAAAGGCAGATCAAAAGCTCGTGAGTACAATTCGGCTTAGCAGAACACCGGATCGAGCGGTAACTCGTATTTAACCATACTCTACAAATTAACTGGCTTATTATGAAACAGGGTTAACGTGCTTTCCTGCAGATATTATATACCCTGGGCTTTCTCTCAGACACCCATCGCACCTGCACATCACAAGGCATCCCTTTTCAAGGCACCGTCTTGTCCACAATCTGACCTTTCGTGCCGACTTTCTCAAGCTTTTACTGATTCTTTGACTTTTGTCTCGATTACATGGATCGGTACGCGACCAGATGTCTCAGTTGCTCCGAGTGGCATTGGAAGCTGACATTTCTCCTCGATCATTGTCAGCTACGCAAAGATCGAGAAAGTTGGTGCGTGGCGCAGTACCACAACCTTACTGACCCCCGAATGACCTGGTGTGGCGGATACATGCAGGAGAGGGTATGCATTGATTAACTGTTCCCCCTGTCGACGGCTGATCCGATGCTGTGTTTTGATCTTGCGCGTGGCGCTTTACGCGTTTAGGAACGTACGGCGTCGTCTACAAAGCAAAGGATGTGACGACGAACCAGATTGTCGCTCTCAAGAAGATACGGTTAGAGGCCGAAGACGAAGGCGTACCCAGTACCGCCATTCGCGAAATTAGTCTGCTCAAGGAGCTGAAAGACGACAATATCGTCAGGTATGGAGAATCCGTGCTCTTCGCTTTCCCAATGAATATCGCTCACGGGTGCTGGCTTACACGTGTTTTTGTCATTTTACTGCAGATTGTTGGACATCGTACATGCGGACCAGAAGCTCTACCTTGTCTTCGAGTTCCTCGATGTCGACCTTAAACGGTATATGGAACATGCAAATTCTAGCGGTTCGCCCATCTCCCTCGATATATCCAAAGTGAGTTAATGACTTCTCTTTACTAAATACATTGCGGGACCCTGCGAGTTGTGTGGCGGTTTACGCGACAGTAAATGCGCAAATGACGCGTGTTGCCGCTTCGATGCACTGGTTCTTGGCGTCAATCAGTTGCTGCGCAGAATAGGAGCACTTTGTGTTCGGTCTTCTGCGTTTGAGCTCCTAGGCCCTTCTCGCTTCGTCTCATGCTGGTGGGAGCGATTAGCCTGCCCGTTGTCACATCGATTGTGATGACAGGGGGTACGCGCTTGATCACGTGATTTCACTGTCTGCACGCCTCCGCACCGCAGACGCTCAGTATTCTTTTTACTGTTGGCTGTTTCTCCCATTCTCAAATGAAGTTAGCTTGAGCACATGCTAATGACTCATCAATGTTTAGAAATTCACGCATCAGCTCAGTTCCGGGCTGCTTTACTGTCACTCTCACCGCATTCTTCACCGCGATTTGAAACCGCAAAACTTGCTTATCGATAAACGCAACAACCTCAAACTTGCAGATTTCGGTCTTGCTAGAGCATTCGGTATACCCATGAGAACTTATACTCACGAGGTGAGCCTTCTGTCTACCCTTCGGCGAGTGGATCTCGACTGCCGGCGTCTCAGTCAAGGTTTCTCACTGTGACTTCATTTCTACTGTGCCTAGGTCGTCACGCTCTGGTACCGCGCCCCCGAGGTCTTGCTTGGGTCTCGGCACTACTCAACAGCCATCGACATGTGGTCCGTTGGTTGCATCTTCGCAGAGATGGTCATGAGGGGGAATCCCCTGTTCCCGGGTGACTCGGAGATTGATCAAATTTTCAAGATCTTCAGGTGAGTGAGGGTCCTTAAGCAGCGTATCTCTGGTTAAGCTTGTATATTAGAATCCTTGGAACACCAAGCGAGCAGATATGGCCTGGAGTCAGTCAGTTGCCCGATTATAAAGAGACGTTCCCTCAGTGGTCGAGGCAAGACTTGCATAACATCGTGCCCAACCTAGATGAGATGGGAATTGATCTCTTAGTTGTGAGTTGTTGTGTAATATTTTCGTCAAGCTCTCATAGTGACCGATCGCCGCTTCTAGCGAACTTTGACCTATGACACTGCGAAGCGTATCTCAGGTAAGTCCCCGTTGTCACATCACATTGCATGCTTCAAGTTTAAACTCGTGTTCCTTGCCTTTAGCGAAACGTGCCCTTGTTCACCCCTGGTTTGCGGATTACAGTTCGTGAAAGAGCTCTAAGGTATATCACTATCGCAGTTTGTTTCTCGTTTACGCATTCTGTTCTTTGGCTACACATCTGTTTTTCGCCTTGTCTATGAGTTTCGCTTCACATATCCCCCATTATCGGTGTTACAATACGGCCGATGTTTCTAGTATGTACACACTTTCTACAACACGAACGCTGTGATCATCCGAATCTCGAATGCAAGTCCCTGCCACCGGCGTACCCACCGGAGTAACTTCCCAAAGCGGAGTCATCACGGGCCACATGCATAAAGCGTTACCTGTGATAAAGCCCAGGGCATTGCCATTTGGTCACAGCTTGAGTGACTCCCAGTTCTCATTCCCCCCCTCATCATCGACGAAAGGTCTTCTACAGCATTTTGGATTTTCGTCGATAGAAGTCTACTACTAAAATCGATAGACATCATGGACGACGACGTCCAATATCTGGGCACCAAGTTCGCCACGCACGAGCCCCTGGATAACCCCTGTGAAGCACAGGAGCCAGTTTCTGGCATGTCGCCTTTATTCATCAACCTCGAGGTCGATTCTTACTAGTCGGCGTTTTCAGGAATTATTCTGCACGTTGAGAAATGCGGCGAGAAAGCTGCTCACGAAATAACGTTTCACCGGTCCCGCTCAAGCTATGTGAACATCGGGCGTAAATCGGGATCTGATGATAAGTCAATGAGAAAAGAAAACGATGATCACAATGCGGTATTTGCATGCCAGGTAGTGAGCGCCCGGCATGCCAAGATGGTTCTTTCGGACAGCGGACAGGTATACTATTTTATCTAACATCAGGAGAGCTGTCAGCTCAATGGGACTGATAGGTCTACGTTGTGGACCTTCATTCACGCCATGGGACCCATCTTTTAAAGCGCGGTGAATCATCGCCCAGGATGCTGAAGCCCGAAGTCGAAACTGCTCTTGCCGATGGCGATATCCTTACCTTTGGCAAGGCAGTTGGCGCTGGCTCATATCTCGTTTCTCCCGTTACCATCCGTGTTGAGCTCCTTCGGGACGGTTCTTCTTCCAGGGCATCACCGCCCGCTCGTCCTCTGACTCCTATCAGCTCTCTGAGTCATTTGGTCTCTCGGAACCGTAAGCTTAGCTCGGGCCGTTATGGGCTCTTTGTTCCTCCTTCTTATCCCGAGTCTGTGTCACCGCACTCCACTTCTTCGATGTATGCATCTTCGGATGGCGCGTCCTCACCATCTGAGCATGACTCTGACATTGAAGAGATATCGTCCTGCGTGCCTTCGCTCGGTCGCGACAGCCAAGACAAGTCCTCGCAAATCAAGATTCCAACGTTCCGCTCCTTCATCCATGATATGTGCAACAACAATGCTTCGAGGCTTTCTGCTGCAAGAGAAGCCCTCGATGCGTCTCTAGCAGATACCATGCCATCTCCATCCTCTTCAGTGGAGGAGCTCAGCCAACCCTCTCCTGTCGTGGTCGTAATTGACCCTACCCTCAATTCTCGCTCTCAGTCACCAATGGAACTATCCACCCCGTCCCCTTCACCACCCTCGGAAGCTCAGAACACAGAGCCCCCTGTCATCGGCGCATGGCCTGACTCCCGACCAGAGTCACCAGATCACTCTTCAATCGAAGCTGAAGCGCCGAAATCAGACATACAACCAGATGTTGAGATTGCTCACCCCCTCCCCTGTTTGGCCAGATTACCTGATCTGTTCCCTGACAACCTTTCGAATGGACTTATGGATCTCCCTCCACCTCCATTCTTCCCAGTCGGCGGGCCCTTCAGCAACTCAATCGCATCCGACTTTGGGCTTCCTCCGTCGATGCCTCCTTTCCCTCCTCATGGCTTCCCCGCCCAGAAAGCGTTGGTCGATCGCATCGGCGCAGAGCTCAAAGCCTCCGTCAAAAGAGTCGAGGTAATGAAATACATCTAGTTTCGACGAGTTTCTTTTCCTCACGCTAGCCACAGGAGCAGGTAACGACTTTGCAAGAAACCGTCACCGACCTCAAGTCACGTCATTCCTTGACCGAGGAGGACGTCATGGACCTCCAAACGCACGTTGATATGCTCGAACCCGAGTCGGACCGCTTGCTCTGCCGCATAAATTTGGCCGAGCGCAATATCGCCTCGCTGTCCGGCCTTCAAACCCAGGTGAACACACTTCGCAATAGGCTTGACGCTCCAGAACCGGAGCCTCTTGAGGCACCTTTGAGTGACGTGAGGGCCTGTGCTGAAGCGCTGAACACTTTAGTATCTGGTTCGTTCTGTTCCTTAGTTATATTTGACTCGGACATTGACGTTGGTTGTAGAAATGAAATCGCTGCGCGAGGATGCCGAAAAGCGGATAGAAGAGAAGATAGACGCTATCAATGTTGCTCGCGCTGAGGCGCTGAGTGCAATCGCTACCGAAGTGGAGGTGCGCAGTTTACTCTATATCGGTTCCATCACTCACAACGTCCACAGACCCTGAATTCTTTGAAGCGAAAACGTACTGAGAAGGAAGATGAACCACAGACTTCCGAAGATGTCGTTATGAACGGGGTCGTCGCCGAAGTCGGCCCCAAGCCAGCTCCGTTCATTTGTGACGAAGACGCTCACGAAGTACCCAGGCCACAGAAACGAGCGAGAACGGCGATGCACACAGCCGCCCACACCGCAGCTGCCATGGCTGTCGGCGCCGTCGCGACATGGTCCGCCCTAGCGTTCTCTTGAACGACCCGAAGACATTTGTAACCCCGATAACGCCATCTTGTGCGACAGGGTGTAAGATATGCGCGCAATTTTTTTCGATGTACTCTAGGTTTTGTTGTACACCTACTTGTACAATGTATTTTACTCTTCTCGGAGCAATGTATCTGATATGTATCGCGAGTTCAATTGCAAGTTCTCAGTTATAACATTGCGGGCAGTGACCCATGGCCAGCTTCTGCCTGTGCGCAGACTGACCCAGCTGGCTGGTATCTGAAAACCTTCGCCCAAGCCCAGGCCAACACTTTTCGGCAAGTGAAATCCTCGCAGTGACATTGTTAAAGCGTGCACCGATGCTTGAGGTGAGGCAAGCACACTCCTGTTCTTTGACTTCTCCCACGTTGTGGAGCCACTTCCAAGGTCGAGACATTCAAATCCCAACTTTGACCTCGACTTCAATTGAGGGGCGGCGGGACGGATGGCTTTCTTTCCATGGGCAACGGCCGAGAGCTGCCAGAGAAACCAATAGTTGGGTCATACTGCCGGTCGGTCCTAAGGAAACACTTCCGATCATCTCCTTGCATTTGTCACCGTGTTTACATGCCCCACAGGCCAGGCGAGAGATTAAGATGGTCATACGAATCTCGCTAGTCAACTACAGGAAAATTGTATACCGGATTACCCGAACGACGTCAACGGAGATGCGAGCACATCGAAGTATCAGACTAGCTCGACAGGATCAATCTTTGGTCAATGTAGCAGTTATTAAGGATTATAGTTGCGTCTGACGCCGACTGGCGATGACAAGGCAGTTTGGAGCGAGATATATGAGGGGGAGCTCCCGAGTGAAGTTATAGTTCCGTCAATCCAGGTATGTTTCAAGTAGACGGAAGCGAGGTGGTCCAGGTCCTTTGGTGATGGTGGCATGTATGTTTCGTCAGTATTGCTAATGATACTTGGACCTGTTACAGTGATATTATGAGCTGTGATATTCCGGTCAGCATGGTGTCTGCAGCGCGTTAAGCAATCTTCGAGACAATGTTCCGCCATCATGAGTAGATAGGGAACAACACACCACAAGCCGGATATGGGCATCTCAACCTCCAGGCGCAAATGATAGCAATGACTGGTTTGCGGATGCCTCTGCATCGTCACACCCCCATCGCGCGCCTTTGAACCTGGTCGTCATGCCCATGCACGGTATTCTGGAAATTCACGCTTTATTCAGCTTTTTGTCCCGGGCGCTGCTGTTCTTCAGGAGTCCGAAGTTTCTCTTGATCCCAGAGAACGAGCTCCCTAGCATGACATCAGCCGGTAAGTAAATACGAGATGAGCATCCCGGGTTGACCGACGTCATCACAAAATTTGGAATGCTGCCCAACCCGACGCATGCCTTAAAGTGGAAGGTGACTAGATATCGATGACGCACTCGTGGAAGTGGCTAGCATGCCAGAGGTAAGGTTTGGCATGCTGGGAACGACATATAAGGGCGAGGTCAGAGGCTGACGATCCATATTCCTCCTTTCCCTCTTTCCCCCATCTTCTCCCATAGCTTTATCACGCCGGGACTATGGCAGAAGCGTTTGGCCTTTGGTGCATGTCGTGCCCAGCCTCATTAGACGCCAAACTGATGTTTCGGTACACCTCCAAGGCAGGACGGCCTTCGGTGCAACAAATCAATTGCCCTACGGCGTCAGCCTTCAGGTAAGCATGTCGGGCTTTTCCTCTTCACCAGATCTAATGAGGCGCGTGGCGGCTTGGTATAGGGGGACTTGACAAACTTCCGATGTTGCGGTGGTTGGCTTTCGCAGCTGCAAGCCCCGCGCCACAACGCTGTCCCTTCTCCCCCTCATTTTGTCCCACGGTCATTCACTTGGCTCGTTTCGATCAGAGCCAACGGTGGTGCGTTGTGCTTACTCCTGTCACCGCTGCAGAGGAGTATAGTACTAGCTGCAACCGTTCGACAGAAGACTCTCGGGCGTAACCTCCCATGCCATATGGCTGATACAAGTCCCCGGCCCTCTTAGGTCAGTGTTGGTCCTTGGTGAAGTCCATGCCTTCCATGCTCACAGTATCGTAGTACCGTCAACATGAAGCACTTATTACGGGAACCTCAGCGGCATCGACAGTCCACCACAGCGCGCCCCACGAGGTAGACAATTTCTCCTCGTCAGCCTAAGGTGAACTTTCGTATAATCTCAACTTTTTTCCAACTCGTCATTCTGTCTCCGTACGCAGGATCATGAGTCATGACAATAGGTACTCGATGCTTCCATGCGCGATGGTGCCGGCTGTAAGCCTCGGCAACAGCGTTCACCCCCCTCCCTCTTCTTGCGTCGCGATCTTTCACGTGTAAGTTGTTCGTTGCGCTGGCGGCCAGAGCTAACGTATAGTCACGCAGGGCCATTCGCCACGCACATTTATTTTCAACGCCTAGATATGATATCGACTGCAAACGGACAACGGCAGAGCCTGTGGACCTACGGTTGACGCAACGGCCCTCATCTTTTTGATCTTTCGGTGTCACCCCCCGATACATGGATCATCTCCATGCAGTCCTACGCCAACGGTATCATAGCTGTGTCCGCATGAGAAACGTCTTCTGAGGTTTTCGATGGCAGCGTCCTCCCGGAATGCAGCCCATGCTATAGACAGCCGGTCCTTGTCAGCCCAAGGCGAGTTTCCTGTACTCTTAATCCTGTACCAACATGTCGCTGAGTTTGATCATAAAGCCTTACACATGAGGCCAGCACACCCACTCCCAAACCTTACATCGTCAATAGGCGCGACAGCGTGTTCTGCTTTCCATCAGCGACGGCGTCAGAGCCACCTATATTTGGATCACGTTGTTGAATGCTCATGGGGAAACGCATGGTGGGGACATCTTCTTTCATTTGTCACGGTGTTCATATATCCCACAAGCCGCGCGCAGCTGGGTGCGGGGAGGCAATAAGGGTCACGCTGACCCGCTTGTTAAATCCAGGGAACCTGTAGAGTATACCGAACTCCCCGAACGGCGTCCATGGCGGCGTGAGCTCATCGAAGTTTGGAAGGAAGACTACACCACTCGAAAAACTCTTGCGGTGACTAATGTGGAGTCGTACTTCTGGTGGTCCACGTCCATCTGGCGAATTTCAAGTGGATATACCAACTCGGCGGGATTAGATCGCTGCAGTGCAACAACTTGGCGTTAAAGTGGTCGCATATATATGCGGACCTTGCAGAGGGCTTGCGGGAACTCGCATGAACTCCGCGAGTGTTGACATCTTGCTTTACCGAGCTTAAAGACCAAGCGGACGTTGTTTTGTGCAGTATCGAGTAACCTGCCAATGCCCAGGTTTCTTGTTGCAGTTTGTTTTGATGGCATAGTGCACCTCGTAGAGACATCATTACCTTTAGGTGTTGGACAGAATTCATTCAGGGTGTGCTCTACAGTATAATCATCAAGAAACCATGTATTCCAAGTCGGATATGGTGTATCGGCTAAC
>KN839839.1:651576-665868 GCA_000827185.1 Hydnomerulius pinastri MD-312
TAGTGCACCTCGTAGAGACATCATTACCTTTAGGTGTTGGACAGAATTCATTCAGGGTGTGCTCTACAGTATAATCATCAAGAAACCATGTATTCCAAGTCGGATATGGTGTATCGGCTAACGTGGCTGTCTTTCGTCAAAACTATCTTAATTTTGCACTACACGAGCGTGGGTCCGCACTACACATGTACGGGTCTGCTACACGAGCACGGGTGAGCACTACACGAGCACGGGTCACTCCTGCTGCGCCACTGCATGCGGTGCGGGCCGCGCTATCCGGTGCCGGGGGCATCACGCCCACCACCCGTATTCGCAGCGTCGGGCATCGTCATGCATTCCCGACTGGACCGCCATCGTGCATTCCGATGAGCGCACGGTTCTTTTCGGCAAGGCCCGACGACAACATCATCGTGCGTCGGCACCTCCCGTCGACCACCGTCTACCAGATATAGGCATCGGACACCGTCAGCACCGCATTCCTGACTGCGTCGCCGTCGTGCACTCCAGTGAGCGCGCATTTCCTTTTCGAGAAGAACTCACTGACGACGTCATCGTGCGTTCCCGTCGATCACCTTCTGCCAGATATCGGCCCATCGGGCACCATCAGTACTGCGTCGGCGCCTCCCGTCTACCAGATATACTTACTCGGCCACTCTCCCCTTTCCCTGCACCAATGCAGCACTGTATCATGCGTTGAACGCTCGCAAAACTACGGACGTTGCGACCTGGTCCTACCCGATGAGCAAAATGATCACCAGTGCAATGCGTTGGTGAACAGAATGACGGGAGTGACAACAGTCGAATGCATCAATACTCCGTCCTCAGTGTCCTCTTCCCTAGCGTTCGGAATTTGGAACAATCCGATGACCTGCCTTGGCCTCGACGACGACCAAAGGCGTTCATCTGAATAGACCGGGTCTTCGGAATGGTAGGCGACTGTATACTTGCTTCATCCTGCATCGTCCTTCAGTTCAGATCTCGCAGCGAGTCCCGTCTTCAGTCAATTGGATCACCAGGTCGGAATTTTGTCTTCTATCTACTCCTAACTACTCAATCTCTAAAATCCCCTTCCGAACTATTTCGCTGCAACTCTTGTGGCAGTCTTACAATTCCAATACCCGGCATGGAAGCATGACGCAATCTCGCAGTGTTCGAGGTATGTGATCAATGACATCATCGTGCATGCCAATCTACAAGTGGCGGGATATATAAAGGCGACCTCGTCAATCCCCCGCCCACCACACATTCCCCCCTTCCTGCTCCACCGTAGCGCTAGGCTACAACGGATGCAGCCCCCATTCCCTGCTCCATCGTAGCACTAGGCTACACAGGATGCAGTTATCGCTGCCCTATCGAGTCCTTTCTTTTCTACGTTGCCGCCCGTGATCAAGGTATGTGATCAATGACATCATCGCACATGCCAATTTACAAGTGGCGGGATATATAAAGGCGACCTCGTCAAATCCCCCGCCCACTACACATTCCCCCCTTCCTGCTCCACCGTAGCGCTAGGCTACAACGTTGAACGGATGCAGTTATCGTTGCCCTATTGAGTCTTTTCTTTTCTACGTTGCTGCCCGATACCCTCCCGTTTCCGTCTCCATCCATTTCGTCGTCGCTGTCCTCTGAATTGGCAAGCAATTTTCTCTACAACGCCTTTCGTGTATCCTTTTTTGCTTCAATCTCACACGGAATGGAGAAGGCTGTCTCACAAACGCAGCCTTTGCCATCCTTTTGTATGTTGCCACTAGCTGCCCTTGCCCTTCATTGCCTCCGACACATCGGTATGGGCTATAACGGACGCAGTGTCTCCTCAAGATCACCTTCTTGAGTTCTTTTGACTCGTCAGTTCAACATACTTCTTGTTTACTCTATGGCACTAGACGCCCTTGACTGTTTGTCAGCGCTTTACCAACGCAATGCGCTGGTGAAGTGATCCTATGAGTGGGCTTGGATCTGCATTGGTGAAAAGGTCGAGCTTCACCGACGCAATGCGCTGGTGAATTGGTTCTGAGTGGGCTTGGATTGGTGAAAAGGCAGAGCTTTGCCAACGCAATGCATTGGGCAAATGAACTCGTGGGTGGGCATGACTTGCACTGCCGTATGCCAAACTGGCACCTGCAAAATAAGGACGTCCCAGTCTCCGCCTTTTCTCCCCATTATAGTTACACGTTCAGAGGACAAATGGAAATCTCTCTGCACTCAAATGTAACATAGTATATTCATGTGCCTTCTTTGACTGCCCAAGAAAGTCGTTGAAGTGACAACTTAGCGTGAAACTTTCTTTCTTAGGTTTCTACTAGCTACAAACTTGTTCTGTGCCCTTGTCTCTGGAGGACGCTGACCTGCACACTGGACCGACGTTTCCTGCGCCGAGGACTGCGGGATTCCTCAGACGTCGCCGCCGCGTCGACAATTCAACGTATTTCCGTGCCCTTGGGGGTTCGCCAGCTCATCCCCTTATCTTATTGACTGGTCTCGTGTGTTGTGGGACGCTTCAGGACACAGAATCAGAAAAATCACGCATGTGATGGTAGAAAAAGGTCGATATGTCTCTTGTAAGTTCATGCAGTCTGTTTTCTGAATTATCCGTCCACTTATCTCCTGGGCAATGTAGAAATCCACCAAGCAGCTGCTTCGGAAGCTCGTCGCCTCACCTCCCTCTCCCTCACAGCCGCCCCAACCATCTCCGAGTTCGCGTCCTGTAATTACCGCACCTCCTGTGCCTCCCGCGCCTCCACTCTCGTTGTCATCTGGGCCCCTCATTACCTGTGCTTGTGCAGCAAGTAAGTTGCCTTATTTCCTTGGAACGACCTCGGTTGCCCTCGGCAAATGCCGTGCCACTGATGGCACGGAACAAGTAGTCAGTGTCAAGTTCAGACTGACAATACTGCACTCTTCGTTTCAAGACGAGACATGCGGGCCAGCGTCTCAGATTTGCGACCCCTAGTATGAGTCGGTGCGCCACTCAATCGTTTCCCCGAGGCTGTCAGATTGGGGCTTCAAACGAAAATTTGATGGTCATCACATGCGCGCTCATCGTCTGCGGAGTTCCGCAGATAGCGAGCGGGCAAGTCCAAATAAGCAATTCCCGCCCTTTGGGCACAGCGCGGGACCTGCTGGTTGAGTTCCCTGACTAGTTTCCGCTATTTCGCTATCTCACTCACCCTTCCTTCGCTTACGATTCGCTCTCCAACCTCGAGCCCTATCTTTAGTATCCTCAGTCGCGCTATAACGCGTCTACCGTGGCTTGTAAGTGACTTGCTGCCTACCCCGTTACTAAAAATATCTAACTCATCGATAACAGGACGCCGGCGCTAGGGCGTGGTCCTTTGTCTTGACTTCAACTCGCTGAACTTGTCAAAGACCCTTGGCGAGTACTTTCTCGAGTGCTGCTTGCACGACTACATCCCCTGGCCGCCTTTGCGCTTGCGTCATCGAACCGAATCAACGATTCATGCGGAAGCTTCCTCAAGGATTGATCAAAAGGTGGTCTCGAGGGCACGGGACGGCTAACGCAGACTCAAGGGCGCTTCTGGTTTCTAACCAGAAGTCGAGCAACGTATCCCTTCTTGATGAGCGCAACCACTCACGTCATGTCCTCGAGATGACCGCACAGCAACTCCGGACGAGACTCCAGCAGGCGGATAACGACGTACAGCATCTTCGAACGTAGGTACTCTTGATCAAGAGATGCGACGATCACTAAAGATTTGATCAGTGTCGGTTGCCCTCGGCGACATTCTTCTGCGCGAAACGTTCAAACAACCCGCCTCCATCGGCTACTTTATCGTTCATGGACTACATGATCGCACACAGATGACTCGCATGCATGATCCCCGTCGGAGGTCAGTCTGTGGCCCTGCTGATGGGATCCGTGTTCGAGCCGGAGGAGATTCTGACGACATCTCACGGGCGCTGAGTACTTCGTTAGCAATTCATCTTTGATATTATTAGAGACTCGAGGGAACATCTTTCAGTCTATCGGTCTTACGTGCTACCAGGCGTTGTAATGTGTTCATTAAGTGAATGAACATGGGTAGCTATCAAGGAACTGTTCGATGTGATGTTGGAAAGCTATATTACCTAGACAATGAGCGACATTGAGCAAAGCATTACGGTTGTCCTCCTCTTGTTGAACCAGGGCAGAGTGGAAGGTAATGTTGGTGTCGGGAACATTCCTTGTTAGTAGAAGAGGTGGGAGTTGGGATAAGACAAAGCTGAAAGGACGGGAGCGACGTGATTGCAGGTGGTCAACGTCCCAAGTGGGATCTAGCAAAATGCCACATCCGAACTTGGGTATCATCTCATTAGAATCCAGTAGCACATTTACCAAGATCGCTCACCGTGTTGTACAAAGCCATGAGCCTATTTCTGGCTGTGATAATCTTGTCCATATGGCTCCGATATGCCTTGAAGGCTTTTGCATAGCCCTCCTTATCTGTGGGGTCAACCGCCTTGTCCGTCTCCTTGAATGCGGCCTCAAAAAAAGACTTCTTCCACTTTTTACCTCCCACTTGCTCTCCAAAGGCGTTCCAGTCGCATGCAAACTTTAGGGCTTCAGTTTGACGACAGAGTAGAGGGATTATTGAGTGACTTTGAACCTCTTGGTGGTGCTTGAGAAGTATCTGTAAATGAAATGCTTTAGATTGTCCTCCATGACGGCGTAGGAGCAACATGCACATTGTTCCTTTTGATCAGACGCCGTGGATCAAGACTACCCATCTCATCACACATGTGACTCTCTTGGGAAAAGGCGTCTCGAATCTCCGTCTCTGTTAGCCCTTTGTCAGACAACAAGACATCCTTTGTACACATGTAAAGTCAGCATTATTTCTGTGACATTTTTGAAGCTTACCCATTCTCTCAAAGAGGCCTGTTTGTAACCGTAGAGCGCACGGAGGAACCCCAAGTCTTCCAACTCAGCGTGAGTGTACTTTGCATCTGGGATAGTCTCCCAAACATTCACAACGTCCTTGGGTGAGAGTGCGGCAGTTTGAGGAGCTTGTAAGACAGCTTCGCAACGTTTTGTGGACATCTCCAGATGCCTACGGCCTACAGGGGCCCTGATCTTTCTTTTCCTATCATTTACCTGCCAAATATATTATTAGCCATTCATGCAGTACACTGAGCATCGAGTTACCCTCTCTTCCTCTTCCTCTTCTACTACTTCCTCTTCCCCACCTTCCCCCTCCCCCTCCTTTTCTTCTTCACCTGCACTGGTATCCCATAAACTATGACTCCAAATTGATTCCAGAGCTTGACTACCTCTAGACGACTGTGGAGGCGGGTCTGCTGGCTGAATATCTACATCACTAGGAGGGGGATCAGCCTCTGATATATCTGTTTCTGGTACATGACCGCCAAGGAATGTAATGAGTGTTGCAATACGTCTGACAATTGTTTCTTGAAGACGAGCATCGTTTGAGGGCTGGGATGGTAGTTCCTCCACGAGGCCTCTGATCTGGACTAAATCACGGAGCAGGTAAGCTTCAAGTGAATCTTGATCCATGGCCGGTTGCGTCAAGGTATTTGAGGGATAGGGGAGAATGTACAGGAGAGCCTCAGCGCTCAGCAGCGGCCGCTGTACACGTGAGCGGCGGCGCCACTTGCCACTTTCCTATTCTTCTAGTAACTCACCCTAGTACCGCTGTCCTACATTTCCTCCTACATTTCAATTCAACATGATGCCATCTTATTCTCCCCCTCAGTCTCCATGTCTACCAGTTCACAAACACATCGAAAAGCCATCCAAAAGGCCCAGACTCTTCTATTCTGACAGCGAGGACGAGGATGAGCAAGTTCCTGCTGCACAGTCAACCACGTTGACTACAGGGTGCGTATCCAAACAGCAGTCATCTTGGTCAACTCCTTAGAGCTGGGTTTTACCAGGTCACTTCCCCACTCTGTAGTCCAAGAAGCCTTTAATCGTGCCGATATTTTGGCTCAAAAACTCATTGACCTTGAACGCGCCAAGATCACCACTCATGAGGCAGAAACAGCAAGATTGAAAGCTGAAGCAGATCTACAGGCGATTAGGGCGAGGGTTCTAGAACTAGAGAATCAAAGGTGGGATCAATTGAAGTCGATATAGAACTAACTTGTCTCATATCTCTCTAGGATCAGTTCTCAGACGTCAGCCTTAGGTGCGAGCGCTAATGAACTTTTCTGTTTGCTGACATCAGAGGCATAACACGCAGGTCGACTGGCATCTGGGCCAACAGCATTCCCCCAGTACCCTCCCGGTCAATACCTTCCAGCCCAATACCCGGTTAGTCAATATCAGCCAACGTACAATAACCCCCACGGACATCAAGGTGCCATGGCTCCGATCTGGCCTGGTACCCCCATGTATGCACCGGTGGTCCCTTACTACAACAGTCCCGACACCTATCAGCCCATTTCCGGTGGCGATGGACCTAGCTGCAATGGTTTCAACTACTCTAACGATACCAACGACACCAACCCTTATCCTGCGCATCATCATGGTATGACAGGATACCAAGGGTGATGTTTGAACAACCTTTTTGTGGACCATCAAGCTGTATTTTTTCTGCGTCTCTCTTGTTGTTGGCCCACCTGTACTCTTCTGTATGTCCTATGTAATTTTATTGTCCATCGTTCTACCAATCTGTCGCAGCCATCACGTGAGAGGCTTGCCCGAAAGTTTCTCGTCAATATGTTCCCCTCTAGGTATATCTGGCCTCAGCTCCTTGAATGCGTTGAAAACGCGACCGGGTTTGTGCTTGAATTGTTTCTTGTGGTAACCCTAACATTGCCATAGAATCCTACAAGCCCTCGCATGCTATGGTGGACTTAATCATCGAACGAAACCTCCCCACCAATGCAGAACGCCGTGCTCAACGTCTTGCCGCCAACGATGCCCTCCGGGACTTCAATGCAGCTGAGCTGGAGGGGATTACTCATTTCAAGGCCCTCAAAAGACCTACTTTGAATACCCATGAGGCGATCAAGCAATTTTGGGCAGAATATGTGGATGAAAGCGGTGATCCTGAACTGGTCGGTTCACGTATCATCGAAAGGGGGAAACCCACTCCCTCTGAAAGTACGTACTAGTAATTGAGGGGAACAAAACGTACTTCTAATAAACCTGCTTTTAGAGCATTGCAAGGGATTCATTCGATTCCTTGCAACCTCTCTTGAAGGGCGTTTGGGGGCCATGCCTACGTTCTCCTGCATTCAACGCTACACCTTCACCTTCAGTGCCATTTGGCAGCGCTATGCTGTCAATCCCATCCCCCCCGATATCAAGCTACAAATGCAAGCCTACCTCCAATCTGATGGCTTCAAAGAAACTGTAAAGCTTGTTACAGCCGAACGCCGCAAAACAGTAGCCCAGGCTGCAGACGTTAGCATCTTTTTGCGAGCTCTTTGGGAGGACGGGAGTTTTTTCAACACCTTAAGGGAGAAACTGGAGTGTGCATTTACTATCCAAGTCATTGCTTATACTTCGGAACGTCCGGGTGCTCTTATAGAGAGTACTTGCTACCGAGGATCTGGAGAAGCTCTGTACTATGGAGACGTAGAGTTCCATCTATGCGTTCTCGCAAAAGGTGTAACATTTGCCATTAAAGTTACCCCCCAGCTAGTCAAGGGCCATCGCGACGATGACTCTACCTTCCACTCCACTATTATGGTCGCTGAGCCATCCACTACTAGAGCTCTTTGTCCGGTCACTCTTGCATTTGTTTTTGCGCTCTGCGACGGTGTTTTTCAAGATGTTTCAACAGCAGAAGAAATCTTCAACCCTAATCACGCCCCCACCTCATCCCATATCTTAAGGATCAAACCGGAGTTCGCAAAAGTCCCTATCGTGCGAGCCTCCATCCACACTCCCGATGGCTGGGCTACATCTCCTACATCTCCACTCAAGTATGCGCGTTTTCATTCCATGTTTGTGCAAGTGTCCGCCCGAGCAGGGTTCAAACGTACGTGTTTCTCAGTGGAAAACACGTTCATTGTACTCACATCTGGGTCAACTTGCAGAGCACTTGCGCCCCTATGACTTACGAAGAGGAGCAGCAAATACATTTGATCACAAGCTCTCAGAGTCTGAGCGTAGACTTCTCATGGGTCATAACACTAACTCGGTTATATTTCAAGTAAGTACTAGTGTTATCTTCATAATGTTTCTCAGTGTGCTTATCCTTTTCAGTCCAACTACCAGTCCACTACCAGCACTATAGACGTCCAGTCTGTCTTCCTTGACCGTCCACAGGATAACCACGTCCACAAGGTCAGGCAACTCATTGATAATGAGACTACAGCGTCAAAGCTCACCTTGTATATGACTCAGGCAACGACGTTGATGTCTCTTGGTCTGGACGCCAACGCTCCAACAAAGATCTCTCTCAAGGAACGGCAGGAGATCTTGTTGCACCCCGTCATGTTAGAGGTTGAGAAAGAACGCCAGGAGGTGAGCCTTATTAGAACGCATCACCTATATACCTTATATGCTCACTTAATCTCAGCTACTTGCCGAGACCAAACAGATGCAGGCCGTGTTAGTAACTCTAGAGGACGATGAGAATGACAGCCAGGAAAGCTTGGGGCTTGCTATCAAAATCAAGAATCTGAAGGCGGACGTGGCTAGGCTTTCCTTACAACGCCTCAACATCTATAGCCGTGCCGCCAGTCGCAGGCTGAAGACATCCCGGGAAGAGTACTTTGCAGAACATTCAAAAAGACAATTGCTGGGCAAGGTGATGGCAGATTCCTCTTGCCCTGTTTGTTCTTCTACTAAACTGGTCATCAGACGATCGATCTCCCTGCAAATATGGCTGCAAGTTCAGCAACTTTACATTCCAGTAACGCACGTGAACCAGGCGCTCCGCCTCTGCCTTCTGAGGTCACTCTACACAACTCTCACTTTCACCGCACCACATCTCCATTAGAAGATCTCCTTGCAGTCGTGTACCCGGCCGAACACCCATCCGAGTCAGATGGCGAGGAACCGGTGGAGGATACATGCCAGTGGCTAGGTGCCAGCATTGGCAAAGCGATCCTCACTTTGATGAGCCTACCGGAACAGCGACAGACAGTTTGCTATCCTAACGAGCACCCCGACAACAAAGGATGCTGTCCCGTGTGTGGAGTTCACTTGGCGTACGTGCTTTACACACATGATAGCCAAGCTCCTTCTGACTTTGTATATTTTCAGCGAAACTTCTGTGAAAAGATCACGTGGACTTGGTTGCCACATTCACAAGTGCATCGTAGACGCAGAACAGATTGCAGCCCAAACTGATCTCGAGGATTCATACCAGCCTCAAAGATGCTTTTGGCTGCACTGCGTTCATTCCACCACTGTATGGACGACCCGAGCTACCTTTGTAGCTCACGTGCACGCCCACATTGAAAGCTTAGCAAAGCCAGCAACACGGGGTGGATCAATTCGCCAATGCTCCTGGGAGGGATGCGGGGAGACCAAGGCAGAAGACTGGGAGCAGCATTTTGCAGAAGTCCATGGACTGAACGTCCACCTCCGGGCCATTGTGGAGTACTGCATTCCTTGTGCTAAATGGTAAGTGAAAGACTGGGACTCCAATTTCTACACGTCTAACATTCTGACTCGGAAAGGTGCCATGATACTCTCGGCTACGAATGGGCCATTCATTGCGAAGAACATTTTAGCCAGTTCTTTGCGCCATTCTCTGAGAGGACATCCGCATCTGCCATGCATACGCATGAGGGCATCACTATGTTCAAAGACGCAATTGAGTACGAGCTTGGGACCGGCTTTGGTGGCAAGCAGCCAGAGTTTCACGGGCACGTAGTTCGTTACGTTGCCCTGGCACCCATGTTTTGCATTTGGTGCGTTTTTGATCAGGAGTTGAACATATGCATACGCATGAAACAGTGAGTTTGAAGTCTTCTAATCCGTGTGCAAATAGTAACAGTGGGCGACACCAGACGGACAGATCCATCCGATTTTGCTTCTCACCTCCGTTGCCACGTAGACGCCTTGGAGCCTTCGGCCAAACATGAATGCCCTGCGCCTTCATGTGGGACAGAGATGTTCACTAAGCATGATCTGCTCCACCATCTGGTATGCCAGCATCGGCTTCCGGTCTGTGGTTCCACCAACCACTCGGTCGTTCGGCGTTTGAAGCTACCCAACGACGCTACCACCAACGACGACGCTACCACCAACACAGGGGCCGCTCCTGCCATACCCGCACCCACAGCCTCACGTAGCAGCGGTCAGACATTGAAGAAGGTGGTGCGTGTGGTAGGTACCTTCTTAACATCTCCTTCAGCGCTCTTCACAATTTCTGTGTTTGCTAGGCAGAAAAGAAAGAACGCGTCTGGTGGTGCTACGGATGTTCTCGTTCTATTCATGACATAGATGCACATATGATTAACGCTGGTCCAACTCACCACTGCTACAAGAACGCTCGAGTGGCCCAATGCAAAGATAACCAACCCATTCCAGATACCAAGACTACGTGGACGCCTCCCCAGGTAAGTCCGCCTATTTACCTCCAAAGCTTTGTCTCAAGGTGAGAAACAGGATCCCGAGGCAGTGAAGAAACGCATCAAATCATTTGGCAATCACAAGTGTGGCACATGTCGCCGGCAATTCGAGGACATCCGGACCCACCTTGGCCGTGAAGACTCAGTGTGCAGATCCAGGACGTTCAAAATCCGTGATCCTCAAGAGAAGCGACGCGATGTATTTGGACCCTCTTATAACTTTGAAGAGTGGAGCAAGAACTGTGATAACCCTTCAATGGGGCAGATGGAGCCCCCCGTGCGTACCCACATTCCGATCATATCCATTTAGTAACGCTCATGGGTATTAGACCGTGTCCAAGAAGACCAAATCGACGCGTGACACTAAAGAAGCAGTATGTTCACGAGCTCTTTTCCTGTCGTTCTACGTCTTACTGATCACACTGTAGAAGTACAAATGCCAAGGGTGTCGTCAGTCATACGTTGACATCGCAGCTCACTTTGCCAAGATTCGTAAACCCACCTCCAAATGCGCCCAAAAGGTATTTTCCATCAAAGGCGACGATGGCAAATGGAACGGCCCCTCCATTGACTATGCCACGTGGGTCCTTGACCCGAGTGCTCGTAGGGAGCATTCACAACGCCGCGACCCATCTACTAGTGATGTCGGCATCACTTCCACTGCCAGCACGTCCAGACTGCCCGCTCCCTCTACCTCCATGACAGCAACGGCACCTTCATATTCGCCTACTCCCAATATCATCTCCACTCCATCAATGCACGCAGCGCCTTCTTCAAATTCTGTTCCTTCCTCCATGCATACGTCAGCCCCATGTCCGGGGACACCTTCACCCAATGTTTCAGCATTGCAATTGCTATCCACTTCTGAGCCTTCTTTTGCCATTAATGACATAGTCCAGGAGATGGCGGCGTTACCAGCCTCCCCAAGGATTGCCTTCCGTGCTCCCGCCCCACCTACTGCATGCACTTCTACGACGAACAACTTTTCACCGGTCTCTCAGTTTCTCGCACATACGTCTGCTCTCCTCAGGGCCGCTCATATTTCTGTGAGTGTCAATCTTGGCCGCCATTTGAACGCCTCTGATTCTCTGACCCATTTACAGGGTGAAAATGCTGTTCAAAACCTATCTCGTGTTATCGACTTCATGGGGGACTACCGAGGTGACTTGGATGAAGCACGGGGCATCGTTTAGCTTTCCATCACTCTACTCTGTCAATGACTTGCAATCGTTCCACAGCCAAGCGCTAGTCAGTTGTCCATTTCCCCTACTCCTCTTTACCGCAATTTTGCAGCTTCCCCTCACCAAGTGTTATGTGAACACCAGTAAAGAACTGAAAATGTAGTTTGTCTGTCGTGCAGCATAGTCCTTTATTTGTAATCGGTAGCCTGCCATTTCATTTCGAACGCTACATATCAACTACGATTACACTGAGACTTGCAAACAAACACATGAGACAGGGACAAAGACGTGCAAAAGCAAGAGACATGGATGATTACAACGAGGGAATGAGGGAATGAAGTCGGCTGTACAAAAAAGAGCTTGGTGTGAAGGCTTGCAAGCTATGTCGATGACGGTTCGGTAACGGGACTCGGTGCATTCGGTGCGATCGGTGCGTTCGATGATAGTGTTCTACGCTTCGTCAGTGCTGCCTAGGGCCCTAGTCGGAGGGATCTGTGAAGGGCCGTCCTGGAATGAGAATCCAGGGGGGAAAGATGCAACCCTAGCAAAACGATCAAGGATACTCCTACTGAAGTCAAGATACAGTGAATTCTAAAATGCTTGATACACACTTGTAAGCGTCGCGCTCTGCACTAACAACAGCCAATTGGTGCTTCAAAGCTCTGCAACAGCTCCTTTCAACCGACATCTGCATGGGTGGATATACCATCCGGGTAAGGCAAAAAAAGAAAGCGCATCATTAGACATATACCTGTGGTGACATGGGACGTTGCAAGCTCTCAAATGGAGAGAGGGGGCTCAGTAGCGAGGCGGACGCCTGTTGGGACTCTGTTGATGGAGGTATATCAGTTGTTGCAGTGGCCGGAGTCATAGTATAGAGACCAAGAGAGTTGTTTAGAGGGAGCATGATGAGACGAGGGAGAAAGAGATAGTGGACAGCGATGGTCTGTCCGACAACTATAAGTACTGGCCACCCAGATGATGTCATACGAAAGGAACTTCAAAGCCTAAACGCCGACATCTGCGGAAAAAGAGCTCAATGCCAGCAAATCGCACATTTCAGCAGTTTGTGACCGGCGTCCAGTGGTCTAGGGTATTAATCGACGACCACAGACGAAGAGAAGAGCAGACAAACGGTGCATGCAGCGCGTTGAGGCAATCTTCGAGATAAATGTTCCGCCATTGCAAGGAAGATAGGGCTCGTCAAGGGACAGCACGAAACAACTACTAAGTCGGATATGGTGTATCGGCAACATGGCTGTCTTTCATTCGGATCACGTGATGATCACAGCAGCGCCGGGTTCGACTCCCGGTATCCGAACATTTTTTGCTTACTTTTTGTGCGACTGCTCTGATTGCAGTCAATGGCAGAGTTCTCTATAAGTCCACGAAACGTGCGGCCCATGGACGGGCGGGCGGGCGGTGGTCGTCCCCCCGTCTCGCGACGTCGGTGGGTAGGTCGGCGTGCCCGTCCTCGCCTTTCTCTACCTGATGGAGTGACTGACCGACTCGCGAGAGGGCGCTCAGCCTGGCAGGTCTGCACTCAGTGCCTGCCGCTGCGAACTGCAGCATGCTCAGACCCGAGTCGATGACGCACCACCCTTCGGATGTTTCAGATCATGTGCGAGCTCTAGGGGGTGCGCTCGGCCACCTTCGCGCCCTTTGCTTCACTTTCGCCTCCACGACCTTCACCTTCACGACCTAACTGCCATGACTCGCATTGACACCTACAAGGTAAAGTTGCTCTCTTCTCGACCCGTCGCCAAGGTGGGGGATTCCTACTGAGCTTTTCAATCGGCAGGCTGTATCTCCCGCTGCTCGGAAGCTGTCTTTGAGGCGATATGCTGCTGATGTTGCTCTCTCTTTTGGGGCATTCCCTCCATGCAAGGTCCGGTTGGGCCTTGACGCAGCGTGTCTCATCCGTCAGGCCTTGGAAAGTATTCACGCACCCTAGCTTCTCCTGCAGGTAGCCCAGCATGTGGCGGGGGAGATGCACTTTGATATTATAGTCCAGCCCAGCCTTCTTGAACGACTGACAGTACAAGATGTATAGGTTATTCCCGTTATAGGGGACAGTTGGCTCAGAGCCGAAGATGAGCCGAACCCGCCACCATCAGCTGTGGTGAGCCCACGGAGAGCACCGAGACTGAGGACGCCCCACGCCAGCTCTTGTTAAAGATCCAGTCGAAGTTCATCTTCTCCTCAAGCTTGTAGTAATTGAACATGTAGTGGAGGTAGATGGCGATGGCCCCGAGTGGGTCCCGATGGGCGATGAACGTTGTGTACACTGGGTTGATGGTCTGCATTGTGAAAGGCCACGTTGAGTTCTTTGGTGGCAGAACATGCAGGCTTGTCGAGCTCACTGTCCTCATTCCCCGCTTCTGTGCCTTCTCCTCCCCCTGCAGCCCCAGCACGGCAAAAACAGCTGTCTCTTTGTTTGGGTGCAGCCATGTGTAGGGTTGCAGCTCACATAGACGGAGGGCTCCAATGTCGTCCCCTCGGTTACCACTCACATTCCAGCAGGTCTATGCAAGGTGTCCTTGATTGCTGACCGTACTGTAACAACCACGACATCAGCAATGTACGGCCTGCACGAAACAAGCCCACTTACATT
>KN839839.1:670663-711702 GCA_000827185.1 Hydnomerulius pinastri MD-312
CCTTCGACTTCTCTCAAAGGCAAACGCAGAGCGGTCGCAAAATCTCCAATGTCGTTCACACTACCAGACTCGGACGTTGAATCTGACGCTGAACATCTCATGATGCCCCCAATTGGTCTATCCCCTGCGACAAACGCTTCACAAGGCCCTAGTCGACTCCCACATCCCCCTGCAGCAAGCGCCTCAAAAGTTTCCGCTAGGGAACAGCGTCGACAAGCTGAGGTATTACATCTATTCATTTTTGCCCCACTTTGTTCTGATTATTTCGACTAGATCCCTGTTTTCGCTACCCAAAGCACACCTGACCCTGCCCCACTGTCAGCTGCTGGGGGTGCTGGTGATGGCAGTGACAGTGATGACGCTGGTCACAGTGACACAGGCCCAGACAACAGCGAAGTCAGGCTGCCCGCCGCTACAACCAACTGGGCCGCTAACACCACCCTCGCCCTCAACCCTCAAGGCCAAATCAACATTCGTAACCAGCTACCCCACATTCAAGCGATGCTCAGGGCGGCGATCTCTCTCGCCCAACAACGTATCGTTTTCGATCACTCCTATCCCGATATGAACGACATGCGCCGCTCCATGGCTGACATCTTGTACGTCGCCGCCGATCAGACCCCAGGTTGTGATAATGTGCGGGCAAGGATCGCAGCCAATCCCCAATATGTTCGCTTACTGGCGGGCCCGGTGAGTTATACACTTACAAATTTTCCTGTCAGACAAGTGTCTTTGTTTCTAACGAAGATGTAGCCAACTGGCAGAGTTAGCAAGATTCGTTATTCCGTCAAGAGTGTTGCCCAGCGCCACGTCACAAGCGTCTATGGGTTAGAGAAGGGATGCAGCCAAGAGAAAGTCAGCGCACTCCTAGAGAAGGATAACTATATATTCCCCGTGGATAGCAATGTACGTGTGCCTCATTGACGCCCATCTTGCTCACTAACAGAAGTCTACTAGGGAAATCCCATCCAAAGCAAGCCATTCCAATCCCCCGCCATTATTTGTACCCTCCAAGATGCATTTTTCGAGGACGAGTCATCGGCTGGCATTAAATTTGCCTCAATGTACATTTCAACATGCCCAGCCCGTCTCGATGAACTCGAGCTTCCCGCCGCAATGGTTTCTCTAGCTACGACGGCAGTACGTTCCCCAGTGTCCTGTCAATAGCTTACAACTGACACAGTTAGGTGCGCTCCGTCATCATGGACTTCTTGTCCAACGGGGGTGCCTCCGAATTCAATTCCTACTTGTCTGCTAGCATCTATGAACGGCTCATCAAATTTATCGACGCTCTTTTCCAACAAAGCCCCCGCAAGTGTCACAAATTGTTTTCACAACTGTATGACATTGTTTAGTGGGTTCCGATCGTTTATTTCGCTATCTTACGGGCTTTTGACCTGGCTCGCAGCGGCTCCAAGAAGAAGGCTTCCGAGGAAGAGAGCGGCACTTCGATGCTCATGCACCTCGACCTGGATACAATGGCCGAGGACTGAAGCTTGTTCATCCATCGAGGCCACTTCTCTTAGGTTTGCAGTATGTAATCATCTTCATCTCATATACCCTCGTCTCGTGAACAGTAAATCCCTTGCCTCTCATTCAGTTCCATCTCTACTACAATATTAGATACCCCCTTCTAATACTGAAATATAATTTTGTTTCGTGTAATATTGTGCAGAATTCTGTCGAATAAGTGAAGATCTTAGAGGGACTACGATTATAAGCATTATTGGAACACTTCGTTGGATTTTGCAGAATTCATGGCTATTCAGCCGAATTCATGAGGAGGGAATTCCCTGATGCTTGCTCCATTGCCTCATCTAGAAATCTCTGTACAGCAGTACGCAGCGTGAAGGTAGAACAAGGGGAGAAGAGGACTATACCGCAAATAGACACTGCATAGCTACTTGGGTTTTGACCTCTGTTCTCAGAGCAGCGGCCACCCTTGTAGCGTCACAAAAAGTGTCAAACGACACTGCAATAGGTGTCAGATGGGGTGAATGAGTGTGTGAATGCAAGAGCAGCTTACCGTCATCATTCTGTAGATCCCCATACTCTTCGTCACCATCACCATCCTCATTTGCCTCATCTAGGCCATCCTGATCATACCCGAGGATGTCTTCTGTGACATCTCCTTCCACCAAGTACTCACACAGGAGCTCAGCGTCGTCCATATCTGTGATCTCGTCCCCATTACCTCTAGTGGCTCTCCTCCTGGTGGTGTTTCGTTGCTCCAATACCGATGATCGAGAAGCAGAGATGGGCAGCAGCACAGCGCCGTCAATGGAATCGGCCTTGTCCTGAGCCCGACTTACATTGATGCCATTGTGCTGTCTCCGCTCAGATGATGGTGGCAGCTGGATGGCGTTTGCAGGTTGCGCAAGTAGTGTTTGTCTGCTGCGATTAGCATTCGTACAGTACCTGAGGTGATCGTGGAATTAATCAACTTGGAACTCTGCAGCTCACACGAAGACACATACCAGTGCCTTGCCAGTCAGTCCTGCAGTGACTCTAGCGTCGTTTTCTTGCCGTAAGATACACCAGCGAGCCCGCACACAGCGTGCAGCGCTGATTTCCTCTTGATGGTAGTACTGTGGGCAGTAGCACCGAGATCAAGTGTTTGCAAGAGAACCCACAGGTATGCCCGGTAAGCTCGTTCCATATTCTTGCGCCACCCACATCCAGTGCGGGCTCGAGGCTATTGTCATCGCCACCTCCCAAACCCGAGATCTGAGTGTGGGGCCTGGGGGGTGTTGTGGTATTGGTTTTAGGACATGGCGTGCTTGGGGACGCTGCTCTTGTTACGCCGGGTGCAGGCAAAGGCTGGTTCTGGCCATCCCGAATGAGCGCAGGATCGATGGGAGGATCGAGCAGACAAGCGGGTGGACCGTTGGTGTCCATGTTCGTTCGAACCACACCGCTGCGTGGGGACGACCTTGCGGTTGGCTTTGTGGTCAATTAGTATTGTTATACAGTAATATTATAGGCAAGATAGAAACGGAAACAAAGAAGGGGAGGGGCGAGCCGTCGACGCGCTACAGTACGTGCATATGGGGGAGTACGAGAAAGACCACAGAGGTCACTGAGGCGGTCACGAAGCCTCCGTGACCACCGGCTTCCCAAAGCGGGCGGTCATCCTTGTTCCCTCCCAAAAACTGATGACTCTGTCACACGATCACAGCGGCGCCGGGTTCGACTCCCGATATCGGAACATTTTTGCTTATTTTTTGTGCTGTTGTTCTAATTCTAGATTCTTGAGCCTACTACCATTAGTAGGTCTGGCTCATCAGTCTGAGTGATGTATTTGTCTCGATTCAAGGCATCGCGGATCCGTACGGGGCATGCTCCATGCTTATAACTTATGAGAGCCATTAGACCGCAACCAAGTATACAAACGAACTCAAGGTCTCATAAGATTGATGACATCGCTCACACACTGCCTCCTCGCTCCACAGCCTTCATCCATGTTCGCAGATCAACCTCAAGGATCTGACCGCTGTCACGGCCATCCGCAATGCCGGCGCAAAGACCCAAATCATCTTCCTTCGCGGAAATAACCAGACTTCTGCTGCTACCTTCGTGTTAAACGGCTCCGTGGATGCTTTTGAACAATGTCACGAATACCCACAGGTCCGAGTCCGAGTCTACTTTTTGACGTGCACAAGTACCCCGACCTGGACAAGTCGTTCATTCATCGGCTCGCCCACCCTTGCGTGCATGGTTAATATGTGACTATTTAAAGAGGAGCCCTATCGCAATGGCTCGGATGCATCGGACGTCAAGTATTCATCTGAGACTGCTTCACTCTCCACAGATACGTGCCATGACAATGTGCGACATTAGCGACAAACCGTATAACTTCGGAATGCACAGCGACAAACGCCCCGATAAGCTTCAAGGGTTCATTCTTGCTGTGGCTCACTTACTGCCATTGCAGCCCGATCATCACGAATAAAAGGTCAGTAGACCGAAGATAATTTAAAAGGTAATCCCAAAATTCCCAACGCAGCAAAGCGGAGGCAGTCAAACTTCAAGCATGACTCTTGTTCCGCTACAACTTTGCGCTTGCTTCTATGGCAAACAGCTCGGCAGTGATGTCTAGTGGCAAGAGACGGGCATGATATCCCGTCTCCCGAATGTGGGTGTGCTTCCGCCTCGCATGACTACTGCACGCACCTGGAGAGATCAAGGAACAGGAACTGACATACGGGCGCTCGAATACACGCAGCGATAAAAGCTCGATAGTGGCGTTCATTCCTGCTTTTTGGTAGGTTGGGAGGATCATGTGCGTAAACCCGAGAATCGGCCGGTAGCTGTCTCCGGTGGCCAAGGGCAAAAAGAACTGATGGACTTTGCAGGTTGAAATGATGAAGGGCTTGTCGATGCGCTGGCCGGAAGTGCGAGAGAAGTAACGGCGACGTCTTTGAACACCGGAACGATGGGTGCTGAAAATGTGAGATTGACTTGGTTTCACTCGTTGGAGGGCGATGGCAGCAGCGGGATTGCGAGGTTTCACTCCCATTCCACGGTGCACACGCAATCACCGGATATCCCTGCAGCTCGCTTGAGTCCTGTTATGCAGAGACCCACAAGTACGGAGCGCAGTAAAAATACATTCGGGCGGAGCGCTCGCATGCGGCAACTGTTCCTATACGACCGTAATGAATAAAAAATGAAGCGAGCGTGACCGTCCGTTCCCAACATGACCCCTCTCTACCTTTGTGAGGGGATTACGATGACCTTTGAGGAAACCCGAAGGCAATAAAATAAGCATTTTGCGTTGACGCCTTGGCTTTTCCTCGCCAAGCCAGAATGCGGGGTGCCAAGCTCGTCCTCGATGACTTCATATCCGAGGAGATGGTCTACGGTCTACCACCATACGGAAACATGGTGTAGCGGTATTACTTCACGTCCACGACACCTGTACGAGAGGCAGAATCACGGTGGGCCGTACTAACGCGCCTGACGGTAGCGAAGTACTATTCATAGGTTTGCGCTCCAAATCTGCAATGACCAATGACCAACCAGCACGATGTGATCGATCTGGTTCCGCGCAAGCTGATCATTTTATTCGATCAATTCTATGTGCGAACAGGAAAATTGCTGTTGAAATATAACGAGTCGTTCCGCACAGAGTCGCCGCAGACGATAGCGACGGAACGCCAGAGTGTTCCTCTCGGTTGAAAAAGTTGGTTGGGTTCGGTGAGTTCAAAGTCCGCGCAGCTTTTCGTTGCTGTCTGGTTGTTGGTGTGTTCGTTGCGGGCGCCCTCAGATGTTGAACACGTTACTTGTCCTCACGACTCTTGGTGTTCAGGACCATCAATTCCTGGCGTTTATCTGATTCTGCGAGCAAAATATCCGAACGATACATGCCGAAGTCATGCTTTCTACGCGGGTTATATTTAAAGAGAAGATAAAAATAGTAGTCTTCACCAAAGCATGGCATCGGCATGTCGCGGCAGGACTTTATATAGTGTGCCCATTCCAACGGATGGCTTCTTGTTCTCCTCTCAACGTATCCCCATCGTAGAGGGCTGTTCGTTTTTCCCAACGCTTATACCAACGCAGAAAATAACTGCGTTCCACCAAATATAGGGCCGTCTCCCTTGGACAGCCATTCTTAACGCCTCTTTTCTCTCCTCCATCATCTATCAACATTCTACCAACTCCAACCACACAATCGTAACTTCATTCTAATCGAAATGCGTTTGTCGTCGCTCTTTACCTCCCCCTCAGCACTCACGTGCACTCTCCTGGCTGCATCCCTTTTGGCCCCGTCTGCCAGCGCGCAGGATCGTACCACCGAGCAAGGCGAGGCTCAAATAAATGGTGAGTCAAAGAAACTCGTCATTCATGCCTCGCGCAGGGGGTACAGGATGCTCCGAAAATTGCAAAGCTTGCGCCCACCCACTTTCTGGTCATGGTGAAGGTGCCATTGCTGCGCAGCATCATCCCGTCGTCATGATGGGCATTGTCGGACCGTTTCTCCACATGTTCGTGGGATGGGGCTCCATGCACTATGACCCGATGCAACTTGGTTCATTACCGCCTTCTGGAACCCTTGTCCCCTCTCGTTAAGGGAGCGGTAATTAGGTCGCGAAGCCACCGTTTTGACAGCGGTGGGATGTTGTGTGTTCTTGCCCGCATTGCCAGGCGGGGCTACGTACTGATCAGCGAACTTCTCGAGGGCCCGACCAACGGTCCTTCGGAGCTGTCTGCACCCTATATGCCGATCTTGTCTCGGGTGACGGTGACAGATGCCCTACAGTGTCTCTCGAATTACGTACCGCGCTCGGGCTGTGCCTTTTTATTGCCTCCGTGTTATCTATGCCGTTGCTGACATTCCAATAAACCTATTGACAGATGCAACCGAAGAATGCACACCATACTACTTTGCTCCTATTGGTGAGGCTGCAGGAAAATTCCCCCCAGTTTGGACGCCAGCCACCATCCTGTCAAACGACACCAACGCCCAGGCCAAATACCAGAGCATCCAGAGTCAGATTCCCAATATATCTCCAAAGGGAACCCAACCACAATCCTTAGAGGGTAACTTTACCAACTTTACTTACGCTGCGAACGACCCGGATTGTTGGTGGACATATGACCAATGTACTACCCCGAAGCTCTCTGGGCTTCCGCCAGATCTAGCCGGGGTCCCAGAGGTCAGTTTATTATTATTGTTCGATCTTAGCCATTGGCACTGAAGACTTACTGGACATCAGCCGGACACTCTGGGGTACGGCTTTGACGACGGGCCAAATTGTTCGCACAATGCTTTCTATGATTATTTGCAACAGAACAACCAGAAAGCCAGTGAGTGCTCTGCCGGGAGGTACATGCAATGTACTCATAAGTTCCAGCTATGTTCTATATTGGCAGTAATGTGATGGATTGGCCACTCGAAGCGCAGCGCGGTCTCGCTGATGGTCATGAAATTTGCGTCCGTGAGTAACACCCGTCGAACATCATGCACTTTGACAACTGACTGCCTCATCCAGATACCTGGTCTCACCGCTATAGTTCGTCGCAATGGTTATTTTAATAATCTCTTCTAATCGATTTCTGCTTTTAGTGACCTCGTTGACAAACGAGGAAGTCTTTGCGGAGTTCTACTATAGTAAGTCCTCCATGCCCAAGCTGTAAATTATATAGCTAACACGACTTCTAGCTGTACGCTAATCTTGACTAGGCTTATGAGAACATTCACTCACTCTTTTGCAGATGCAAGCTATCAAGTTGGTGGTCGGTGTTACCCCCACTTGCTGGAGGGTAAGTTGTGCTTCGCTATCTACTATCTTGCTGTCTCAACTCGGTCTTTAGCCTCCCTTCGGCGACGTTGATGACCGTGTCCGGGCGTTTGCTCACGCCCTCGGTCTCCGCACCATCATCTGGCAATACGATTCGAACGACTGGCGTGCTGGGTCGGGCAACGTCACCGACGCCGATGTCGACGCGAACTACCAGAACTTGATTGCTCGCGCCCAGAATGGCACCTTCGCCAACGTAAGTTGCATGCTCTCAGGCCTGAAGTGTTACATGATCCTTACATATCTCATTTAGGCTGGTACCATCATGCTCACACACGAGCTGAACAACTTCACCATGGCCGAGGCTGTGAAGTTCTACGATCAGCTGAAGGCTGCGTTCAAGTACTTGGTACCTATGGGTGTCGCGACTAACCAGTCCCAGCCCTACGTTGAGACTGACTACGCCCTCCCTAACTTCGAACAATGTAAGTAAGCCTCTGCCTGGAAACGATCATGGCCTCACAGCGCCAAACCTCAGATATCAGCGGTACGACCACGATCTCAGGGGGTGTCCCTTCTCCCACTGGTGGGTCAGGTCAGACAAGCTCTACCGGTGGCTCGGATGCAGGATCTGGCGGTGGCTCTTCGTCAGGCACGAACGGCGCCCGAAGAGTCTCCTTCGACGGATTGGGCGGCCTTGCAGCATCTGCCGCCTTTGTCGGGGGAGTCCTGAGACTTTTGATGTAGAAACAATTTTCTTGATCCCTGACTTTCTGCATCTATTCCTTCCATTGGTCTCTTTCGGTCGTTTTATTTGATTCCCTCGTTCATGACCTACTCCCGACGATGTTGAGCTGGCATAGTTATATTCGCAAATGTTGTTCTCCCTAATCCTCCACGCCCACCCCGGCTCGATGTGAACCCTCACGGTGCTTCTGTCGTTATGGACTCGATCTTTTTCCTACATACCCAGTAGTCGTACTATCCCATCGCTTGTTGTTGCGCACAGCCTCCCCGAGCCGCTCTGGCGCAGCGCCCAAATAGTGCTTGTTCACATCCCACAGTGGCCAAGCGACAATTTCTTTGCGTGTAGATGCATGTTTGTTTTTATTCACATACTTCTTTGAATATGAGGCATAGACTTCCAATGGCGAACCCATCGAATTATCACCTTCTCTGGGCAAGGTTACATGTCGACGAGTTCTCAGGTAGGGGTTGGCGCGCGCTAAAACCGATCATAGCGCTCATGCAGCTTGATATAACTTACATATTGATGCCTCCCATCGTATCCTTCCCTTCATATGCCTATGATTATCTGGGAATACAATTGGGTCTTACACGTGTTACTTTTCTCTTGTCCAGTTGAGCGCGGGCTTTGTCAATTTAAACATAGAAAAGCAGGATCGGGTAGATTCTGGGAATTGATAGGAGTAAACGGCTGATGGTCACGATCTTCACTGCTTTTGCTAGTGGGCGCCCGGCATCTGCGATACCTGCTCTGGTGGCGCTGGAATCCAATGGAGTTGAAGTGGAATCGTGATGGAGGTGGACGCCACAAAGCGTGGATTGGCCCAAGGAGCTCTCGAGTTTGTCAGGCTCGCGAGTCAAGCTGTTGAAGAACAGAAGTAGATTAGGGGCGAGCGTGGTCTCTGGCTTTCTAGCGAGGGACTCAGTTGATCGCCTGTTCCCGACTCGATGTTGTGGCTGAAGCGAAACGACTCAACATAGTATGTGTGAGCCAATTGGTTTCGAAGAGCGTCGTTTGTCGTGCAGATGCAATATGCAGGTTCATGCGAGCAGGTCAGTCACTCGAGCACGCGGTCGAACTCTTCGGGTTCCGGGGATAGTTGTTGCACTAGGTGACCGAGTGGTCCTAGTCCCACACTGCGTTGGTCGACGTCGGCAACTAGTATACGGCGACCAGTGCGAATCTCTTTTGCCTCTCCACAGGAATAACCTGCTCTTGAACGTAACGAATTTTCGCAAGATATGGACTGAAAGCACTGCTATCAAATTGACAAGTGATCATCGGCTGCTTTTGATTGCTGTGCATGTGCTTCTCTTCCTTTGGTTCTTCAAGCGTGTCCTCGGTGCCTCGCATCTCCTACAAGCGGTCCAAACGAAAGCATCAACTCATCGCACTCTGGAGAAGTAGAAGTGGTTTGTTTATCAGCTTGTACTCGGGCTGGGAAGCTTACATCGCAGCATAACTTGAACGAATACAGGGCCTCCAGCCGCTCCAGCGTCAGCGGTGCGGGTCCGACCATCCCCGCAGAATCCCTTTCCATGGTCAAAAGTGATCTTGCTATACATAGCTAGATCTCATGCGATTTCATAGGATGGATCATGGTAGGCATTCAAGTCATACCCGCTCCAGCTCCAGCGAATGTCCTTCTCACTGCACACGAGTCGGTGGCAGTGACCTTTACGACCGCACAAGGTACTGGGCATTGCGATCAAATGTTCTTTTCTATGTCCCAGCGAAGCTGACGGTGCCGGCACTGTCACACTGTCTTAGCCAAAGTGTGAGTAGGTTCGTGATCCGTAGTCCCTAATACCCACCCACTGCAAATCACTGCTTTACCGAGGGGCAACGATCAGATGCAGTGTATACCTTATCAATCCCCAAGATCGATATTGTTATAACTTACACATCGCAACACGAAGGTCATTCCTTCCTCAATCCCATCTTTCAATTTTCCTGGTCTTTCGGGTTGATCCCGACTGCCGTACGGAAAATTGGCATGCAGGGCTTCCTAGCTCACAGTACCTGAACACTTGACATCTCGCCAAACCTGCCTTCCTAACTCGTGTTTATCCACCTTTTTATTCCAATAACAGCACCCTAAAGCTTCCCCTTTACCGTCACTTCTGTCAGGACCACTGCTCGGCTTTTGTAGGCCCCGAGGACACATTACCTTACCCCCCAAGAAGTTCGCTGTACTTACTTTCTGACCTTTTCCTTTCGCCTTCACCATCAATCCCACTGCTTGCTGGGATGGTTAACGCAGAAGACATCCCTCGTGATCCAAATACTGGCGCTGAGCTGCTTGCAACATTCGTTGCCGTTGCGCTCTGGGGAATGACTTGTTCTCAGACGTACGTTCGCCCGTCGTTTGTTGATCGAAGACAGAATACTCATCAGCTTATAGGCTCTTTTACTTCATACAGTATGTCCAGTGCAGCACACCTTTTCGCCTTCGTGCATTCAACGGATCCTCTCTTTCAGCTTTCCGCAAGACAACTTTCGTTTAAAGGCATTGGTGAGTGCTTCGCGTCTTTGGTTTCGAACTTCATGACTCAAGCTCGCTTTGTAGGTTACATGGTTATGGTATGGTCTTGCGTTATCTGATATGTGTCAATAGCCTCACTGGTAGGGCGATCATCATACAGGATAGTAGACACCGTACATCAGGTCCTGCTCGTGGAAGGGAGTAAGCTGCTCCATCTTGCACCTTTTCTCCTCGTTGACGCAAGGCAATCCATCAGGTTACAGCTCGCTCGTCACAAATTTCTGCAACTATGATGAAGCCTTATTAGTCAAACCGTACGTTAAATTCTAGATTTTTTGTCAGGTCATGATTCCAAGCTTTCTTGCAATCAGGGAGTATTTGGTATGTAATCCGCAAACTAGTCGGGCGGAATGAATTCATCTTGGCGTCTCAGTGGCAGGTGCTATTGACAGTAAGTTGTGGTGTTAGTACTCGAAGGCTCTCTAACGGTTTTGAAGACTATTGTGGCTATACCGTCGCAAGTCTTCTTTACGCATCGAATTGGGAGATGTATGTAGATCGAGTTTCGTCCAGCTATCTGTACTTGACTTTGCTCGTGCAGTCAGCGGGAAGAGATGGGTGTTCTTCGTGTTTCTGGTAAGCTGGCGATAGCTCTGAGATCCTACCGAAGTTAACCTTTGGATAGGCACCAGGAGCGGCTTTGGAGCTGGGTAAGTTCACCTTTACGTCGATCCATTCGTCCAACTGATCGTTTGGTTGTTTTGAGCGGGGGCGCTAAGTGAGTAATATTCTCTCGGCTGAGCAGCGGTAACTCAAGTTTGTATGTCAGCGTTCATTGCTTTTGGGTACTTATCGCGATCACGACTCTTGCCATCGAGTTTGCTGACCGATCCCGTTAGTACTATGATACCAACAGCAGAAGAACTCGTATCGATAGGTCCCTCGGTAAAGCCCTGTGAATTAAAAGCTCTCTAGCAATTGACGAAATGTTGCCCCAGAGTATATTTACTGCTGTCCAAGCAACAGCAGCCGCTATCGACATAACTATCTCCGCCGGTCTAGTATATTTGCTCTGGAAAAGCAGGCAGGACGCGCAGTATAAGCGAGTAGCGCTAGCTTCAATCGCTAACCCTGAACTGACATGCTTTCATAGGATGCGCACCGTCATTCAGAAGCTCCTTATACTCTCGATCAATACCGGCATGTGGACAGCATTGTTCGCGATCGTCGCCGTCATCGCGGTGGGTTGAAATGTCCAACTGCTAACCAACCAGTAGATTGATGATTTTGTAGATGCTCGTTTTCAAGAACACTTTCATCTACGCTGCGGTTTACTTCCCCCTCTGTCCGCTGTACTGCAATACCGTGCTGGCCAACCTGAACGCAAGAGAGGTCATCAAGCAGTTCCGTCCGGCCGATAGCATGTCATTTTTGAGGGGAACAGCTTCTACTGACCCCAACGTTCCACAACAGGTTAGTCTTGTCTGTGTAACTTCTGTCCACTCGAAATGAGTAACGACCGTCAGAAGAGTGTTCCAGTCCTTCCGGTAACACTCCAGGCGCCCCCCCACCGAAAGGTGTATTCAAGCTGGGGCGAGGTTTCCGGGCCAAGCATGCAGGTCATGTCTGGCGCGTCGGATATTGAACGGCAAGCATGAACATAAGGTAGTTGAAAAGGTCTTCTCCCTTTCGGAGTATCATACGGGGAATCAAGATAATTGAAGTAGAACAAACACCTGTACAAATGTAATGAGATGAAATTGGGCGTGTTGTGCTGAAAGCTTGCGTTCTGTCTTTGACATCACTAAGTAATATCTAGTCCACCTTGTATCCTGCGCCAATACCTACACCGTCAGCATCGTTTACCGTCCCTGAAGTGGTCGAAATCTCCGCTCGTTCGCTGATGAGCAATTATACAAACCACTCGATCAAGCATCATGATGAGTCAGAGCGATAAGAGACGCGAGCTTCTCGCCATACATGCCCTCTCGCCGTGGTATAAAGCTGCAGGAAAATGGATGTGGGTGACTGTGTTGCATTCACAGAGATGACACATCAGCTTCGAGAATGAGCCCCAGAGTAGAGAACGCAACGCACTACGCAAGTCCCGTCGTCCACTTGACATCCTCGGAATTTGCTGGCCTTTCGACCCGGAAAAATGCCAGGATGTTAACCACTGCAGCCCATGTAGAGGCATCAGCGATGTGTCTCCCAGGACTGCGGGAAAGGGAGTGAGGTGTGAAATGTCAAGTAGGAAACACACGTGCTCACCATGCGCGACGTCCAAACCCGAAGATCCATAGGACTGTATCCCCTGTCAAAGAACCGTCTTTGTTCAAGAACCTTTCTGGGAGGAAGGCAGACGCGTTGGAATACTTCGTCTCGTCACGAGATATGGCCCTATCAAGGTCAGGATCAATGTATGCAAGACATCCAAAGTCCCAGACATACCACAAATTAGCAATGACCATCGCGCCTGAAATTGGCATGAAATATCAGAACCAGATAGATACAACAAGATAACATACCCTTGGGAATATAGTATCCATTGTAGACATCACTCTCTGAAGTAGCATGAGCAAATCCTGTACTGCATTATCAGCTTTGACGTCTGGCCAACTGCCGCCCTACTGACCATTTGGAACAACCGGACACCATCTCATAACCTCCCGTAGCACGGCATCGACATATGGTAAGGCAGGTCGATCCGCGAAACCGGGGAGTCGGTGCGTGCCCACCACATTGTCGATTTCGGTTTGTGCGCGAGCCTGTACGTCTGGATAGGCCGTCATAAGGTAGATAAAGGAAAGAAGTATAGCCGTGGTCTACACAGTCGATTTAGCCTCTGTGTATGCCCTTGAATCCTCGAACACAATCTGACCGTTTCAACCGATGCTACGGATGACGTTTAAGATATTTATTCTCCACTCCGAGCTGTTCTGAAAAGCTCACCAGCATATATGGTACCCGCAGCTTCCTTGATGGCCTCTACGACCCCTGATTCCTTCGAGCCGTCATCAATCTCATACTTTTCAAGCGCATTGGAGACCACGCAAGGCCTTGCGGTTCCGGCATGCTTCGAAAAGATTACAAATAAACAGTTTTGTGATAAACAATCTGTCATTACGCACCATCTGTTTCCTCGTAAATGCATATGGTAGATCGACTGCGTCCGCAGTGATCTTTGCACACAGAGCAGCTTCACGTTTGAAGCCCATGAACGGCATCCACACGGGCAACTTCTTGACTGCTCCAAAATCAATATAATTATTCATTTCTAAATTCAACACTCACTCACGTAGTGGGAAAGCTCCAAATATTACCGCTGCTTCAGGTGTCCCGATTGTGGCGAAGTAACGCACCGCCTGTTTCATTTTATCCAACATCTGGTCCCCTGGCGTGGCGTCGTACCCATATGTGATGGCCATCACCAAAGATGCTGCGAATCTGTGGTTTCTTTCGGTCACATTGTCAAAGTTGATAAAAACCACCATACGAACGCTTCTAAGTGTGCAGCATAGTCAACTGGATCGTGTAGTATATTAACCAACATTTCGTAAGCATGACCGATTTGTCGAGGCTTGTATGCGACGGCTGCGTTGGAGTGAAGAGCATGATGGAAGAGCTTGCGGTGAAGTCTGAACCTGGGGCCATATCGGGCAAGGACAGACATCTTGTCCCACCCAAGCCTTTTGTTGGCTCGTATCAGTGATTCATAGTGAAAGAGTCGACTACTTACAGATCAGCAAGTCCGTGCTGTGGTCGATCGGAATAGATGTGGGAACGCTTCTCGAGAAGTTCGATTGCGAGCTCCTCTGAGTTGAGTACAATGACTTCTTGGTTTAAGACGCGAGTGTATAGCAAGTCTCCTGGGGGCGCCAGGGGTGGTCAGCGATCGGCAGATTCTCGCCACGAAACTGGACACACCATGCTTCTTCGCCCACTCGGCGTAAGTCCTGTAAGGTGCCCCTTGGTCCATTCCTATTATATTTCCAAGGAAAGGAACAGGGGTTGGGCCAGGTGGAAGGGGTGGCTGGCTTCGTCTTCGTCTTCGATCTGATATGTATTGGACCAACAGGATCACGGGGGTCAAGTAGAGAATGCATTCGATCGCACGCTCAGACATCGGACAGGGATAGTGTAGGGGATTGGAGTGAAGCTAGACGGATCACTGCACACATTTTATACCTCTGTATATCATCCTAGGGGGTCTCAAGCTGGGAAACAGCTTATGACACAACATTCGGCTATCCCGTTCAGAACGTTCACGAAGAAGTGACAACCTGAGAAAGTTGTCAAAGCCTCATACTTGAATGAAAATTCTGAGGGGTAGTTTTCAAGTGCACTCGGAAGTGTGACGTACAGAATGTTCCCACCAACGAATAGCTTTTCTGGGAAATGTAACCGAACACGTTTAAATTTGAAACCTGTGAGATAATGCCTGTCTTTCTTCGTCTGGTCAGCGAGAACCTTCACCTCAATGCAACCAAAGAAAGGGGATGCAAGAAAACAGAAAGAACTTGACTCAGGAATCGACAATTGACGAGCACATTTACGCCAGCCCCCTTCCCCCGAACAGCCCCCTAAACCGTACAGCTTTAGGAAGAATTCTGTTGTTTGACAAGTGAACGTTCTTCGCAGGGCAAGCGGCACCTTGCTGTGTTCAATGTTCATTGTAACAACTCTAAGATACTTACCATTCAGATAAGATACGGTGGACCGAATTACTGCGCAGTGCAGATTACCTCCGATCATTAGAGCTGCCAGTTAGCTAGCTGCGAAATCGGGTCATTTTGGTCGACGTCGATAATGCTAGTACTTGAGGCTATACATACTACCTTCTATTAGAACACACCAAGCTCCGAGTCAGCTATAAGTACTGTAGTGGGGACGTTCAGTCGAAGTTCTCACGTTCCTTCGTTCCCGTTCAGCCAACTCCTTCATGCAAGACTTGTTGAGGTCTGCACAAGCTCTTCGAAGAGGAGCCAGAACTTGATCCTGGCCTAACTCTGGCCTTTACCTTTATAAATTATCAATTGCTATCGTTCGCCAGCGGGCATTTCTGACTTCTCTATGAGCTCGCAGAGTGACCACGGCTACTACTATTGCTACCCTCTCATATTTTTGGAACTGTAACGAACACATGATACTGTCTCTTATCAGTACGTCTTCAATCGAACTCAGAAAGCCCCAAGGCTTTTGACGCTCCCTCTTTGTATGGAGCGATCTGCCAGGAATTCTGTGCATCCAACCTTCAGTATACCAAGCATGGACTATAGCGATCTTTATGGTGGGCACAAGTTGCTCGTCGCTAATCGTGGAGAAATTGCTGTGCGCATCATACGCACTGCGAAACGTCTCGGTATACCTACAGTCGCTATCTATACCTCCTCCGATGCCCTTTCCCCTCATGTTTCGCTAGCCGATGAAGCGGCTCTCCTGACAGGGAGCTCTAATGCTACTGGACAGTCAGAGTCGGTGGCCTTTCTCTCGCCCTCTGCAATTATTGCAGTATGCAAGGACCGTACTGTCACTATGGTCCACCCGGGATACGGCTTCCTCTCCGAGAACTCTGACTTCGCGCAATCGATCGTTGATGCTGGTATACTTTGGCTAGGACCACAACCAGCCGTCATTCGCACCATGGGTCTCAAGCATGAAGCCCGAGTTCTAGCAGCAAATGCTGGTCTACCCTTGGTCCCCGGTTCGCAGGGGCTTGTAGGCACATTCGAGGATGCGCTGACCGTTTCGAGGAATACTGGATTTCCGGTGATGCTCAAAGCCACTGCTGGAGGAGGCGGGATGGGTCTTGTCATCTGTAAAGACGAAGAGGACCTCTCAGTCCGATTCAATAACGCAAAGGAGCGGGCAGAAGTCAGTATTAAACTATCCCTCGGAGTACTACTTTTCATTGCTGCCACTAGTCTTTGTTTCGTCACGGGGGTGTGTTCATCGAACGGTACTACCCATCTGCAAGGCATATCGAGGTCCAGGTTTGAACTTGAGAAATTCGCGAATAATGACGATTAGCTGATGTGTTTTGAAGGTGTTCGGCAACGGCATTGGCGACGTGATTCATATGGGCGAACGCGAGTGCAGCGTTCAACGTAGGCATCAGAAAGTAATCGAGGAGACGCCAAGTCCCTTTTTTCAGCGCTACCCCGGTCTACGCAAGGAGATGTGCGATGCTGCCGTTCGCCTGTGTCGTTCCATAAACTACGCCTCTGCAGGTATATGTGTAATTACGTCTTAGTATGGGCAGAAGTGTCTGAAGGTGAAGATCAGGAACGGTCGAATTCCTAGTGGACGATGAAACTGGCAGATACTTCTTCCTTGAGATGAATACGCGAATTCAGGTGAGCTAGGGTGCGCAGTAACAAACGAAAGGTGCACTGAATTTTCTCATCTTTGCCAGGTCGAGCATCCAATCACAGAAGCGATACACCCTGGACTTGATCTGGTGGAGCTTATGATCGCACAAGGGATAACACAGCGTACAGCAAGGCGTGGTCTTGACCTTGCCAGTCCCACCCTGTCGCAAGAAGTATTCGATGCCAATCTGGCGCGGGGCTCCATGCATGCAATCGAGGCTCGAATCTATTGCGAGAATCCAGCTGAAGGGTTCAAACCTTGTCCCGGGATGCTCCAGCAAGTAGAACTCCCGCAAGAAGATTGGCTGAGGGTCGACCATTGGGTTCGAGCTCTACTTTATGTTTTATCCTCCATTTCTTGAATTCTTTCATCAGATCTCGACTGGGACGAACGTTACGCCTTTCTTTGACCCACTCTTGGGCAAGCTGATCGTTCGAGGTAGCTCCAGAGAAGAAGCGATCCTTCGGCTCATACAAACTCTTGACGCCTGCAAGATTCACGGACCTCCGAATAACTTAGCGTACTTGAAGGAGATCTGCGAAAGCGACACGTTCAAGAAGGGAGATGCAACTACCAGCTTCCTCGATAGTTTCGATTACGTCCCAAGGTTTGAGCGTTTACTTATTTCCTGCTCCTCGAGTCTGAGTCCCCGCAGGGCATTCACCGTTATTTTGGGCGGTATCGATACCACTATACAAGACCTCCCAGGAAGGCTTATTGGCCTGGGAATGCCCAGAAGCGGACCAATGGACTCCCAAGCATTCAAAGCTGCCAATATACTTGCCGGGAATCCCCCTGAAACCGAAGGGCTCGAGATTGTCGTTCTTCCAGGTGTAGGGTGCAAGTTCACATTCCACGTTCCGTGTGTGGTCGCGATAACAGGAAAGTCGGTCACTGTGAAAGTCAATCGAGAGGAGGTTCCGATGTGGGCTCGTCTCGTAATTCCTGCCAAGGGTTCGTTGGAGATTAGTGGTGGAGGCGGTAACCCAGGTTTCAGAGTATATCTCGCTGTTCGAGGCGGATTCCCAGAAGTTCCAAAGTACCTTGGGTCGAAGTCGACTTCCATGGGTCTAGGAGGATATCAAGTAAGGCCGACCTGGTTCTGACTCTGATCGGATCTCATGCTCATGTCTGCCTAGGGAAGAGCCTTGAAACCCGGTGATCAGCTCACATTAGGGGATTGTCAGCCGAATTTCGAAGAGAGCCAAAGCACAATTTCTCTACAATTACCAGACCACCTAATCCCCTCTTACCGAAAAGACTGGACCATCAACGTCCTTGCTGGTCCCCACGACGACGAGGAGTTCTTGACACCTGAGGGTAACGCCGCTTTTTACTCCACACAGTGGACGATCAGTTCATCCAGCAATCGAATGGGTATCAGATTGCAGAGCAAAAAATCGATCCAGTGGGCCCGAGCGGATGGTGGTGAAGGAGGTTCGCATCCAAGCAATATTCTTGACAATGGTTATGCACTTGGAACCGTCAATATAAACGGCGATACTCCTGTGATTCTCACCCAGGAAGGACCTGACATGGGAGGGTACCTCTGTGCGTGCACTGTCGCCTCGGGAGACCTGTGAGTATCTCCTAGAGATCAACGATGCATTGTTCGAATTGCATTGTTTTGGTGCAGGTGGAAAGTCGGTCAATTGAGCCCAGGGAACGCAGTGACATTCAACCTAGTCTCTTGGGTGGAAGCTCAGGCATGTATAGAAACTGCCAAGATCTGGCTCGCGGACATCGAGTCTGTGGTTTCAGGGTCCACTACGGTCGCGCCACGAGCTTCTCTTGGGACCACAAGTGCCCACTGGCGCCACCCGAATTGCATCCTATTCAAACTTGAACCTCGGCCTGAAAGTTCCCAACCTGTAGCAACTTTCCGTCAAGTAAGGTTCCAAATATACAAGCAAATTCTACCATCTGACATGGCTCCTTCAGGCAGGTGATTCTGCAATCCTTGTGGAATATGGCCAGATGAAACTTGACTTTAACTTACGAGCACGCGTTCATGCACTGGAGACTGAGGCGCGTAAACGCAAGGTCCAAGGGATATGGTCCTTCGCACCTTGCATCAGGTCCACGATGGTAGGTCTTCCGAGTCCTTCTCCCCGCCAGCACTATAATACATGCATTGCTAGTGCCACTTTGACCCCGCGATCATCTCTCAGGACGAGGTGTTGAAGTTACTCGTCGAGATAGAAATCTCGCTTCCAAATACCATGACCGACGCCGAGTTTCCCGGGAGGAAGATCACATTCCCCATTGCCCTTGACGACCAGTGGAGTCATGAGGCTCTCCAAAGATATATGAGCACGACCAGAAGCAAGGCAGTATATCTCCCCAGCAATATAGATTACCTCGCCCGGAACAACGGTCTCGAAGGCGGTGCGACCGAAGCGCTTCAGAAGTTAGTCGGGTCCGGCTGGGTAAGTTGGAGGAATGTCTATGATCCACTTTCTTGCTAACGACTGGTAGCTTGTATTTGGTGTCGGGTTTTACCTCGCCTGTCCTTTCTTAGTGCCGGTCAGTGGAATCGACCTTCGGGTTCATGAATTCATTTATGAATCCAAACTATGCTCCAGATCGATCCTCGATGCCGTCTAGTTGGGCAAAAGATGAACCCTTCGCGGACGTATACGCCTAGTGTGAGTTACCGCCCACTTACGCCTAACAACATCATCAGTACCTCTTCCCTAGGGAGCGGTTGGAATTGCTGGACCAGTTGCGGCAATTTACCCGGTGGTTTCACCAGGAGGGTATCAGCTCTTTGGGAGAACACTGCCAGCGTGGCAAACCTGGGGCAAAGGTGAAGACTTTAGCCCGGATAGGCCTTGGTTACTCAGGCCGTTCGACCAGGTGGGTTGGTGATCATATTTGCAAACTAGCCTCTCAGTGAACGAGTCAACTAACTAGGTGTCATTTGTGCCCGTGAGCGAGGAGCGTTATCTGGAGGTGAATACAGGCCCCGGATGTCCCTGACTTCTCGACTAACAAGATTGGCAGATCGAGCAAGAGTTCAATGCGGGACAATACAAGTTCAAGGTAAACACCTTGCAGTCATGGCCTGCGATCAATCTAACGCAACACCAGATCGAGCCGACGGTGTTTTCGATGGCGACTTACACAAATTTCATGGAAGCTATTGCTGATGAGCTGGCAGAGTTCAAAGAGAAACAAGCAGAAGGTGTTGCTCGCGAAGGAGCAAGGTAACGTGCACAGAATACCGATCGACAGTGCCGCTCATTTTTCCTTGCAGAGAAAGCGAACTTCTCCGCGAATGGATGGCTCAAAAGGAGCTCGAGGCCGCACACACCGGGAGCGATACAGGTGAGTTGCTCGAAAATGACCACCCCTACCAGACTGTGCATTGACCCCATCAAGGTTTAACAGAAGCCGACGAGATGTCTGGTGACGTTTTCATTCCTTCCTCGATGTCTGCCTCCATATGGAAAATCAAGTGTCAAGTCGGAAAAACCATCGAGTCAGCAGATGAAGTGGTGGTCATTCTTGAAGCCATGAAAACGGAAGTCAACGTTCCCGCGGGGGATGGAAATATCGGAAGAATAGTGAAAGGACTCGGAAAGGGGATAAGGGAGGGAGCGACTGTGCAGGCAGGAGACCCGTTGGTGTGGCTATCATAGCAGTCAGATGGGCCCATCTATTCATTCGGTACGTCACGGAGAGGTGTTGTTGTTCAGATTATGTTCGGTCAACCATCCAGAACATTAGCACTTGCTCACACTCATATCTGAGCACTTGTGCTGTTACTCTTGCCCGAGAACTTCAAGTAAGATAAGACTGCTCAACAGCACCGAAGTCAACCTTACGACCAAAGTTCCACCGCAACTTTTACATCTGACTGCCAGTTTGCGTTGGATATGTGACACTTATTAGCTCTACACAGTCCACCATCGCGTGGATTTCAGAGGTTTTGATTGATGCGCAGTAGTAAATGTGGTGTGGTGAGGATACAGCGCGGGATGTAGTAGGAGGAACCCTTGAAAGCGTATGCAGGAGAAAATAAGATAGCAAACGGAAAACAGATCAATCGAATAGCCCGAAGCCCTGTAAAATGACATCCGCAAGTCAGTTTGGCAAGTAGAGACCTTGTCTGGGAGACTCACCATGTCGTCGTCTGATTCCTCCTTCTTCTCTTCTTCTTTTGGTGCTTCTGCGGCAGCCGCAGCGGGGGCAGCACCACCACCAGCTGGGGCAGCGATAGCGCCAACAGCAGGTGCTCCACCGCCAGCACCAACGTTTGATAGAAGGTCTTTCACATCCTTGCCCTCGAGGGCCTTGGCGAGGAGAGTTGCCCAGATGGGCTCGAGCTCAACATCAGCAGCGGATGTTAGAGCAATAATTTTGTCGGACTGGTGTAGAAGTCTAAGAACATGTTACGACCGCGATCTCGAGATTCCACGTACAGTGATTTCGATACCGTCATCGGCGAGGATAAGTGCGGCGTATGTTGCGGCGAGCTCTACGGATGCCTAAGCAGCGGCGAAGGAGAGAAACCAAGTCAGCTAATCTGAGCGAGCGATCGCTACATCCGCGTATGAATCCACCCATCCACCCATCCAGCTCTGATGTATCGCAATTTGGCGTCTTCAGGATGGACGCGGCATTGGGATAGCTTGGTTGCATAAGAATAACGGGACCTCACCATTGTTGTAGACGTTAAACGCGAGTACGATGGCGTCGATGGTGGTGTGGATGGCTTGAGCGGTAGGTTGCTGGGTACCAAAACTCCGCTTTTGCCACGTGCACTCCATGCGAGAAGCACCGCCACCTCATATTAACCCCTGTCTCTTCCTTCAAGCCCAATGACTGACTCGTAACCTCCGCGAGATGTCACGACAACCACTAATTGGTTCTGTTACAAGCAGTCCTACAGGAAATGATACTTGGTGAGAGAAGTTCTGCTTGAGATGCTGATAAATTCGGAGGCCAGTAGATCCAGGTGGATCCTGAGCTCTATGGCAGCCTGTTGCCATGCTTTGATAGCTCCAAGTTCAGCGTGGTCAAAGCTGAGTCAAAGACACGACGATCAGTCGTCGCCGGGTATCCTCGAAGGATGGCAGGCATACGCTGCGAGCCCCGCTCAGTCTCGTACTATTTTCAGCATTCTGATGTCGACAAGCCACCTAGATCAAAATACCCGCTCCCAGAGATGAGGGCCATAGTGCCTCAGCTCGAAGATCTCAGGCTTGTCTGTCTGGCATTTAGGCTATATGGGGCCAGTGGATCTAGACCGTCGAGAACCTCGCCTCGCTTTTCGTTACAATCGCCACCCTTTGGGTTATCTCAGCCGCCAAGAGTGCCCATTCGCTAGAGATGCTCCGGCTGCCTATACCAAGTCGCCCAGACTCCGAGTCCCTGACAGCATCAGATACCACCCATCGTTCTCCCAAACCTGCTCAGTTCCAACATGGTTACGCGTTACACATGAAGCGCTTGAATTTCTGTTCTCAAAGTCCCTGAATTGAATTCACGCATGATATGCGACCAGGGTACAAGTTCGACTCCGGGTTCATATTGTACACCCTGACCCTGTGCACTTCCCGTACAGCTATACTGAGGGGGCCATCATGATACTGGAGCTAGTGAATGTCTGGCTTTGGTGTCGAGCACAGGGATCGGCCGCTGACTGCCTAGTCCCCGCGCGATACAAGCTTTCTGTCCATCTCATGCCGGTCATGAGGGCATCCAATGGACCTGGATCCCACTTTACTTCGCGGCTTCAACAAAACCTACTCACGAACTAGTCTCCCTAGCCAGACCATGAAGGAAGACAACCGTTCCTTCTGTCTGCTCGCAAGCCCACTGAGGGACCCACATGGCACGATCACCAAGTCTGGACCCGTTTCAACACGCATCACACAAAACGTAAGGTGTTTTTTCATGAGAGGTATAATGCCCTTATTGTATATTAAAAAATTCCAAATACATGTTATCTTGGGTTATCAAATATCTACCATGTCGAAGGACTGTTGCGGGGGGAAAGCAATCGCCATTAGACTCAAGTCGACCATGTGGGGAGAAGAGCCACTTACCCAAAGGTTCCGTTGACAGCCCAGTAAGGCGTTGCAGCGCCATCAGCCGTGTTCAAGAACACGGTATTACCCCACCATTTGAGAACGTTGTTCTCGCCAATAGTACCGTTTTTGGGGAATTGCAGACAGAAGAAGATGAGTACGATCGAGCACGCAAGACCTGAGTCAAGTGCGGCCGAAAGGACGTCTACGTGGCACGAGCGAGGGCAATGAGTAAAGTTGACCTGCAATCGGAGACGGTAAAAGGAGGAGCTTACAGTTGTACTTCGTCCACCAGGAGAAGTGACGCCTACGGATGACGTATTGGAAGATGAATCCAACGATACCCCAGGTGACGTAGTTGACAGCTGATGCGGGGGGGATGAGGGAGGTGCCGTTGAAGATAACGGGGAAGCTGTGAATAGGTGTCAGTAGAAGATACTGAAAGGTAAAGGGGGCTTGACTTACTTGACGTAGCGGATGAAGCTATTGGGCCACTTCATCTGGATGAGCCAAGCGACGACTGGGCAGAGAGCGCCAACGAGGAAGAACCAGACGAGGTTGTGGTAAACCTGACCAGGCGAGAATTGACGTTGAGGCCCGATGACACCCCACTAGGAAGGATCACTGTCAGTCAACAATGCCAGAGCAAGGTATTCAGGTGGCACTCACGATGATGGAGGCGGTACCGAACACCTGGGTACTGGGGCAGATGAAACCATCCTTCTGGTGAGGATTGCACATGTCTTCGATATTCGTGAACATCCAAGCTTGGACTCCGAGCTGAACCGTTCCAGCAACAACGGATGCTGCGACTTGGGCCCAGAACATTGTACGCGGAGGAACCTTCATGTAATGACCAAGTTTGAAGTCTGAGGCGAACTGCAGTGCCTGAGCCATAGTGATGTAGCCCCACGTCTTGAACATCATCATGGCGAGTGGGCGGCCAGGAATCGCGTAACCAACGATAAGCTCGGTGATGACGTTCAAGCCAACTTGCTGGTTGGTAATGGCTTGAATCATCCCGATGGGGATGATGTAGAAGAACGCAATGAGCAATGCCAAGACGAAGCCCCAAACAGGGAAGTCGGTTGGCCAGACCTCGATACAGATGATACCGAAGACAAACATGACCACGAAGATGACCATGTACCACCATTCTGGAACCTGAGGGTACTTAGACATAAGGCGCGCGTGGATGTCAGGTTGTTCGTTGATGGAGCGGCGTGACTGAGTCCAGATTTGCTTGCGGAAGAACAAGATAGCGTGCATGATCGTGGAAGTGATCGAAGCGAAAGACAAGCCGTACGAGATCGCAAATGTGGTGGACAAGAACAAGGGGCTGTACGCCTCGTAGGCGGTGATATTGAGGTTGCCTTCCGGAGTGATGATCTGGTTGACGTCGTATGGTCCACCAGTGTTGTCGTAAGATGTCCGTGATTGCATGGGCATGAACTTCGCATACCAGGTGTTGGTATAATAGATGATGGGGGCCAGGATCCAGAAGAAAAGGACGAATCCAGCGATGACGTTTGCTTCAGCCCACCATGGAGAAGCGAGGGGACTGATGGTGTAGGTGATCTGAGACCAGTCGAAGGTGATAAGACTCATACCCAGACCACTTTCGTAGCCAAAGAGCTGGTTGACAACGACGTTGTCGGGAGCAATCCAGCACACCCAGGTGAAGTAGCTGAGAGCCTGGAAGAGATAACCGGGAACGAAATACCAAAGGAGACCACCTAGCCAAACGTATGTGAAGAACCGCCCGCGAGAAATACCCCCGCGGTTGCCGATACCAGCATAGGTCTGGGCATGCAAGGTGTTGAACAGGGCGCAAGTGACCAAGTTCGTGGGCCAGACTAGTATTATCAATTAGTGACTGGTTACAGGGAAAAGAAGAGCGTCCTACTCATGGAAGGGGGCTGCACCAAAAAGCGGCGCATGATGCCTCCGAGCGAGAAACCGATCATTTGCGTTGACATAACCATCATCCATTGATCTGCGGGGAGTCAGGGTGGGATATAGACAGTCTCGGAATGTACTCACAACCGAAGCTGAAAATCTGATTGTAGTATACTCGCTGCACAGCAACGACGTCGGTCTACCGACTACTGGTAAGCGGGCGACGACAGAGAAACAAAAATATGCATGCGTACAGCATAAGCGGACTGGTAGCCTACAGTCGCCATAATAGTCACGAGGACGTGTTCTTTGATCGTGAAAGGTCCAGGATTGATCGAGACGCCAAAGATCTTCCAGTTTGGTACAACCTTTGCCCACAACTGGCCCATCGGGTAGGAGAGAAGCTGTCCGACGATACCGGTAATGGTGACCGACGGATACCGGAAGAAGAAAAACTGATTAAGTCCGGGAACGATAATGGCCCAGATGAAACCTAGAAAATTACGCAGATGGGCTCAATGATTGTTAGGCTCCCAAGCTTGGGCACTCACCCATGACCCAGGCGCGGAATGTGCCACATGGAATCGACATATCGTCCGTGTTTGCGACGGCGGATCGCACCTCCGGATATGGAGAGTCATCCTCTGCACGAATAATGAGCGATCGTTGGATGATGAGAGAGACGGATTGCTCACCAAGAACGCCAGCAAGGGCTTCGTCCTTGTCGATGTTGGGATCATCGAAATCTGCTAGGGGCAGAGCGTCGACAATGACTGTAGAAATACAAGAAAACCACGAAGCCGCATCAGTATCAACGTGGATAAGCGATGAGGGATAAGTGGTAAGGCTAATTTGGGGGCTAGTACTGACCTTGTTGTTTCTCGTCGTCGTCAACCTTCTCGGCTGAGCCAAGGCTGTTGTGCTCTGCGTACACCGCTGACATTGTACGGCTTGTTGTACAGGCAAGGGTCTCAAGAGGGGACATGGAAAAGCATCACACGGAAAGTCGCCTTTTGTACGGGAGCTGGAACACATTTTGAGGTTAGGAAGATAACGCAAATAGCAGTCCATTGGCGCCTGAGTGCACAAGACAGATCCGAACTAAGATCAAGCAACCAAATTTGGTTTCCATTCCATCAAGGTGTCGCCGTAAACCTCTTTTTCTGGAAGTTAACCAAAGGCACTGTTCGGATGGGAAAATGGTTGTAGGTTTGAGGCTTCTTCTTCTGGGGCGGCTTGGTTCCAGGTTGAAGACACCACACGGTACATCAATTCACGTGCTGATAAGCATCTTATTGCTCCCGAGTTGATACGCCTCCGTCGCCATCCGAGATGCTTGCACATGCTTCACTACCTCGTGTAAGTCCCCTTCTGTCATAAGTTGTTCCGGGCTGTTCTGACGCCGTTTTGCCTCCGTCAATTTGACCCATTTCATTCGTTCATGCTCCAAGCTTCACAACAAGACATGTGAGGACTTTGACGGCTGGAAGAAGCTACACATTCCACCATACATACCATGTGGTCACTTCCAGGGCAAAGCAAAAAGCACCCTAGCTCATGACCCGAACAAGCTTCCGCCCCTAAGAGGATGATTTTTAGGCCAGGTGATGTGTGGTCGAGCCAAGTTTCAAGAGGCGTCGGTTTCGCAGTCGGTGCCCTCAGAGTTTTAGAAAGGTCGAGTCATGTTGGAGAATACGTGTGCTATAAATGCCCCATGAAACCTACCTACGTAGTCTTTCCTCCTGGGTTTCCTTTGTACTTCGAAAAGCGCACCGGAAAGGCGGTAGCCCTCCGGAGACGGCGCCGACAACGGGCGTCGATATTGCGTCCTCTCTTGTATACCCCACGCGTGCCGGATTCCCACTTCAATAGCACTCTTTGAAGACTTGGGGAACCAATACGCGTATGATCAACCTATTGCACTCCACCTTCTATTCTTAAACTCCTCATCCACTCTAGGCTCTCGCTCACACCGACAGTTTCTGGTATGTAGGAAGCGCGATTAACTTTTCGAAGGTCATATGCTTAATTCCTTCAACCCTATCATCCAGCCCAAAAGCTTATCTCCCAACTCGTTCTCGCACCCTTGCAAAAATACGAGCGTCCTCTCTGCCCCTTGCTATTCGTGGCTCCTCGACCTAAAACGACCTACCCGGCTCTGTTTTGGGGTGTTTGATTTCTCCCGCCTCGAGCTGAAGCATCCCCGACCCCGAGTGACGGGGAATATATGGTCCCGCCTGCCAGGGCGATAAAGGTATTATGTGCGTGGCACAAGGCTTTTTAGAGTATTTGTACTGGAAAAGTATACATCGATGAGCACTACGACTGTCAATTTACTCGAGCAATACCGCTGCGGTACGTAGGATTCAAGCCGTGAAAGTAAGTGCCCTCCTCCTCCTGGTCGCGCGCCGCGGTCAAGTTGCGCTTGGATAATGCAAGTATAGTGCATCGGCTGTCATATGGCCAGGCCGATTCGAGCGTGTCACGCGACACGGTGGGGGCTGCAAGGATCCATCACCCCCGAGTCGCGATTTTCAGGGGGAACATCCAATTCCATGTGGACGCTGTTTCGTCGGTTATTCATTTCAAAACTCCATCAAAAAAACAAATTGAAGTTGGTGGAGGGAGACACGCTGGGGTTGTTCTCCGGTCGGTATGACCGCCTTGAGGTCTGATCGCAGGTAATATTGACCATCCCCATCCCAGATTTTTTTTGAGCTGATAAGCTGCAGATACATCATATTGGCGAGATTGTGGGCCCCAGTGGCGGTCGCAGATAGAGGGGCGTGGTGCTCATCCCTACAAGGCCCACTGGAGGGGGCGCGACTGCATTTTTTCAGCACAAGAAATGGATATGAACTGAGAGCGAAATTTGTGAGGGTCCCCCATCATCATCGACCCAGCCAGGTCCCCGCTGCTCGCGGTGATCCCCCCACCATGGTGGCCGCGATATCCTTTCTTCCGCCGTTCAGAAGCGTGGAAGGGAGGCGGCATCTAGAAAAGTTATCTTGATCAGTAGTTTCAAACTGGATGTCTGACCTTTTGTCAAGCCCGAGTCCGACGGTACATGGTAAGCCCCTCCTCCCCTCGCTCCTCGGTGTGCTGACTGTTGATTCCCCCCTCTCACAACTGCGTTGCGCTCAAAGTTTCCATTCTCCTCTTGCATGCAGCTCTCTTCTGCCGCCAGGCTCAACCACGCCGCTGATAGCCTCTCGCTTTTCGTGCGACCAACACCTTTCTTGGGACGCCTTACTCACCCAACTCACTGCCCTTCCAGAAGTGCATGCATCTTCCATTATCTCCATGTCTGCAATGATTCTCTCCCGTATCCTTCACTCCATGGGGTCGACAATGCCAACCGATATATTCCTGCAATCCCCTAACGTCGATATCCCCATACAGCCTTCCTTGCCGTACGCCAAGATCGCGACGCCCATGCTATAATTGCGTGGTCATAGTGAGTTCCGAGTGCTCGTGGAGCTGAGGAGAAGCAGAAGATAGCTGTCGCGGACAAAAGCCGCACCGATCTCCGCGGGTGTCCGGCGACGATGTGCTTCGTGCCGGTGCACTCTCCGCCAGCTTCGTGTGTTCCACCACGGGCATAGATCTCCGTCGAGGACCTTGATGTTCAGGAGCCGTTAATCTTGATTACAGTCATCAACAGCGCAGTATCGTTCGCACCGGCCGCGGTGAACAAAGTCGACATTACCTGATCAAGGCGGGGGTGCCGGCACTCAATTTGATTATCAGCGTACCACCACCACTGTACTCCCAAACCGCTGAATAGACCAGTTGCTGTGGTCTGCCGCCTGTGTGCCGTGATGCGGATAACTTGTCAAGTCCATTGTCTTCGGCTGTAAAGATAAGCGTGTTTCCAGCGGGAAGTGCCGCTAAGAAATAGGGGTGGTACGTAATTTTCCTCCCGCCACCATGACGCAACGTATCGAGGGCGCGGCGGGCAAAACAGTGATAATCGCGAGAGAGTACTCAAACCCGAGCTACAAGTCATTAACTAGGTATCTGCACGTCCCAGGGTCTCGCAAGACCAGGTCTGATAGCGGAAAAATAACGGTCCTATCTTCGTTTCTTACTCCCACGTTGGCGACATGTGAGACTCATGACCAAGAGTCAAGCCAGAGTCACAGAGACGCATCATTTGATTCCCGCGTCTTTCCCAAAAATAGGTAGGTACATTAGTTCTACGAGTCAACGATTGTGGACCTGGCGATCAGTCCGCCAGGGGCGGCGTTCAAGTTTACAGCACATTACGCGCTGCTAGGTCATGGCCGCCGCCGTATGGGAGGGAGTACTAGTAAGTAATCACACAAGCAGCTGTGGAGGGACACGTTGAGAGCAATGATACAAATCGGTGGACAATCGTATGTATTGGAATTTATCTGCCTGATGCGGGGTCAATTGGGCCGGTCAAATATACACAATATTAATCATATTCGCACTGGCATTTCATTGGTTACCTGTCCGAGTACACCTTCCTTTAGATGGCCCTTTACCCTTGTGGGTGTCCACATGTGCAACTTTCAGCTACCGCGCTCCACGCTCCAAGAAGGGCACTGCTGAACCAAATTTAAAGGGAAATGCATGATCTGTCGGCGGTGGGGTTTCAGCGGGCAGCACTCTTTGTCAGGCCGAAGCGAATGGTTCAGAGCCAGCCAAACGATGAAGATCTTGGTCAGGGTTGGCCAGTGGCCGGATATGCCAGTAATAAACGAAATAGATCTAGTTGCCCTCTACGCCTTGTCAGTAGTATTGTTCGTTCCTGGATTCAGCACATGCGCATGGGCCCATATGGAGCTAGATAAAATATGTCACAATTTCGAGGAGAGGTGCCGTCATTGGCACGGAGCGAGGAAAGGTACGGGAAGGCGAAAATGCTTATCTGAAATGAAGACTGTGACGCCAGGGCAACTTCCTGCTCCAGCGGTCCGGATGGATAGAACGACGGTACCAGTGCCTGGTGGTGAGGGCGCCTCGGTTGAATGAGCGTGGTGTTCTGAATCCCTGGCCATATCCTTGTGCGGAGGACGTACCACCTACATGTTTTCCGAATGAGGATTTAGGATCAGTTAGCGACCGCCTCTGAGCTCTGGCCGGCATGAAGTGATGCTTGTTGCTCACTGGCGGATGGAATTCAGAAATAGCAGATCACTGCCGCTTGCTACAGCCCACCATCGTTCTGATCATCCAAAAGGCTCGGGGAGGACATGTGTCAATGGTTCCGATAGTTGGCCCTCCGCTTTCTTCTTGATTTTTTCGCGGAATGAACTAGTGAAAAAGGGAGTCCGACATCCCCCCAGTATAAAGCCAAGAATGTGTGGAAATTTAGCGGACCACTAGAATCAACGAAGGTATCCTGCGTGAAAATCACAGAAACGGAAGACCGCCGTTCGTTGCTTGGTCGGGCCTTGGTCATTGTCGTTGTGGTTGGGCGCACCCGCCAGTTCACCGCCACGATGTCCACGAACTTGAACACTTTCCAAAAGCAGAATCATACCGCCACGTGGAAGTACACACGCCAAAGAAGGCGCTGAACACGGCAGGAAGTACTTTCACGTTTCAACGCAAAACCGGCTGCTGGTCACTATTTGCACGGTCCCCACGTGTCTCTCTTGAGAAACAGGACCAGGATTCACTATGGTGAGTGCGATGTTGCTGCCACCGTGAAAAAGCTAACTCTCACAAGTCCGCACTTTTCAACTTTCAATCCCTGTTGCTTGTCATCCTGTTGATGATTTGCACATGCACGTACGTTCGCGCAGTTGCACCTCGTCTCATTGACAGGAATAAGGAAGGGTATGTTATTCAACCAAAAAGATTGATTCTTGGCTTAAATAGTAAGCGCAGGTTTCTCGGTCTATTCTTCATGTCAGCCCGTATAGGTGCGTCACATTTCGTGAGCGAGTTGCATCCAGACTGAAGTCCTTCTAGGAGAGCGGCTTTCACCTTATGTTGCACTAGCGTGCGTGACAATGGCAGTCACCATGCTCGTACAATAGCCAATACTCGCCCTGTTATAATCCGCACTACCACGCTTCTACACTCGCGACACGTCATTCAACCGAGCGTACTCTATATTATAACTCACAGCATCTGTTCTACACGTCCCCCGTCTGCATGTATCTGATCTCGCAAGCCAATCATACACCTAATCGTATCTCTGTCTCCTCTCGTGCCCTCAGCTCGTCTATCTCATCCACCGTGGGATACCGCAATTGTTTCGAGCTGTGGAGTGTTACTAGGTGATGATGGATATACCACGCCGCCGCAGTGCTCTTCCTCAGTTCCATCTGGAGTACGTTGGATGTCAAGAGGACCAGTGACATGTGGGATGAATTCGATGAAGAACTGATCGTTAAACTCGCGTTACGTGGGTTCAAAGGAAAGGTATATAGTTTACTGGGGATAGCAAGGCGTGAATGTGAATACAAAGTGACGATATGTTAATGGAGGAAAGGTGAAGAATGGACAACGTTGCCCGTTGTATGAAGCTACGAGGCCTTTGGAGATGAGCGCGGTAATAAAGATATTGACGGATGGGGAAAGGAAGTAAAAGGAACATGCTACTCTAATCAGAACATGAAAGGGGAGTGATGGTAGGGCAACACCACGAGCGGAAACACGGGGTAGAGAAGATCCGATCGATGGAGAACCATATACAGGACATGCTTCGAGTTGCCTGCCTCATGCCTTGAAGAAGCGTACACCTCATACTGCCACCGGCGCGCCCAATCCCTTTCCCTCACCCTGAAAAGCGCCCAAGAAATCAGTACACATAAGTAGAGCCACTTCAGGGCAGACTTTAGATGTCGAAGTGCCTTCTCCACATACCTATCCTCTCCCGCCGCGTCCTCTCGAACCCCATCCACCATCTCGATGCCGATCGCGGTTCCAAGACGGGTCTCTCCTGGGATCACGTGCATGGCTCGAATCCCGCCTATGCATATCTCGATCCCTATCCCAATCTCGATCATGTCGGTCACTGGGGAACGACCCGCCCCCGCGACGATCGTCTATCAACGACCCCGTCGAGGACGCAGATTTTGGGGGAGGACCGAGGGGTTCCGCTCGTGTCGAGGTATTCACAGGTCCTATGGGTGCTACAGGACGTTGAGGTAGGCTGTGACTTCCATGATGTACTGTTCCATTGGCAGCTGGCGGTTTGGGCGGAATCGAATGGGCGGACGATGGATGCGGCCCGTGTATTTGATTCGGCTGGTGAAGGTTTGCCTGTGGTTGAGTTTGTTGTTGATACTGAGTTCCTCCTGGGTGAATGCCTTGATTATGTTGAAGAACACCATTTCCGCAAGGTATTTGTGATGAAGTGGGATTGAAACCACTGTTCACAAGTCCAGTGACCACTGAGGCATGCAACGATGGATTGCCAGGTATTCCCATTGGATGTACATTTGGCCCAGTCAATGCTCCATTAACAGCCCCAGCAACTTGGTTCTGAACAGGGACCCCTAGATTGGAGAACTGAGCCTGCAGATTCTGCAGAAGTCCGTGGGCGCGCAATAGATCCTCAACCTGCGTTGTGCTTATGGGAGGTGTTTGCCCCGGGGTCCCAGGAGGCAGAGAAATTGGGAATGGCTGCGACATCGGTGCGACAGAGGATCGTTGTCGTTGTTGCAATGTGGCTGGTTGCGTCGCTGACGGAGCTTGTCGAGGATCAATCGAAGGCTGATGGATATTCACCCCAGGACTTAACCTCGCTCTGAATTCACTTCCCGAGACAGGAGACTGGACTGGATTTGTGCCGGAAAGTAACGATGCTTTGGCAGCACGAATTGGGGCCAATCTATCAAGAACAGACGTGGAATCCAAAGAACCGATCGGAGGGGACTCTGACTTGACAGTGGACGTGGTCTGCACAGTCAAAGGTGACGCTTTGGCAGAGGACATGGCGGTCGAGGCAAAGGGCCCTGAGGGCACCACTTGCGAACTCGAGGTCACCAAGGGCGTCGGGGGATTGGGGGTCGCAAGTGGAGATGGTTTTTTGGGTACTGCGGATTGTTGATTGGGAGGTGGGGCTGCAGGTGTTGGAGAACACTTCTTAATCCGAACAGGTGCTGGAGTAGCCGTTTTGGATGACGTTGTCGCTAGCGTTGTAGTAACTTTCGTAGATGTAAGCGCCGCGGGAATAGACGCCGCAGGGGAACTACTAGCAGCAGTTTTCTTTGGCCCACTTGAGGCAAAGGTTTGTTTGCTTGTCTTAGAACCTGGGAACCATTAAATTTTTGAATGTTCCAATAGCTTCTTTCCCAGAATTACTGACCTGAAGCAGCGGCGTTAGTAGTAGTAGTAGTTGCGGATTTCGTAACCTTCGCTTTGCGAGGTAGCTCCTCCTCCTCTGAGTCGTCCGAGTCGCTCACCAAGGGCCTCTTGCGCTTGACGGGTTGAATCGCCTTCGTGACCACTGAAGCAGGCTTGTCCCCTTGACCGTCGCTTTTGAGTTCCGAAACTTGAAGTCTCTTGTTCATGAACTCCAACAAGTGCTTGGTGACTCGAGTATTAGAACGGATATCCTTGTGCGACGCACGCACGTCCTTCCTCATCTTTTCAATCGCAGAGGATATCTGCGTCAACGATAAAGTTGACCTCTTCACATAAATCAACACCCCTATCATGACGAACTCGATGGGAGAAACACGGGTAGGACGATTGAGCGACCCGCTGTATTTTTTGTCACGGGCGAGGGTGAGGAAGATCCGGAAGGTCTCGTGCAGCTCGCCGCGGAGCTTAGGAGAAACAGTTTCAGATTTTTGGAGCCACTTCTCGAGGGTCTTGGTGCCCGGTATCGAAGTCTTTGGGTGGTTTTCGATCAGGTAGCCGATAGTGGCGAGACATTGGAAGTCACGTCCGCGAGCGTGCCCCCAGTCGAGATAGCCTTCGAAGCCTTCTTCACCGAGCACCTGGGATTGGATTTCGCGAATTACCGTAGACCATGGGCCAACAATAGCTTGCAAGCGTTCTGATTTTCGTAGCGTCGGAGTTCAGTCGTTTCTGTGCGAAGGCAAAACGTACCTGCAGGGGTTAGTGCAACTCCCAATTGTACCCTCTTCATCATACGTCAGTGAATGATCCGATACTGGGACCACACTACGCACCTGGAATATCTCGCGCTCTTGGTCAGCGTTCAAGTCGGTGTATTCAACACAAACGATTTGCTTGTTCGCAAACTGGGTTCTCAGGTACTGAGGGAGAAGCTTTCGCCTGGTGCTCGTAGCAGTTGCTTTGAACCACAGCTTTTCGTTTGTAAAACTTATAACATATCGTCAGCATCCCCAAGTAAGCCAAGTCGTCTGAAAACACACGAATCCTTATCTGTCAATTGCAAGACAGACGTAAGTAAATTGTCCAGTTATGTCTAATGTGACTGACGTGGTATCTGAAAATGAGAAGATGTTAGGTAGCGATCCGATGCGGCTGGGCTCTACCACAAACCTGCCCGTCTATGAACCTGGTTTATACACCAAGTCAGCTCCACGCATTAAGACACCCGCCTAAATTTACCTTTGAATGGAGGTCAAGCGCTGCTTCCCGTCGATACACGTTCGCAATTCACTTCCATCCTCCTGAAATGAGACAGCTTTGGACGCTATCTGTAAGCGGCCTTAAACTTTGTAAGTATCTCACATACCAAATATTATAGGTGGTATGTAGTAATTGCGCAGTATGGAGTCGATCACTCCGGACTGCTTTTCCTCGTTCCACACAACAGCTGTTATAAGTAAGTTTCAGATATACTTGTCAGGTGATGTGACTCCGTAAAGATGCTATTGCCGCGAGAAAGCTCCTTACCTCGCTGATATTCAGGGTCAAGGTCTATGGCGTTGTCGATGATCTGGTCTGAGAATGGTGAGACATCAACGGACGTGAACCGATCCCTCTAAATTGGAAAGCATACCGTACAGTGACTTGGTGGTGTACTGCGTGGTGCGAGGCGCACGAAGGACGTTGGTAATCTTGTATTCTTTCGGGCCCTTCTTCGTGGCCTTGGTGGTGGTTTTCGCAAGTGGCACTTCCTCCTCATCGGAAGAGAGATCCGTCAGGTCAGACACATCTGAGAGAGACATGCTAGACAACCAACACGTTGGATGTGCAGCTAGAAACTAAAGGCAGGTGCCGCAGCAGGTCCTACAAAGAAGCGCAATTGGGAAGCCGGCATGAGCGGAAACATCTCCAAACGATAACAGCTTGCATTCACTCACGGGGTCCGTTTGCTATATACTTCTTTCGTGTCCGGAGCGGGTCGAGAAGTCCTTCGCAGTCGTCGCGGCACGGCTTGAAGACTTGCTTGTTCTTGCAAGTTTGGTCCCAATTACGCTTTGGCGTTTGCGGGCAAATTGGCAGGAAGTTTTGGCGAGATTTGTACCAAAGTTCCACTTTATGTACTATTTATCTGACTCCCTCACCGACTCGGAGTCTCGGACTGTAGCTTGCGGCTCCGACAAAGGTTCGTCCCGGATCAGAGGGCTATCTATGAACATGCTGTTGATCGCAGGCGCCGAGATCTTGGCAACGTTACTACCAGGCGTCTACTGGCAAGCGCTGGGAAGCAGTCTCAGCAGCCTCAGCTTGCGACATAGCCGAAGATTTTACCCGAATCTTCGGAGTTACGATTGCACGTGACTTTGCGTTTTGCGCTCCGACTCAATCTACAGACGCGACGCGACGCGTCTGACAACTACTAGCCTCAGGCTGGCGTTAACAGCGGACACAAAGGATGCGGATAGAGGAACTTGTACTAGAAGGCAAGATGGACTGAGCGAATACACTTGACAAGCTAACAGAATGTAACAGGGTTCAAATCATATCCTGTGCGAACACAGATAACAGGATGGGATCCGTCGTTTAACGCCATCACTGGCCTGAATGGGTCAGGCAAGTCCAACATTCTGGATGCAATATGTTTCGTGCTTGGAATCACGAATATGTCTCAGGTGCGCAAAAATAAACCTAGACCAAAACCGAAAGACCAACCTGTCGTTCGGGTTCCCCGCAGATGCGTGCCCAAAACCAACAAGACCTCATATACAAACGAGGCCAGGCCGGCATCACCAAAGCCAGCGTCACCATTGTCTTTGACAACTCTGATAGAGAAAAGAGTCCAGTGGGCTTAGAGGACTGCAAACAGATTACTGTAACTCGCCAGGTCGGTTCCGATCTAATGTTCTCTGCATGTTCACGAGTGACCCCACCCTAACATATGTAGATTGCACTTCCCAATATCTCAAAATACCTGCTGAATGGGCATAAATCTACCCAACAAGCCGTTCAGACACTCTTCCAGGGTGTTCAGCTGAACATCAACAACCCCAACTTCCTCATCATGCAAGGTCGAATCACCAAGGTAGGTCGCGGTCCTATTCGTTCTATGTCACCGCTGAACTCGACCTTTGCAGGTTCTCAACATGCGCCCGCAAGAGATTCTGGGTATGGTCGAGGAAGCAGCGGGTACTCGCATGTTCGAAGATCGGAAAGACAAAGCTAAGAAGACGATGGACAAGAAAGACAAACGCGTGCAAGAGCTCAATTCGATCCTCGACGAAGAAATTACCCCGAAGCTAGAGAAATTCCGTGCTGAGAAACGCCAATTTCTAGTCTGGCAGAAGGACCGTGCTGAACTGGAGCTAATTGCACGTATGTTGCGCGCATGGGATTGGACGCAGGCGAATAAGAAAGTCGAGAAAGCGGATGAGGATATCGAGGCGAAGGGCGCAGAGAGGGACTCCGTCGAGAAGCAGAGGAAGAAGCTGGCGAAGGAGTGTAAGGCGGCGGAGAAGATGAGGGACGAGGTAAATGAGAAGCGCGAAGCGGAACGAAAGAAGGGCGGGAAGTTCAAGAAGATAGAAGAAGACGTCGCAGAGCTTGAGAAGGAGCTCGTCAAATTCCGAACGCAAGTCGACCTCGCGAACGGAAACATCAAGGACGAGGAGAAGAACGTCGCTACCTCTAAGGAGGACCTACAAGCCCTGCAAGACTCGCTCGAGGAGAAACGGAATCAGGTTAACGACTTGGAAAAGACCTACCAGACGGTGAAGACGTCCCATGATGCGACCCAGGCCGCTCTTTCGAATTCGGAGGAGCTTCTTCAGACGCTCTTAACGGGGCTTTCATCCTCGAACACAGGTAACTCGGGTGGCGGGTACATGGGTCAACTGGCCGACGCCAGGGCTCGATTAGCGCAAGGCGCTGCCGAGGAGGAGCAGAACCGCATGAAGCTCGCTATGAGCGAAAAGGAACTCAAAGCACTCGAGGCGAAGTGGAAGGACGTGGAGAAAGATGCTAATCAAGGGCAGCAGAGCCTTGATAAGATGAAGGCCGACCTCAACAAGCTAAAACGCCAGATTGCCGATTGCGGGTGGAGCGCCGAGCAACAACAACAGAGCGAAGTCGAGCTACGAACTGCCAAAGGTCAAGTCAACCAGTTCACTGAGGTAAGTGAGCCTCGCAAAGTATCACACAATCACTCATTGCTTCACTTCAGGAGCGTGATGCAGTCAAGCAACGCCTCTCCAATTTGTCCTTTGACTACTCGTCACCGTACCCCAACTTTGACCGGAACAAGGTCAAGGGTCTCGTTGCCACCTTGACGTCCATTCCTCCCGAACACGCAAACAAGGCGACGGCGCTCGAAATCGCCGCAGGCGGTAAACTCTACAACGTCGTCGTTGAGGACGAACGTATCGGCAAGGACCTTTTGCAAAACGGTAAACTGAAGAAACGCGTAACAATCATCCCACTCAATAAGATCAACGCTTTCACTCTGTCCGCGCAAGTAAGTCCCCATTTCCTAACATCCCGTGCTTCAAACTAACGGCAAATTTTTGTCAGAAACTCGCCCACGTAGATCAGCTCTCTCCGGGAAAAGCAAACGTCGCTCTCTCACTGATCGGTTACCCCGATGACGTGGCACGGGCTATGGCCTATGTCTTTGGTGACACCATCATCTGCGCTGACGCCGAGTCCGCCAACGCCGTCACCTTTGGAGCCAAAGTACGCTCAGTAACACTTAACGGTGATGTCTACGACCCATCAGGAATGCTCAGCGGTGGCGCGCCTCCCAGTGGGAGCGGTATGCTGCTGAGGGTACAGGAGCTGCTTGATGCTGAGAAGAAGTTGGATCAGGCGCGAGGGAGGCTTGCTGAGTTGGAGAGAGGAGAGGAGGCGGGGAGGGAGAGAAGGGAGCGATGGAAGAAGCTTTCTAGGGAGGTGGAGATGAAGGAGCATGAAGTTCATTTACTGGAAGAACAACTTGGAGGCAGTAACGCTGCGAGGGTGAGTACAGAGTATCTGTTGTCCATCTCCGATGCTCAAAAGAGGTATGCAGCTCGAAGCCGATGTCGAAGGTCAGAAGAAGACCATTTCCGAACTTCGAGAAGCCGTCCAAGCCGCGAAGAACAAACAGAAAACTGCGCTGGACGATGTCAACAAGCTCGAGAAGGACATGCGCGAGTTCAAGGACAACAAAGAAGGGAAGATTACCGAACTCAAGGTAAACCGCCCAGCGAACACCCATCCATACCTTCAGTCATTGACGTGTCTCTAGGGCGATATATCTAAGCAGAAATCGGCGCTCCAGAAGCAGGCTGTCGGTGTGAAGACTCGACAAAAGGAACACCAAACAGCTGTGCTGGAGTTGGGTGAGTTCTGTGGCTTATCGCTCGAGCTATTGCTGATAACTTTGCTCCGCCTCACAGAACAAATGGAAAAGGACATCCAGGCCGCGGAATCCGCTATCGAAAGTGCCCTGTCTCATATTGCTAAGTTAAAGAAAGAAGTAGGCAAGATATCAGATAAGGTCTCTGATGTCGAGGTCCGTACCTGTACTTCAAGCAACGTTCACCATGCTAACCGCCGCCACAGGCTAAGCACGCCAAAGCTGAGGCTAAGCTACAAGAAGAACGCGCCACGCTCACTCAGTTCGATAACGAGCTGAAGGAACTTGAGGAAGTCATGAAGGTCCAAAAGAAGGGTGTCTCAGATGCCGAGCTCAACATCAAGAGACTGGAGCATGAGATTACGGTCTTGGAAAAAGACAAAGTCACGCAGGCCGCAAACGTGAAGAGTCTCGAGAAACAGTATGAGTGGATCCGCGAGGAGTGCCAGTATGTTCCTCCTTCTATGTTGGCATAGTACGTGATGGAGCGTTGTGCAGGTCCTTCGGCAAGCCAGGTTCCCAGTACGACTTCGATTCCGTCGACATCGAGAGTCTCTACGACAAGGCGAACGAGTTGGAAGAGAGACAGCGGGGAATGAAGAAGAAGGTCAACCCTAAAGTCATGAACATGATTGAAACGTAAGCAAAGGACTGGGATACAGCGACTATCAAACCCTGACCTCTGACGTCTAGTGTGGAAAAGAAAGAAGCAGAAATTAAGAAGATGATGGCAACGGTGCTGAAGGACAAGCAGAAGATCGAAGACACAATCGCGGAGCTTGACCGCTACAAGCGTGATGCACTTCAGACGACCTGGGAAAAGGTCGATGGGTGAGTCTCTCTCGCTCTCATGACGCGGACCCTGAACCAACCCCTATGGAGCGACTTTGGTGGTATATTCGCCGAGTTGCTTCCCGGCAACTTCGCGAAATTGCGGCCCCCAGAAGGTCAAGACTTGATGGAGGGACTCGAGGTAAAGGTGCGGCTGGGAAGCGTCTGGAAGCAGAGTCTTACAGAGCTCAGCGGTGGGCAACGGTGCGTTGCAACAAGTGCCCCATCGCCACTATTGATGCCAATTGAATGTGCCTGGAATCTAGATCATTGATTGCTCTCTCCCTCATTATGGCCCTCCTCCAGTTTAAACCCGCGCCCATGTACATCCTGGACGAGATCGACGCTGCTCTCGACCTATCACACACCCAGCATATTGGACATCTCTTTCGCACTCGGTTCAAAGGTTCACAGTTCATCGTCGTATCGTTGAAAGAGGGTCTTTTCACTAATGCCAATGTGTTGTTCCGTACCCGATTCCGAGATGGTACGTCAATAGTTGAACGAACGGCCGATAGGTCAGGGTCGTCCTTGTATGCTAGCGGAGAGCATGCAAATGAACATGAAGGAGCAGGTGGGCGGAGACCACGAAGAGCAGTTGCTGTAGCGTAGACTGCTGCCTATTCGAGCAATGTGTATACTCGTAGTGATGCTGGGGTTCTGGTTTTTGCTTATTATAATATGGCATGTATGACTATCTTTACCATCCTCCTAAAGATATATGAGAGTCAATATATCTGACCTGGCCTGGATATGATTTAGAAACCAAAATCCATGCAACTGTATCTACTTGCTCCCAAGGTGTGAGATTCTCGCAGTCTTTTGCAACACTGTTCTTGAATACAACTGGTAGACAAGGACTAGCACCACCTCAAAAGTGGTACCTTTAGGTGAGTACTGCAATCACCATACTGGTATAATCATCATCCCTAGTAGTGGGCTCATGAAGAACAATAGACACCATGACAAAATACCCTATACCCCCAGGTACCCACGCCCTAGACCCATGCATGTAGCCCATACCCCTGACATTGCCTAAATACCGTTGACAGTGATGCACCTGAGAGTCCTCCAGGCTACTCTGCTGGACCACCTTCATCACCATCTTCTGAGCAGGTTTCATAGTCACTGTCATGGTCTAGGATTTCTTGGACAGTGGAAAATGAGTCCTGGTTCACGAGTCCCTGTGCATGGCCATGTAACCAGTCATGGGAAAAGTAAGAAAGAGGTTCATACCTCACTCCCCTTGATGGTGCTAGAAGCATTATGCAATAGTTCAAGAGTTTCCTAAGTTGAGAATAAGCACGAGTGCAAAAGTAGGTGTGCCTTTGGCTGTCCATACCTGGATCCTGAACTATGAGTGAAGATGGAGGTTGTGAGGTGAGCAATTACAGGGTAGCACAAAATATAAGGACACATCAGCAATGGCAAAACAGCTCAGAACACAAGGACACACACTTCCTGAGAGCGAGAGAGGGGCCAGAGAGGATCAGTGATGGCAAGGCAGCTCACAACACAAGGACACGCACTGGCTGAGAGTGAGAGAGGGGCTAGAGAGGGTCAGTGATGGCAGGGCAGCTCACAACACAAGGACACACACATTCTGAGAGCCAGAGAGGGGCAAGACAGGGTCAGTGATGGCAAGGCAGCTCACAACACAAGGACACCCACACTCTGAGAGCCAGAGAGGGGCAAGACAGGGTCAGTGATGGCAAGGCAGCTCACAACACAAGGACAC
>KN839839.1:721420-735188 GCA_000827185.1 Hydnomerulius pinastri MD-312
ATATATCAGTGATTTATCTCAGCGCCGAATAGCACGTTCATTGCATCATTGGTACACCAAACGTTCGCGAGATACTTCATTCTCTCCCAAGGGATCCCACAACTGAGTCATACACGGGAAGATTAGTAATCCAGAGCAAGAACGTAGATGGAGAGAACAAGAAGAAAGCAGCCGACGCACATAAGAAGTATATACAACAATACGATATGAACCCCTCTCACCTATTAGTGTACTCTGATGGCTCCTTACAGATAGATGAGGATGGGACGAGAGGAGCAGGAGCAGGTTGGGTTGGTTACCACAGGTCTCAAGAGGTCTTCGCTGGAAAGCAGGGTTTAGGGAGCGAAGTTGAGGTCTATGACGCCGAATTGGTCGCAATTCACGAATCACTCACTGCGGCGACCCAATACGCACCAAACGTCCACGCGCATCATATCCACATCTTCGCCGATAATCAATCGGTCATACAGACTGCCTTTGAAACAAAACCCGGATCATCACAACATATCGCCCTACAGATCCGCGACCTGATCATCACATTCCTAGACGCATCACCTCGTCACCACATCAGCATCTCCTGGGCACCTGGACATCAGAAAATCACTGGGAACGAGAGAGCGGACACGCTAGCCAAAGAAGCCTCACACACCCCGCCTACCCATACCATCACCTCACTCGCTTTCGAGAAACGCGCATCACGAGAGAGGCTCATCAAATCATGGACATCACTATGGCAAAACAGGCCCCGTGACAATAGTCGCTTTACGCAAGCCAACCGCATACCCCCTTCACTTAAACCCCGCGCCCACTTCCGCGATACACCGCGTGAAGTATATGGCCGTCTCACCCAATGTCGCACTGGCCACGGCTTCTTCGGGGAATACTTTGCCCATTTCGTCCCTACAAATGACCAATCATGCCCTTGCGGCGAACCGCTGCAAACACGCGAACACATATTGGCGGAATGCCCCATATATGATGATCATCGCGAAACTCTCTGCGAAGCCTCAGAAGACCTCATCATCTCAGACCTCCTCGGCACGGAAGAGGGCATAAAAGCCCTGGTGACATTCATACGTCAATCCGGCGCCTTTAAGAAACTCGACCAACCCAACCACCCTCCTGACGGCTCAGAACCTCTCTCTATGCCATGATAGCCTATGCCCTACTAGTATATAATATTCCTTTTCTATGCCCTCAGCCAGACTTCATCCAACACACAGTGGAACTCCTACGTCCTATAAATACTTAACCCACAAAGAAGACACTCAAATATTCGGTACATATCTCACTTATACTGATATAGATCTCGTAGATAAGTTACTGCCCCACTAGCAGGGCACCGCGTCTTAGCAGTTTACTTTGCTTGTTGCGGTATACAAATTTAGAAATTCTCTCTCTCTCTCTCTCTCCCAAGGGATTGGCGTCTGTCACTGGCAGCCCTGATTTCACCTCACTCCGGAGCCTGGCCCAACCTAATATTGTTCTTGCCGATGCATTTATCCTTCTCCCGGACCACAGTCACAGCTGTGCATTGGCAGGATGCGCTGCTCTCGTATTCTCAACGATTGGTCTGGCCTGAACACGATTTGGGAAACGAATCTGCACGATTGTATCTTACCTGCTCCTATCTTCAACTCCACCGCACCATAAACTTAAACAGGCCCTGCGAGATTCTCGCAGTCTTTTACATATCGCACTACTAGCGGCGCTGTCAAGCACTTGGCATCCTGGCAGGGGATCAACTTTTGGCACCGAAATGTGTAGGGTTCGCTACTCTTCTCCAGATAGTTTCAGTGGTTTATCTCGACTGCACCTTTTAGATGGTATGCACAGGTGCGAAGGTGTTAAAGTGGGTTCGTACTCCGGGATAGTGGTCCTTAATAACTCTTTACACGGATGGTCGTCCCTGCTTTACTAATCCGGCTCTCGATGATGAGAGGTATCCCGCTTCACGAAGTTTATCGTCCTCCAAATCTGGTGCAGCGTGTCTTTTCACCTACCGGTCTCGAGGTCCCATATAACGCCCATATGGTTGACATGGATTCATTTTATCGCCCGCATTTCTCTCTGACCAACGTCCAGCAACATGGCACTGGATCCAGTATATTCTGTGCGAGGTACGCCGAAAATGCTTTCCGTAACTCGACAGGGGTTAGCACACTAATCAATCGCTATGTTGTGCTACAGTCGCGGCTACCGTCTTTCAAACAATGGGACTCGTTTTGACAGCGATGCGGATATGGTTTCGCCTAAAAATTGGTCGTTTTTGGTGGGAGGATGCATGGGCAGCCATATCGCTACTGTGTGGATTGCTTTGGGTAATAGCAGAGTGGGTTTTCTTATCTACAAGTGAGTACAAGCTTGAAAACGAGCCGAAATCCCCCGAAAGGTGCATCGCACTGATTATTCACTTCTAGACGGTTTGGCGTCTATCATAACATCGTGGATATACTCCATCGGATTCACCTGCACTATAGTGTTTGTCCTCACCTTGATATGTTCCTGGGGTAAAATCTCACTCAATCATAGGGCGGTGCGCATGAGCATACTTCTGTCCATCGCTCGCATCGTGCAGAGAACTCCCTTCCTCCGTAGACTTACTTTCATCTGCGCGGGCTTCTTTGCCGCATGTTGGGTTATACTCATTGCAGAGAAGGTGTACGAATGTGGCTCGGACCCAAACTGGCATCACGTTATGGTCTCCTCTGGGAAGCCATTCTGTTTGGTTAAAGCACCAGTATCTATCTTTCAATTTACAAGTGAGCGATGATCTTCCTCTTGATCGATTCTGGGTCAAAAGGTCAATATCTGATCTATATCATCTATCACAGCTGATTGCATATCTATCGCCATCCTAGTTGCACTTCCGTTACGGATGCTCTGGAAGGTCAAGCTGCCACCGCGCCAGCGACGGATGATCCTTTCAGTATTTGCATCCAGTATTATCATGGCGCTTGGGGCACTCTTTCATACACTTGGCCAAGTTCTTAATGTCTATGTGGTGATGATAGCAGGTATCAACGTCGAAGTGCGCTTCCTCGTTTTCGAATATGTCAGACGCGATCATTGACGCTTTACTCGAACAGGTCGCACTATCACTCTTTGTCTGCAACCTTTTGGTTACCGTAACATGCACCTATCGCTTCTTGCAGGATGGCGGCGTGAGTGCTAGCACGGATAGTTCAGAATCAGAAGATAGCTACGCGCTCGATGACGATTTTACGCGCCCAACGCCGTTGCCTCGGTCAACAGGGCAGTATTTAACGACTGTCGAGCTTGACCTGTCCGGTCAATACACGGGTGGATGCTCGCAAAGCGTTCCGACATCGCAAGAGATCGCATGAGGAGGCCGTTAGTATGGCGGTGCAGCGTCTGGGTGCAGTAGAATATTTCCTGGGTGTAGATAGATATGTCGGCTTTCGCTATTTAATTTTTGGACATCTCAACTCCGTTGTAAAAATCTCTAGTCTTCGTTGAAAGAGTCCCTACATACGCGAACGGATCTGTACCACCGGCATGGCGGACTTTGGCAACGGCAAAAAGTGCGATACACAGGGGCTCTTTGGCAACCTATATACTTGCCTTTTTAGGACCAGGTACAATGTTGACGATCGTTTCTCGCTTTCACCACGACAGTCAAGGTTACTGTGAGTAGTTTCGCGGCGAGGTATAAATTGTTGTTAACAAACATTCATGTCCTTCAGGACTGTATTTCCAAGTTGTCCGTACTACAGCGCCTGGGAGCCTTGCGCTTTTCCGAGCGTTTTCAGCGATCTGCGATGTCTCGCGATCGCGGACGGAGGAGATTCGCACCTGAGCAGACTACCGAAGGCTATCCGGACGACAGTGGGCGAACATATGACAGCTATAATAACCCAGGGTGGTACCAATCATACGGATCATTTTCCAACGGGGCTGCCTCTGGGAGCAGCTACAACTACTGGAGGGACGATGGCATGATACCCACTTCTCATGCTGGAAACCCATATCATCAAGGAACCTATGATGAATGGAATCCGTACGGTGAACGGAGTTACGGTCGCTATGAAAGGAGCCACGATGAGCGGAGATATAGCGAACGAGAGCGTGGGGGTACGGGGCGAACTGAACCTCGGCATCCAAGACAGCATCATGATACCATACATCGAAGCAACCGGGGACCTAGGAGGAGCAACAGCCCCCCAAATTATTCATGGCGCCAGCATTACTCTAATTATCATTCATCTTCTCAAACGCAACCATACCTCCATCCACCCGCATTCCGAAGGACTCCTCCAACAGATCCTATCACGCCTGCGACAAGCCCTCCTCCTCCTGACCCGCCTAAACGAAAACGTACTCCTCCCGCTAAACCACCTCCCAAACCAGACGCAGAATACCTGGCCCTGTCGCAACAGCCCTCAGACCTCATCGGTGATCCCTCCTCATCCCGAAAGCTCCTCGTTCTCGATCTCAACGGCACGCTCCTCATCCGCTCGCAACGAACTGTTCGTTCTCACAACATAGGCCAGTTTCCCAAACCACGCGCCGTACAGCCTCGTCCATATATGCCGGCTTTTCGAGCGTATCTGTTTGCTCCAGAAACACAGGCGTGGCTTGATACGATGGTATGGTCATCTGCTCAACCCCATAGCGTTGAAGACATGGTAGACAAAGTGTTTGGCTCCCACAAGGTTGATCTCAAGGCGGTCTGGACTCGGCAGAGTCTTGGATTGTCGGAGGAAGAATATCGTGAGTTTCTTGTCAAGGCTCGCCCTCATAACGTGCAAGTCGCTCATCTCACACGTGTTTAACTGCTACATAGATCGGAAAACGGTGACCACGAAAGATCTTACGAAGCCATGGAAGTTGCTTCCGCTAGGGATCAGCCCTGCGGATTACAACGAACGATCCTCAGCCTCACCGCCTCCCAAAGAGTTAGAGGAATCTTCGATCACGCATTCGGCACTTACGACACTCCTGCTGGACGACTCGCCCCACAAGGCATCATTACAACCCTACAACCATGTCTGCATACCCGAGTACGACAGTGCTAGGAGACTACACGACCTGCAGTCACTCAATGCTACTAAGCCTACGCAACCCAAAGCTAGCAAAAGAAACAAAAGGCGGAAAATCGAGAACGTCGATAAGGTGGACACAAAGTCACAACCTCCACCCAACCAGGTCGACCCCCCTTCCTCCCCGCGCCCTGACTCCGACTTGAGCGTAGGTTCGCCCCCACCTGCGAGTGATCCCGCGGGTGCGTCGGGTGCGCCGGCGGAAGAGCCCTTTGACGTGACTTTACTGGCTGTCATTGGTGTTCTCGATGCCGTTAAGCAGCAGAGCAACGTCGCAGGGTGGATTCACGGGGGTGGGCTGTGGGCTACGAAGGAGGACCCGGCGGACTCCGGTGTTGAAACTGCCGTCGAGGAGTCTAGGGGGAACGAGAATTCTTTTGCTTCTTCGGTGTCGCCTTCCGATGTTAAGGAAGTTCATCAAGCGAAGAAACGGAGATGGTCGAGCGCAGAGAAAAAGGCAGCTCAGGCAGGCCACGGAAAGCCCTTTATTACCAAAGAGAAGACTGCGCTCGAAGATACGCCAACGGTTGTACAAACTGGGAATGATGCGGACACGACATCAAATCCTGCCATAACCACTTCTGGAGAAGCTCAGCTGCAAGCCACGATGTGGTTCAATGACCCATCCACGTTGGCGTGTTGGGTTGCACGGGGGCGGAAGGCACTGAGTGAGCTAGGTATCGAAGCCTTGCATGGAGTCACAGGATAGCGGGCTACGATAAGGCGCTGTATTACTTCTTAGATTCGGACGAGATTATTCTGGGTTCGCTCTGGGATACCTTCAGACTCCCAACATACCTACTATTCACAGCGACAGAGATATGTTTTTCGAAATCTCTGCATCTTGAGGTTGTGCTTGGCCTCAATGAATAGTAACTTAACGTATAGAACCCTTGAACATCATTAAAATTAAAAGTTGACTCGCCTACGTAAGAGGTGCACGGTGGCTTTGCTCCGCATCATCACCACGACCGCGAACTTCGAACTGGGGCACTTGCCACCAGCGCGATGGTGAGTACTCTTCCTGTATCGATCTTCTTCGTGCTCTTAATGAGTCTGGCTGAAGGAAACGATGCTGTCGAGATCTTCCAAAACCGGGAAGAGATCATGCCGACCATTCATGTGTTGTGTTCAGTGGTGTCCTCGGAGCACAGCATGACATTGATCGTGACAATTTATTGTGAAATCAGCGGATGTCATTCACCGAAGATGAGTATGGTGGGCGATCGCCATGCAGTCACTCATCAGTATGTTGCTCGCAAGCCTAGTAAAGTATTGAGAGCATCTTCCACACGGCTTGCTCCATAGCCCCTTGCTCTGGTAAGTCAGTTGGACGGTCCTCAAAACCATCTCAGATGAGTCTGTTGACCGAGTTTGGTCGACGGATAACATTAGCAACAGCCAAGTCATTGGTCGATGGCATATCTGTTTCAGTGACAGCCCGTTATTTTAAGCTTGACCGGCTTTGACGCCGTCTCCACGACGGTCTGGAACTCACACACTCACACTGCCAGGGCGTATCCTTCAACGGAGGGTTTCTTCTCATTCTCCGCTCTCCGCTCTAATGGAGCAGCTATTATCGGTAGCACTTTGGCGGGCTCTTCTTCCCAGAGGCATTTGGATCGTGGCTTCGCTGATTATTGCATCATATACCCCTGTGCATGCTCAAAATCTGACGGACGAGCAAGTAGCAGTTGTCAGTCAGAGACTTGCGGAAGGCGCGAGTCACAGGTGAGTTCCACAATTCTCTAATTTATCTTTATGCCCATACTTTGTATAGTTGGGAATATGGCACTCGCTCAGAGGTGCTTCTCGAGCTCAATGCACCGACCTACTCCGTCCTCTCATCATCACCGGTCCCTCCACCGCAACAAATACCCACTAACCTAACAAGCGCTCTAAGCGACGTATTCACCATCGCCCATACCATCGTTGCCAACCGCTCAATTTCTAACGGTAACGTCAGTGGTCCTCAACCCCTCATCCAGGACTCGAGCGCTGGGGATCCGGCGAGCATAGGTGTTGCGGTTCTTCTCGCGAACTGGACCGGCCAGGGGTCAGTCGATGGGCTTGATTATGCCGGCGCTGCGAGGGATCAGCTCGATTTTCTGTTCCGGAATGTGCCTAAGACGAGCGATGGCGCTATCTCTCATCGAATGGATCAGGTGCAGCTCTGGTAGGCACTTGCATGTTCTTCCCTCTTCTTCACTGGATAGTCACCTAATGATTTGCGTGACAAAGGAGTGACTTTGTATACATGGTCCCGCCATTCCTCGCTTATTATGGTGCCGTGACACAGAACCAGACGTTACTCCAAGAAGCGTATACCCAAATCAGCCTTTATCGTAAGTACCTCCGGGACACGAACGCTAATAATCTCTGGAAACACATACAGCTCGGATCTTATGGAACGGATAACGGTCATTGGTCTACTGGTGCGCGTTTCTCCCGCCATGTATCGTGTTATCTACAGGGTGGCTGATGTAAGGATAGGGAATGCATGGGCTGCAGCGGGGATGATACGCGTTTTGGGGACTATCCAAAGATCGCAATATGCGAATTCGTTGAAGGGACAGCAAACAGACCTCGCTAACTGGGTACGAGAGATCCACGGGGGGATGTACCCGCACCTAGTGCGTTCTGTTCGCTACTAGTTGAACACACTCTTTCTCCTGGGCTGACTTGACATTTCCTCATATTTACCCAGGACTCGAGTGGCCTCTTCCATAATTACGCCGACAACTCGACGACGTTCTTGGATGCGTCCTCCACGGCACTGCTCGCAAGCACAGTCTATCATTTATCGCTCCTATGGGGAACACATACGTACCTCCCCCTTGCTGAGCTGTCGAGGAAGAGTCTGTCTGCTTCTGCGGGAGCGAACGTCAATATATCCATCTCGGTCACCGCTAAGCCTAGCACCACCACCACCAGCAACACCACATCTTCTTCTTCGTCGGCTTCTTCACAATCTCTATCTACGTCCGCAACAACCTCGGGAACAGCCCTCCCATCATCATCTTCACCGGCCTCGCCATCCCCAAGCACCCCCTCAATGCTCCATCTAACCCCAGACGGCTGGCTAACACCCGTAGCCGACCCCTACGCATACGGCAGCCAAGGACAAGACAGCCCCGAAGGTCAGGCGTTCGTCCTGTCCATGCAAGCCGCGTGGAGAGACTGGGTCGCGGATGGGTCGAAGGGAGCTAATGGGTCCCACCGAGGCAGAGGGGCGCGGGACGCGGGTATATGGGTGGGGTTTTTGGTTGGGGGCGTGGTGGCTCTGATGTCTTTTTGACGAGCCTGTGTGGTTTTCGCCTTTGGCGCCGTGCTCATACGAAGGGGTGTGTTCTTCTGGTGTCTAAACGCGCGAAGGAGAAGCACGTCATTTTTGGGTTTTTGGATGTGTGAGATATAAGCATGTGGATAGCGATAGGGGTGGTTGTTAGGCGAGTACTAGTATGGCATGCAAAAATATGAGATGCAGTAGATTTAGATACTACAGTGATCCATAAAGACTCGCAGCTCCTCCCTGAGTCCGAAATGGAAGAGTAAGTCTACGAGCGAAGTTTTCAAATGGCGACTCAAACAAGGAGCCCATATGACATTCCGTGGTATGTTCCTCGCGACCAAACAACACCAAGACTTCGAAAGCATCGACGCCAAAGTGCATCACGTAACAGTGAACGAAGACGACGTGCCGGTGAAGGACTTGATACCCCCGATCAGCCGTTTCGCATCCCCAAAGTACATAATCCGGTACGTCCCAGCTGCAAATCAGAAAACAAAAGAAACGATATCAATACCAGCCACGCCGCATGTTCTCGATATACGCACCGAGGGTCCCTTCTTCGATCGTCCTAGAAAGGCGAGGTGGATGAGGACACACTAAATCCAAGAAGAGACGAAGGGAATGAATAAACGCACCACTGAAGATCAACTGTGCTCGTTCCCAACACCGTGCTTGTCCTGTTCCACTGGTAGATCGTCGACAGGTGCGAATCCGTGCGCACGGTACTCCAGGCCCCATCGACGAGTCGGTCGACGGTGAGGAAGGTGCCTTCGAGGCGGAGATTGTTCTGTGATATAATACAGTCATGCGATGTGTCAGTCCATGCCGACGAACGCATGTTCACGATTAAGAAAAGAATGAAACCTCAGAAAAGGAACCGAGACAAACTCACACGTGGATTTGCCCCTACGAACCGCACAGAAACTGTATCCCCAGCTCTATAAGGCCCACTCTCCACATCGACCAACACATCCCCAAAGCCCTTGAAAAGCGGCGGATTGTCGACTATCACGCCCGTCTATAGGAGCGCACAACAAGTGCGTGAGTAACGCGTAGTGAGCATAGGGGGGGAGCGCTGCGCACCTGCATCGAGATAGCCTTTGAGGTCTGCTCAGGGGGAGGAGCGTCCGAGGGTGGCGTCCCCGTCGCATTATCAGCGAGATAAGGCACGAGAGCGGAATATCGATCGATGTATGCTTCGAGCGTCGCTACACGAATCCCAAGAAAAACAAACCAGCGCCTCAGCCAAAGAAAAAAAAAACCGAACGAATGAAAGGCGATGAGAGGCAGACTCAGACTGACCAGGCCCAAAAAGCGTCGACGCTCCTTCGTACCTCTGTACAGCGTACTCCTCACGCGTGGAGATGTAGTGTCCGTACGTGTTCGCGGGCCCTGCGATGACGACGTATGCCGAGTCGTCGAGGATACCGGAGGAGATGAGTTGCGCGCGGAGAGCTTCGCTGACGAAAGGAGTCGCGGAGTCAATACCCCCGGCGGGTCTGATGAAAACAAGGAAGGAGAGGACACGTACCGCATCCGCCGCCCAGCCATGGTCGTCAACTCTCCAGGCATGACGAGCACCACGAAGTTGCCCACACGCAGTATTTGAACGTCGACTGTGTGCGGGGACCATCGGTAGGGCGTGTTGGCGTAGCCCTGGGCGTGTGCGGGTTACGAGATGAAAGCAAACACCAGTTGTGTGTCGGTGGTCCGGGTATGAAGTAGGGTTGATGGGAGGTAGACGATGGGGATGAACATTGAGAGAAGTGGGGAGAAAGGAAGAAAAAAGACACACGGTATTCAACAAGATAGGCTTCGGGTAATGACAGTCTATTTGCTCTTGAGAGGGGTACGGCGTGACGGCACCTACAGTCAATCACAGCCATCAGCACGGTCCTTCTGATCACGTGACACAAAACAGCACACCTTTAACGATCTGCCAGAATGGATTCTGAGGCTGCGAAGAGTTGTCGCCTTGGGTGAAGTCGAACGCGCCCGGACCGTCCCTGCGAAAACCAATTGTCGTCAACTCGACACGAAGCACAAAGAACGGACACTCACGTAGTCCCACCCGCAAATCCGTACCCTACCAACGCCCCAAATCAGAAACGAGCACATCAGAAAGAACGGAGAAAGAAACATGCGTACCAAGCGCCGCCGGACACGTCCTCGCGCTCGACCCATTTGCCAGCGTGAACGTATAGTTCGTCCTGTGCACAACGCCCCAGTCAGCGCCCCTCCCTCCCCACCCCGAATGACGCACTCACATGTCCATCCACGCATGCGCGCTCCGCACGGCACCTCTCACCTCCCCCAGACGCGTCGTGTTCGCGTACGCGATCGTCGTGTCTGCGCTGCTGAAGATGGTGGATGGGGAGGGAGAGAGGCGGGATTCGACGACGGCGCGGGTGGCTTCGAATTGGGCGAGGCCGATAAGGTGGGAGGAGGCATAGTCGGAGGTTCGGAAGAGGGGGCCTCTGGGTTGGGGATAAGTGCGGGTACGGATGTGAAGGTGAAATGCGGGGGTGGGGATGAGGGTGTGAGCACGGATAATATGAGGAGAGATGAAAACTAAGAAAGTAAACGCACCGACCATGACAGTCCTGCGTCCTATTCCCGCACGTGGAATGTTCGAAATCGCAAGGTTGGCCGTCATATGGTTGACCTGGGGATTCGCAGAATGCGCCAAGGCTGTCACGTGGACGGTCAACATGAGTATATGATCAATGTCATGATGGTGGTTCATAACTCACGTGTTAGGGGTCGTATCGCCGACGTTTGCTGGTGGATAGTGTGAGTGAGGAACGAGAAGGAGAAACACAAGAACGTTGAAAACCCAGAGACACCAAGCCAGATGGAACAGGGGAGAAAATACGTACATTGCACAAAAGCAGCTACGAAGGACGTGTTCCCGGGCATCGAGTTTGGTTCCATATATGCTGTCGGTCGCAACAGAATGGTACGAGGCGAAAGCACCAACAGAGAGCGAGAAAGGCATAGGATGTGTGAATGCGTGAGGACCGCCACTCAGAGTCGCGAGTCACTCACATTCATACAGGTACGACGCCATCCCCTTGTTATCCCCACCAACAAGCGTATTGTTCTACCCCCACAGCCCAAAGTCAGCACTCGCCTCATCCAACCCCACCAGAGTCGAACGCACCTCATACACACTAGTCCCATGAACCGCAAAAAAACTAAGCACTCCCCTCAGCGCCCCGTCCGCATCCTCAAGCCCCAACACCCCAACACCCCCATCCGTATCCCCCTCATACCGTTCCCTCTCCCCCACCGGATTCGCAAGATACGCACTCGGGCTACGGTTCCGGTTCGCCCCCACCAGCGTCGTGTTTCCAACCCTCACGCGCCCGGGAGCGAGACCCACGTGCGCCTCACGCACAGCCGCGAGCGTCCCGGCCACGATGGCGGACGCGGTGGCGTTGACGTATCCCTTCGCCGTGATCTGCGGGAGGAGGTCCTCGAGGTAGCCGCCGACGCCGGCGTGCGAGTGCGTGCCGATGAGCGCGGTGTTGGAGGGGGTGTAATAGGGGGCGAGTGTCGGGTCGGCGGAGATGCCGGTGTGGAGGGCGCGGAGGATGCCAGTGTCGCCCATGCAGATGTCGGAGGAGATTAGGAGGATTCGGGAGGTGGGGAAGGTGGATGAGGAGGCGATTATGAAAGCGCGGGACCGTTGACGCATGTGGAGGCCTGTGTCTGTTTGGGCTAGGGAGGCGTAGCCCTGAGGGTTGGGGTATCCACGGTTAATAGTCAAGAAGATCAGCGTGAGGAGGAAAGAAGACGTGCCATCATGTTCGTCTCTACGACCGGCCTATAACGCGTGCACGGCATTCAGTCCTTCCGTAGTACTCACTCTCCCAGTCAACAGAAACTCACCCAGTAACATCACCAATCCCAACCCCAATCAAATACTGACCATCGTCCAATTCCACTCCCACCTCGCCAACAGCACCCTGAGCCCCTAAACCCTCACCACTCGTACCCCCAGCAAAAAAGAACGCAGCGAGATAAAGCACCAAAGCGTGCATCGCGCCCCCGAGGCATACAAAGGCAGAAAAGGGCTGCCCTACATCGAGGAGAGGGAGGTACATCGTCCTGGGGGTGCTCTATGCTTGTCCTGCTGGACTCGCTTAATTGGTGGAAAATCGCGGCGCTCGGATGTTTTGTGCCAGTGTGTCGTCGGGAGCAGATGATGTTGAGCTGGCAGTCAATAGGAATGAACCGTGGTTATAGTGGGTTTGTTGCTCTCTTGGATGACACTGAGAGATGGAGGGAGGAGAGATGAAGAGGCGTGTGTAAGCCATGCGCTGCGGTTGTGCTCCGGGTTACACACTGCGTGGGATGAAATTGTTCGTTCGGTCGACACTACCGTTGTTGACGATGTCGAGCGTGTTGTTGGCGTTGCTGAAGGCATTACATTAATGTTGATGTTTAGCGCTCGACTTTGTTAACGTTAACTTCATCTCTGGTGTGTCCCTCTTGTTGACCTACCACCATCATGTCGTCTGACTCCGAGGGCCAGGTACTTATGATCTCGCAATTGCACGCTATAGTTAGCGACATGTAGATCTTGTTTCACTTGATTATCTCCATCAGCGACATATCGAGCCAACACCTCCAACTTCAACCAGAACGTGCATATCACCAATTCGCAGACACGATTATCCACGATGCCCTCCTCTGAACCATCCACAGCTGCCAGCGTAGTCTCAGACTCTCGCCAGCTCATCAAGACATCTCCCCGTTCCTCCGTCTCATCTACCCCCTCCACCTCCCCACGCACTCTCTCCTCTGTCCGCGATGAAGTAGCCCACAGCATCGCCCTCCGCGCAATCATGAAATCAAAAATCATCCAAGTCGGCGTCAAAGTCGGCGTCTACTTCACCTTCTCCAAAGCAGATGACGACGCCTTTCTCCGGCACGTAGCATCCATCATCCGAGCCCGCGTACCCTCCCGACATCTCTTCGCACTCGCTACCACCGGCACCCCAAGCACCACCAACCCAAGCGGCGCCAACACGCTCGTGATCACGGGCACAGAGGACGACGACGTCCAACGCGCAGTCCTACTCGCCAGCTCCAAGTTCCTCGGGCGGGTAGTGAGCGTGTCGAACCAAGGCACCCTCCTCTCCGCCTCGATCCACGATATCGGGTCCTCCTCCTACGACTCCACAGCGCTCTGGGACGTCCTCTCCAAATCCGTGCGTGCGCCCCTCGACCCCTTGTCCCCGCCCCCGGGCTCCGTAAGCATCGACCAGATGGTCGAGAACGCCCGTGCGAAGCTCCAGCGCGTCTCCCCGCGCGAAGCATACGCAATCCTGCAAGACCCGACGTACCCCATCCCCGCCTTCCTCGTCGACATCCGCCCCGCCGCCCAGCGCGCACGCTCGGGGGG
>KN839839.1:735540-748135 GCA_000827185.1 Hydnomerulius pinastri MD-312
ATTGTTTATTGTGAGGAGGGGTATACGAGTAGCTTGGCGGCGGCGAGTTTGGTGGCGCTTGGGTTGGAGAATGCGACGGATATGGTGGGCGGGTTTGATGCGTGGAGGAGGGAGGGGTTGCCTGGCCAGATTAGACCCCCGGAGACGGAGAGCGAGGGGGGCTCTTGGGAGGGGGTTGGCACGTTGGACGGGCCATCGGCAGAGTCGGAGTGAATCGTGGGCCGAGTGTCGTGCGTTGTGTGTTGTAAGCCGCGTGTCGTGGGCCGTGTGCCATGCTGTGGGCCGTCTATCATATATTACATTGAATTTCATGTATCCATGTAAGAAGTACCGTACTGCACTACCGTGACAGGGGCTCCCCGCCACTATTTACTCTTGTTTACCACCCACGTCTCCTTCTCCCCACATCTGACAATGACAACCCCCTACACCTCAACCCCCTTCATCCAAATCTCCCCATACCTCGGAGTCCCACAAACACCAGGGACACCCACACCAACCCGTGGACGAGGCGCGAAGAGAGGACGCAAACCAAGGGGGACCGTATTGACCGGGCTCAACGCAGGGCATCTCGCAAGCAGCAACACTAGTGCACAGGGCGGACAAGGTAGTACGCCAGGTGTCCAGTTCACCCCAGTCCAATGGACCAATCCATCTCTACCCGCAGCCTCTACAGCAGGCGCCTCATCTTCGACCCCGGCGCTCGCGAATCAGCAGAGTGCGGCTGCGGGCGTCCCGGGGATCGACCCGTCTCTCGATGGCGCCGATGAAGGCTCGTCGAGTAATACCGCTGCCACGCAGAATCAGACGATCGTCCTTCCCGCGTCCTCCGCTGACCCTACCACTTCTGCACCCCAACCAAACGCAAACGCGAGTGCACCCGGGAGCACACCAAAACCAGGGACGGGCGGAGGAGGGGGCGAGGAAGACGGCGAAGGCGAGGATGAGCTGCTCCCCGCTATGGCGGACGACGATTACTCGGCGCAGCTAAAGTGGCAGAGCGAGAGCAAGGATAATCTCAAGTGAGTAGTGCAGTTTTCTTGTTGGGCTCTGTGTTCCCTTGGTTATCTGCTCTGTATGTTCGATTGCCATGCATGGGGGAGGTTTGGATAGCCAGATTTTGCCTTCTTGCTCGAAAGGTCTGGGACACTCATATTGACACGAATCACGCTCTAGGGTCCTCATGGACAACTTCAGCCCTGCGCAATACGATCGCTTCGAGGCATACAGAAGGCACGCGTTGCCCAAGCAGGCAGTCCGAAGGGTACGTCTCGTCTTTCTATCCCTCCCACGTCCCCCAAGTCACCTAGACCTGAACCAACCGACTCTTATGCCTAAAAATCGCAGGTGATACAACAAACGACAGGCCAACAAGTCTCACAGCCCGTCGCACAGATCGTGGCGGGTTTCGCAAAGGTGTTTGTAGGCGAGATCGTTGAGAAAGGTGCGGTTTGCGCTCTTTGATTCGGTTATCCTCTCCGCTCACTCACCTTCCCGAACTACTCCCCCCCAGCCCGCGCCGTCCAATCTAGGCGTAACGACACCGGCCCTCTTACACCCGACCACCTCCGAGAGGCGTATCGGCTGTACCAAGCGGAGACGGGCAGAGTGGGGAGCGCGAGGGCAGGGAGGGGACGGAGGTTGTTTGTTCGGTAGGGGGTTGGAGGGGTGCTGGGTGGGTGGGAACCCTCGGAGTCTGTGATATCCTGTGTGACGAATTGGCGCCCGCCTCACTCGGGCGAGGAAGGTCGAATCGTTGATCACTGAGAAGCATAATCCTTGATTGGTGAGATGTTATATCTGCTGTATCTCACTGTCCGACAGCTTCAGCTTCAGCTACCTTCAGCGCCTCTGATGCGTAACATTTCAGTTGCAAGCTTTGTCAACCACTGAATTAGATATCAGTATGTGTGTCCTGATATATGAATTCATGTAAACGCAGAATGGCGAGCTACACTTGGACTCATTCGGTCGATATCGCTGGCAAATCCAGGTGACGTGCGCAGCGACATGACTCATAGGATCCACGCGGAACGTATCACAGAGCTCTCTTAATCTCTTGATCAACCTGCCACTGTCCTCCAGTAGCTACTGTCTAGTATCTGCATATGACAGTAATCATGGACCCACAAGCAGAGGTCAAGCTCGCTCCCTATGGCACCTGGACATCCCCAATAACCTCTGACCTCGTCAGCGGAAGCGTGCGTACCACCCCCTATCCCATCCCCTAGCACTGATCGTACCCAGCTTATCTAAACCATACTCTGGGACTTCCAGAACATCATCATCTCATACGTCTTCGTCGACCCCATCACCCAACACGTCTACCACATCGAGCGACGCCCCGCTGAAGGCGGTTGATCTGTCATCGTCGATACGCGCTCCTCGACGGACCTCTTCGCGCCGGGCTCGGCGTGGAATGCGCGGAGCGCTGTGCACGAGTATGGCGGTGGTGCCGCATCGGCTTATGGAGGCCTCATCTACTTCAGCAATGTTGGTGACGGGAGGGTTTACAAGTTCGCGGTCACAGAGGAAGGTGTATGCGCGGAACCGACACCCGACACTCCTCCTGGTGAGCATATCACTTCTTGCGTTGACTTGTCACGAATTGATGACTTGTATCACACATAGACAGTGACAAGATCTGCCGATACTCCTCCCCACTCCCCACCCTTCCCAGCAGCACCTGCTGGTCGCCATCTCAGAGGACCATACCGAGGACACACCCTCAAGAGTCGTCAACTCGCTGGTCTACATCGACACGCTCACGTGCACCGTGTACCCCCTGATCAGCGGCGCCCATTTCTACGGCGCCCCGACCTTCTCTCTAGACGGCACAAAACTAGCGTGGCAAGAATGGAACCACCCACACGTGCCTTGGGCGGGGACAGACATCTACGTTGCTAACATCTCCGCGTCGCCAACATCGATCCTCGAAACGAGCCGCACCCGCATCGCGCACTCTACGACCCCCCAAGCGACCCGCCCGGGCAGCTGTGTCTCGTACGTGTCGTGGCTGACCAACGCGTCGCTCCTGTTCTTGGCGGAGGATGGCGGCTGGCGAAACCCTTGGGTTTATAGTCTCTCCTCTCGCGATGCGCGCCCGGTTCTGAGGGAACCGATGGAGGAGGACTTTGCCTCGATATACAAACTCTTGGGGTCGTCCTACTACGCGCCGCTGCACTTCTCCGACTCCGAGGACGGAGCTTCCGCTAGCGACACGACAGAATCCATATTCGTGGCTTTCGTATTCGTAGCTTTCCGCGGTGGGCAGAGCGTCCTCTACATCCTCGACGTCTCGAGTCTCGGTAACGTCGAAGTCATCGAGGTCGACTGTCCCTTTGTCGATCATACCAGGCCCCGAAGAAGGATACAGCCGACGTTATGTTCATAGCCCCGAGGGTCGACGCACCGAGCGCCGTCATCTTCTGTTCCATATCGCGCTCCCCGACCTGGGGATACACCGCGTCTTTCTCCTCCCCTGGAACCCCCGAGACCAACGCGCTCGCCGCGTACATATCTCCTCCCCGTCCAATGACGCTGACTCTAGGCGACGGAGAGCCCTTACACGCCGTTCTCTACGCACCCACAAACCCCTCATTCGCCGCGCCCGACGGAGAGAAGCCACCCCGCATAGTCAACATCCATGGCGGGCCTACAACCGTCGCGTTGCAGAGCCTCGACTGGACGGAACAGTGGTTCACGAGCCGGGGCTGGGCATGGCTCGACGTGAACTACCGCGGATCCTCGTTCTACGACCGGAAATACGCGTACTTCTCGCAATTATTCATGTTTTTCTTTCTTTCAAAATCCGGGGGGAAAAAATAACGACGACGCTGATCAATCCCCTCGTTTTCTCTTCCTGCAACACAGGGACAGTCTGAACGGGAACTGGGGAGTGCTAGACGTGCGCGACTGCGTAGACGCGCCGCGGATCCTGCCCTCGCCTCCCTACGCGCTCGTCGATCCCGCACGATACGTGATCCGGGGGGGCTCAGCGGGGGGATACACAGTCCTCAACTACGCCGCGGGCTCCGCGTGCCCCTCCACGGACTTTAAATTCAAGGCCGGCGCATCTCTCTACGGCATCGGCGATCTCGCAGCCCTCGGACGCGAGTCACACAAGTTCGAGTCGCACTACCTGTTTGGGCTCGTCGGGGGCCACCCGGACGACCCGGGCAGGGAAGGTGTATGCGCGGAGGTCGCCGCTGCACCAGGCGGAGAAGATCGGGATGCCGTTGCTTGTGCGTTTTTGCACGCGTGGAATGGGAGAAAGGTGTTTCCGGCTCACTTTATTTTTTCAATCTGTGCATTCCTGCAGGTCCTGCAGGGTCTCGCGGACCGCGTGGTGCCGCCCGCGCAATCCCAACAAATCGTAGACGCCATACAGAAGAACGGCGGATCAGAGCGTGTGCGGTATCGGGAATACGAGGGCGAGGGACATGGGTTCGCGCGGGCGGACTCGAAGAAGGCGGCGCTTGAGGAGGAGGCGGGGTGGTTCGTGGAAGTTCTGAGCATTGAGAGGCGGTTTGAGCTGGGTGGTGTGGGTTCGTGGCGCGGGCTTTTCGAGAAGGATGGAAGGAAACTCAGGGTCTGTTGGCTGTGCGTACCTTCTGTGGAACAACTTTGGTGTTCCCGGTGCTCCCGTTGTTCAGACAGAAATAGGAATGAAGAGCCTCTGAGGCTCACCACGAAGAGCTCTCCGATAAAGAAAATATGAGGTGCGTCGAACGTGTAGAAGCCTTCGTTATACGGACGAGTCACAGCGTCAACAACCTCTCGTAAGCCCGCGGAATGACACATCGCTGCCACACCGCAGTTATACACGTAAACGAAAAAAAATTTGAATCATACAACTGCTCCAAGTCGGGACCTCGGCTGTAAATTTAACTCTACGCTCGATCGCCCGATGCTCTCGTCATCGTTGGGCCCCGAACCTGTAGGCCCATCGGGTGCCTCTCCCGATCCCCGTTGTGCAAGCAGGCCTTCCTCTACGTCATCTTCTGGTATCGTTCTAAGGGCTATCGAGTTCTGATCCGGTGCTTTCTGCTTCGAGAGCTGCGGCACCGCGTAGATTGACAACTTCTTTTCAGAGAGAGAAGCTCGAGATACATGGAGCTCTTACCACTGAGTAAGCTGCGGCGGCCATGATAATCGCTGCCCCCGCCAGAGAGGAAAGAGAAGGCACAGTCCCGAACACGACAAACTGGAGGACAGCGGCGAACAGGAGCTGGCAGTACGAGCCCATCGCGCTCCGCGTGGCTGTCTCGCGTTGTAAGCCCATTGTTAACAAGATCTTTAGTCAATGCAGTTGGCGCATCAGTCACAACTGCATCTGGTATACCCTGATAGTAAAGAAAGGACCAGACCTGGGCGGCAACCCCGAGGAGACCTATCACGAGCAAAAGCACAATCCATTGCCAGGTCATCGGGAACACCACCGGTTCGTCGATGACCATCATTCTATGCATGGTCGGCCATAGATACAACACATATTAGCGTCTCCACTCCACAAGAAAATTTTGCAGCTTACGTGGCAGCGCCAACTACAACACACCAAAATGAGAAGAACGTCATTACGTGCATCGGGTGCGCCCGTTTCCCTATCGCTCGCATTGAGATAACTTCGAAGGAAGGGGATAAGCAATTAGGTTTGTGGAACTACGAAGATGCAACTCACGCGTAGCTGTGCCACCCGCTACCCCAATGAGGGCCGAGCTAAGTCAGAAGCAGATACAATAAGGACTGGTCGGAGACGAAGAAGGCGTTGCAATGCTCACCCGACAGCGCGTAATCGCTCAAAGGGAGTAATATCAGACACTACATCGCTGGTACTGCTCGCGTCGCCGCCGTTTCCAAACAAGAAGGGCGGTCGGGCGATAAGGATCACTCCAACAAGACTGCACACTGAAGAATCTCAGAACCTCAGATCCCGATCGGTTGCGCAAGGTTGGCTTCAGCCCTACCTCCCCCTATTGCTTCTCTCTTCGAGTATGTTTCTTTCAGAATGAGATATCCCGCCAACGCGGTTGTGAATGGCCCCAGGAATGTTAGGACGGTGGCGTCGGCGAGTGAGAGATAGTTCAGGGAGTAGTACATGCCAAAAAGTCCGAAGAACCTGACACCAAGAGCTATGTCTGGTGTTTTGAGGGAGATATTGCGAACATACTTACCCTGCGAATCCTCTCGCGACGAGAAGACCTCGCACGCCCTTTGGTCCAAGGAATGGGTCTGGGATTTTGTTTGCTACCCTATGCAACCGGGAGGTCAGTGGGTATTCAACAGGAGCAGAACGCGTCTTACATGTATACCATGCAACAGCACACTGTTATAGCCTGATATTTTCGATGTCGGGTTATAGGCCAATCGATTACTCACGAGTCGTTGGGACACTTACCATTCGGACGGTGATAAGCTGCAAGGACATTTAACTGGTGAACCGGATGACAAGTTGGTCACCCACCTCCACCGTCGGCGTGGGCGTTTCCAGACCCTCTAGCAACTTGACGGATAGGTTCATCGACGCGAAGAAAAACTGCGCGCACATCACAAGTAACAAGCCCGCATTGTTCGCGACGAAATTGGCTACTTGAGCTCTCTTTTCAGCCCATCCCGCTGGGAACTCCAGTCGGCCAGTGAAACTCCGAGCGAAGCCCGATCCACTGGTGGTTGGTTGAACCTGATGTCCATCCCCCACTTCAATGGGTTCCTGAGTTAGGGCGAGATATGCGTTCTTGACACTCATGAGGGTCGGAAGCCAGCCGGTAGGACTAGTCCATTATAATTATAACAAGAGCTCGTGTGCTGGCAGGTGCTCCCACCATTGACAGGAAGCGGCAGCCCGGACCAACCAATAGTCTTGGTATTCAAGCTAAGATTAGAAACAAGTTTGCTGAATAGGCCTGATTATCGTGATATTTCCCATAGGTACCCTTTGAGTCAACGAGTGCCCAATGAACTTGAGAGCGATTGACTCAGATACAGGTAGTGCGTAGCTTGTAGCGGTATGCATATGAAATCATCGTCTGACTTGTGATAAATTCGGACATAGTGGTCTCGAAGACTCGAACAGAAATTTGTCCACCAGGGTCCAGCGTAACCCAGCTGTTAAACCAGGTTAAACCACCACTAACTCCACGCACCGTGGCGCACATTGAACATAACTGACATTTTTGTCTCAAGTCTCGCGATTTCACGCAAGGGAGATGATGATGGCCGCCAGAGGCTGTCCTACGCCGACTTTTGAGGCACGATCCTTACGGTACCGCCCGAGATTCTCAATAGCTGCTCAGATGGGCCATACTCAGGGCTTTTTGCCTGGAATAGCGGTAATTGGGTTGACTTCATTGAGCTGCCATTCACCTCTTGCAATCGGCGGTGGCCCTCTTTCAGACTCGCAATACCGAAGCCTGATCGATCGAAGTCACTTTTCCATTGAATCTCTACGCGAATCCACCTTGCGTTATCAAGGTTCAAGATACCCTCGTATTCATTGCAATAGAAACATTCTATTACACACTGATCTCCTATTCTCTAATTCGCTTCAATACCCCCTTGGACCTTGGATAACGCGCGGCTACTGGCATTGCGCAGCCATGGCCGTTTGACTTGACCCGCCTTTGGCGTGGATCTCCAAACCCGGTATCCTATTCGCTTCATCATAACAGAACCCGCAGCATATTGAAATGCGCTTCGAATTATTGTTGCTGCGCCTCTGCTGTCACGGAGTTCGGGTTCTGTCATGAGCGGTGAGCAACTATTACTGAAGGAACGGCCGCTGTTCAGGTTCTTCGTGAGGTAAAGCTGCCATCTCCGCCACACGCCCATTCCACTGGAACAGGGGACGGGAGTTCAGGTTGGCGCACGATGTGGCAGGGGCATCTTAATCGGGTGCAAGTTGACTGTCACCTCATATCCGTTCTTGTCTCCAAGTTGATCTACCGAGTAGGGAAGATCTCTGGAAGGTGTCCACTGACAGTACTTAAGCTGATAAGCAGTCCTGACAGCAGCACTTGACTCACCGCACCAACTACCCGTTTCGCCCTCTAGCCTTGAACAATGGATACTCCCAGCAAAATATATCAGGAAGGCCTCCATGGCGAAGCATCAACAACTTCAGGTTCGTAATCTACTTTTGCCTGCCCACTTGCGCTCATGCTAACATTCAACTTGTTTCCATTATCGTGTATAATGGCACCATCTGTCCAGCAGACGTCACTGTCCCAGCACCATCCTCGCCAGAAACACTTGCGCGCCTCTTTCCAACCCCGCGGCTCCCACCATCTGTCCTCGCCCCAGCACGCCTACCTGGCACAGGACCTGAAGCAACGGCTGCCTTGCTGAAGAATCTCAAAGACAATCACGAGCGAAGCCACATCTTCTTCAACCACTTCCTTTTCCACAAGTAAGGATATATATATTTTTGGCCGTTCGACAACTGATACACTTCATCCCCATTATAGCCATGCTGCTCACCACCTGCTCGCCCTTTACGCCCTCGGGGCTGCAGGCCCAGTACTGGACGCTGCTTACGAAGACACGCATCTCGACCATATGCGAGACGCGTTCGTTGCACCCGAGAGTGTGACGATCACTGACGAAAACTTCACTGACTACCTCGGTGATGATCAGTACGTACTTGCGCCATCTTGTCGCCCTTTAACTGATCAACCGAATCCTCCAGATACTACAACGCTTGGCTAAAGTACTTCCATCGTGTCGTCCTCGAACCTGGCGCTACCACGACGTCCATTCTCGAGAAGTATCTCTTCTCCGACCGTTACAACATCAGATACCCCCAACAGGGTAAACAACAGCCTCAGATGCTCAACAGATTTATGGAAATTCTTCTGCACCCCATTATCCACGTCGGGTATGGCGCGGAGTTTGGGCTACCAGGCTTGATCGCAGAAGGTGCACATCAGAACCTGTCCTTAAGCCGAACTACTCTAACTCGTCGTTCGGGCCCCAGGACTTGCATGGACTGCATGCCACCCAGCTGGAGCGACCACGTTGGTGACTCGTCATCTATTCGAACTTCAGCGCACTACACCCGTTTCTGACCTGGAAAGACAAGGTAGGATCGTCCCCCCACTCTCCTCGTCTCTTGGCGCTCACATTTGAATCTATTCTCTCAGAGCCAAAATGGATGCCAGAGTCGGGTTCACGCCTGAGAGCACTGAACATCCTGTCCCTCATGCGACGTGACCCACGATTCCCCTCAAAATTGACAGGAAAGCTCGAGTACGGCGCAATGCTAAGAGCGCTCGGAGAGCTCATCAACAAGTATGCTGAGATGTGGGATTGCGAAATTGAAAGCGAGGGGGACCTCGAAAGGTGTCTTGAAGAGGTTGCATTTGTCGGTGCGCTCATGTATGGAGTTGGGAGCTGGGATGGCGACGAAGCAGAATATCGTGCTGATTTCTTCACGTGAGTCATATGGCATTACCCCATAGCTTCCCTTCGTTAATTTCGACTGCCCGTTATCAGCGCACATGTCATCACTTCGGCATTATTCCTGCCCTCTATTTGTGCACTGGTCTCGCGCCGGTCGCAGACGCTTTTGCTCCGCGCTCACTTCCTGACCAGTCTGACGTGGTGGCTCGCACGTGGGCGCCCAGGCTTCCCTCTCAAAGAATTCGTCGCCTCCCCCCTCCCTCCCATCCCGAACAACGAGACCTCGAGACATCCGAATACTTTCCCCGGTGCTCGACGGACACCCGCGGCCTGCGCACTCCCATCCAGCTCTTCCCCTTACGCCGCTGTCCCTAATCCCTGGTACCCCATTCTCTCAAACGCACTCGTCCATCCTAATGAGCATCTCTGCAAAGTGCAACGCGCGCTTGCACATTTCAACACCCTCTATGGACACCGTGAGGCTGGCTTCGCGGTGGAGTACCTCTCCAAGGACGGAGTAGACGTTGACCCTGAATTTGCATACCTTGACGGAACCGTGTTCCTCCGGGTCGCTTGGCTGACGGGTGCTGCGCTAGGCTGGGTCGGAGAGGGTGAAGAGAACACCGGGGTCTGGGATTATCAGGAGTTTGAGAAGGCTGCGGTGGAGGAGATGGAGATGGCGAAACGCCAAGGCATGGCGCCGATTTGAGGGATGGCTTCGGTCGCGTTACTATGTACATACGACTAGCATCATTGGCATCCCCTATCCCAAAATTCTTGGAGCTCTGTGAGCGTTTGGACTTTTGTATATGCGTATATCCATAGTACTAGTATACCTAGATCTTGTATTCCTACATCCGCGCTTCCTTTCAAATGGACAATGAATGCATTTCACACTCTCGGTTATTAACGCGCCTATGGCTTGAGGGGTATGCACACGGAGTTGCACCCCCTGACAAACCAGTAATCAGGAGTATTCAGAACTCAGATTTGACCATTTGACTCTTGCCAGTGAGGTATCCGATGGTCGTATGGGATGGAGATTTTCTTGATCAGTGCTGAGAGGCCATCTTCATTCTTGAGCGGGTTCGATGTAAATTCGCCACTGGCACACAGTTCCAGCGTGTTGACGAGCATGACAGACGTTGGCTTGATATAGGATCCCCGTCAAGAACCGTGCAAGGACCTCGCAAGTTCGGGCGTGTAGTTTTGTGTCAACCCACACCTAAACCACGGACCAAGAAATGCTGTTCACGATGCAAGTAGACGTGCAACTACAACGTTTTCGCGGGGCCAGAGTCGAGTACGGAGCTATGAGAATATCTTGCAGCATTACTTGCGACACCAAATCTGTGGGGACGAGGTCTCTCGCTTCCGACTTCGTGGATGGTGCTTCGAGTAAAGATCATACGTAGCAACCGCTGCCTATGCATGCTACTGAAGAGCAGAAGCTGTACCCATTTGTTCTCAAGGTCTTTTGCACCCCGTGGAAAGATCACGATAGCAAGGAGGAAATGGGGGGGCTCTACCATGCACCTAGGTAGTGGCACATGGCAGTCCAAGTCATTGTTTTCGTGTGCCGGCGCTGGAGGTAAAAACGATTCATAAAGTTTAGCACGAGATATGTTTGAGGGCAGATATCTGGACATTGAACTTACGGCGTTTACAGTACATTCTAGGGATGTGACACGAACGTCAAGTGCCTTGATCTGTTCTTTAATACCTTTCATGTCGTCTTTGAGTCCTCCGCCTGGCTCTCCACACAACCTCACAGGAGCCTGAAGTGGCAGTTGCCAGTGAGTATGAGCAGGTTGCTGTCTGAAAGGCGTTTGCGAGGGTGAGTGCCACCCTTCCATGTAACAGCTAACTGGTTAGCCGATGTGGAATGGAATTTGTTAGTGAGTTCATTACACGGTGCTTAAACGGCCTGGGGTGGTCAATATCTGCATTGCGCGACCGGGAAATCTTACTGAGCTCGCAGCCCACCACAGTTTGGCATGTGTATGGCATACAAAGACCTCAGCCGTTTATGTCGGTACGAAAACATTTCTCTCTTACCATATCCACTGTAAAGCGAACCCGCCTCTCCGCCTTCAGTCCGGCTGATCTAGGCAAACTCCATGTGACCCAAAACAGTGTCCACTGGCATGGGGGCCTTGTGGTCTGGTATGACGACAATGGTGTCGCAGGGAACATCGGCTGTTATTGGGAGGTTTAAAACCATCTCCGGCTTGGGTGTCATATATCAGTGATCAAAGTTCGGGTAAAGCGCATTCGCGTACTCTTCTCAGGAACTCCACCGACGTGAATTCGTGAACTTCCCCAAGTTGCTGTCGAAGCTTGGCCCGGCGGTTGAGACTGGGTATTTGGTCATGTCAGCTCAGTGTCCAAATCAAAGGCGGCGGGGATCGTACGTCGCAAGAAGAGAATTGACGTAAACTGTGGACTGACAGTAAGCCTGACGGAGACAATGACTTAGTGTCAGCACTTACGTCCGGAGCAGAACGACAAAAGGCCCAACCACATGTCTGTTGGATTGAGTAGTGAGTAAGAATCGAGTATAGCGAAAATGGCGTCCAACAGTTGTCTGGCATTGTTAGGAACTAGCGGACGAACATGTAATTCGTCAGCGTTGAAGAGATCAATCGTCCCGGACTTACAAGAATAATCTCGATGACGCCCATTAAACTGAGGGGATTAGTCTATCGAAGAGCTAGTACGAGGAGTGGCGTACGCGGTGACCAAGCCCGTTTCTAGGAAAGAAAGTTGACAAAACCCTCACATCGGTGAATCCTAGACGAGGAACGAACCTATACTCCACATGACAATTTCGTTCACGACGCGTGAGGTTCTTTGTGAGAGCAGGACTGAGGTGGAAAGTAGACAAGAAAGCTTCCGTGCCAAACTTACTGTTTGACGACACCTTTAGCTTGCTTTTTCACGTTGTAACTCAAGGCAGCCGCGATTGTTAGATCACAAGTGGCTGACAGGATGACGGTCGACGCAATGGAGGGTCCCCATTGCTCCTCGTATGCACTTCGGTTTGTTGCGGAGATGCCATTTGAGGCCAATACGATCAACAGCACGGCACGTATGATTGAAAGACAGAGACAGAAAATAGGCACGCGGATTCCGTGCGAGAATTTGTAGAGGCGATAGTTGAAGAAACTCTGTAGGTCCGATCAGGATGAATGGGAAT
>KN839839.1:766803-784523 GCA_000827185.1 Hydnomerulius pinastri MD-312
ACAGCGCGTCACTGATGTTACAAAGAAAGACAAAGGCTGTCGTTTTGACTACTGAGTTTGAGACCCATAGCCCCTTATGCCCTCGGCAAAGTTCCACGACGTCTCTAGATGCAGGGAATCTGAGATCGACACACCAGAAGCTGTGATGGTCGCAATTTGAAACTGAGTTAAACGAGAACAAGAGAACGCGATCAGTTGCAGTTGGTGTGGTGATCCCGGGAAGGCTCGGACCAACCTTGTTCAAACTGCGAGCATCGCGGTAAAAAAGCACACGCATGCTGTCTTCCAAAATCTTCCGTGCCTGTTCCTCTGTTAGGAGATCCTCGTAACCCTCTACAGCTTTACGAAGCAATGGTTGTGCGATGTATGATCCATACCCGGTGGCGAGCGTGGAAGCAGAGTACGTCGTGCCAAGCAAATCGACGTACGACAAGAACCTACGTGTTCTCTCAGTCCCAAGCCAACAACAAACCAGCGAAAAAAACCTACCTCTTTCCATCCTTGAACCCACCAATAATAAGCGAGTTCCACAACGGGTTCATCTTCGAGCGACGCGCGTACATGACCTGTGACATATACTCGTGTATCTCGACTGGGCCGAGCTCGTGTCCGTCCTGAGCTGCGATTTCCTCGATGGAGAGCTCCTCGAGCATGCGTTGGATGTATTGGAAGTCAGACATGTCACCTCCGGCTCCTATGACGGTGTATCCCCCCACTGCATGCAGACGTTGGACGTCCTTGAAGCGTGCGAGGGATCCGTAGGATGCTGTGAGTGACCCAAGGTCAGAATAACGTACAAGGAAAGTGGATATGCCGCTAAGAAGGACGCACCGAGATTGTCAGCTGCCATCATAATGCCATCCTTATATTTGATGGCGAGGACGCTCGTACCGGTGACGATGGGCTGCCTATGATGCCCATATGAAGCCACGAACTATGACAGGTCCCTGGATAGGATATACTCACTGCGTGCGCTGGACACCATACGCAAACGCATCCTTGGGATGATTATTAGGTCTTGCATGGATAGGATAGGTCCCATATGCATCGAACGCATCGTTTCTCTACAGAAGTGGATCAGCGTGCGCCGCCAGACAATGTAACGTACTAACAGGACGGCCCCAGTTAGTAGGATGGTGATCCATCGTTGACTTGTAGTGGCGATTAGAGAAATACAGAGAAGATGAAGGGAGGTACTTCAAGTGGACGTGAAGGCCGACGCGCAAGCCAGACGCGACAGCTTGTGTATGTAATCAGGCCCGATATGGTATGTGTTTAGGTTCGACTGTTTGACGGTGGCATGTGTATCAGCAGTTTAGATAGCAAAGGCGTCGCCGCGCTCCCAAGGCCACTATCTTTCATTCTAATATTGTGTGCACTCTGATATCATCGGTAGATGGATAAGCAGGACAATTTGGCTCGAGGGACGAGGATAATCGGATTCACAAAATTACAACAGAAAACACGATACAGGTGGCTACTCTTTGGGTGAGTCGTGTAACGACCAAGGGATCTCAAGTTACAACAACAGAAAAGATATGATTCGTATGGCTATCTGCGTGGCAGGTGAGTACGGTAGCAGCGATGTCTGATTACATATGTACCATTTGGCCATGAGAAATTTGCTGAATCGTTTGCCATTCAGGAAGTACTGCCGCATTTTGCAGCAGTCGCGCAAAACTAACCGAGTAGCACGTCTGAGCATTCAACTGCGGCAGAGGTAAAGAATTCAAAATGACGCACCGGATTCAAGATGTTACCGCAGCAACTCAAACCACTGCAGCAATTTCCTCCGGGGAGGATGCGGTTGCAAGGCAGACCCTCAGCACAACAGCTTTCGCCGTTGCAGACCCCCGCCCCAACGGCTCGAGAGAGTAGAGAACTGCGAGGAACTGGGCTGACGTCGTCCGACGCCACCGCAGTGACTGCAAAGACTGCAGCAAGTATGAAAAAGGCTGAGAAGTGCATGATCGATGAGACTGCTTTCGCGGTAGGTATTTCAAGTTTGTTGGATGGCTCGAGGTGGAGGCGAGGGCCCATTTATACCCATCCCCTCCTGTAGACGTGATAAAGTCCGACGGTGTTATAAATTAAATATTGGCCTAAAACTTTCATTTCAGAGTCATAGAATGCCAGAGGTGGTGACATTTCGTGGATCTCGTGGTCCCATCAGAAGCAACTTGAATTGTGATTTTCTAGCATTAACGGAATGATGCAGGTAAACCATAACTCTCTTCAGAGTCATAAGTACCGAACACATTTATCCGGGACAAAACAGGAGTAATGGTTCAATGGAGAAGAACGGAATCGGCAGGTTCCGACGTCGGGTCCGAGGCAAGCGCTTGAAACCGCCAATCAAGAAGTTGAGCTGATGAAACTAGAAGATGAACTGCTGTGCCACAGTGTGGCAAGGGAAATCTTACAACTTGTACTCGTGTCAAGTACTGTTAGCAGCATCTATGTGATAAAATAAACCTGCTGATTTCGCAGTGAAGTTGCTGCGCTGGGGCGAAACGATGTTGCGTGGTATTATGAGTTCATGCCTACCGCAACTGAGTTCTGACTTCGGAAGGCTCTTAGCGAGCTTGATCAACGCCCGTATAATGGGTAAGATGTTCCAAGTCTAGACAAGAGACGTGAGACGTGAGGAAGACACGAGGGGGAACTTGCCACGGATGATGCCGACTTTACAATCGAAGACTTCCCGACGTGCTCAGTAACCCATGCTAGGACTCGGTTATTAAACAATGAAAGTCCGGCCAGAAATGAGCGTCGAGTGGCCACAAGGACAGGGACGGGCTGCTAGTATAGTGTGAAGGTAGAGCTAAGGCACTTTGGTTGAGCAGCCACTTAGGCAAGAAAGACGCCATGGGGAGAGCGTGCACTTTACCACTAGGCCAGGTGTAACCAGCACTGTTGAGCTGCGCGTTGTCGAAAAGGTTGAAGTATCTCGTTTGTGGATAAGGTTGTTGAAAGCTACAATAAAGCCGGACTCGTAGTCTCCGCGGATTTCCTCGCTGAGCTTCTTCATGTACGCAATATTTTCTGTCGCGGAGTTTATACAGGGATCCGCCCGGCCAATGTCTGCTCACCCCTGTCCTATGCCTCTGTCGGATCTGTGGAGTTCGTCCCAAAAGTGAGCAAATTTGAAAGATCAAGAAACTGGTGATGTGCCGTAAGGGCTCGAGAAACTTAACAGCAGGCGGAGGAAAGTATTACCCACCATGTGATCGAATGGACATTCAAGTAGGTAGGGAAATACGTGCAGGTCTTTCCTTCAAGATCTCAGCGGAATGGCTGCAGGAAGTAGGATAATCTTGCGCACTATGATGTTCTCAGAAATGCGATAATGTTGCAACAGCGCACCAATGATTAGCAGAAGGTTGAGGTCCAGGTAGCTTTGGCAAAGTAAACTCCACGGACAACGGCCGAGGTGATCAAAGGTTGGAGCCCAAAGCTGCGAAAAGTATGGGTCGATATTGGAGTCGTTTGTCGTAGGGCCAACTGCATTGACTGGAACTGGCTTCCACGTGAGTGACACTGCCCGACCAGTGATAGGGTGTGATTCGGAATTGTCAGCCACCATTCCGGAGGAGCGGAGGTGCTGGTGGCGGGTTTTTGGCATAGTGGAGAAGTAACGACTATCTTACTTCGACTCTTTGGTCTACCTAGGGGAGACTAGGTTTTTGGGCTCCGACGTCGTGGGGCATCAAGTCAGATGTCAGTCTGAGTAGTTCGCGTTGTATTTTTCGCCCCACTCACCATCCCTTGTAGTTTGTTCTGTATCTGGTTCTTTTTAGTCTCTTGTAACAGTCCTCGTTCTAATACTCAGCCTGTTCCGTTCCTTTTGGTGGTGTGTCTTCCTGTGTCGGGGTTGGTCTTCCTCCGGTCTCAGTACACCCCTGTCGGATAGCTCTGATCCATTTGTCAGAGCTGTCCCCGTCACGCCCAACTTGGGAAGGTCTTCCACACACCTTTTCTGTTCCCTCTGCCTGAAACGCGAACAGCCCGAAACAAGTTCTAACTACAAACTCCATAGCTCTCACCAACCATCGAGTTCTCCATGTCAGTGCATTCGGAAGAGGGTTAGGCACCCGACGGTTTCAAGTCCGTGCTCCGCTGCTTGTAGTGGTCATGGCACTGGTAGGGGTGCGATTGGCGGCTAACTTGCAGCCCACGAACCACGACAACCCCACTACTACATATCCTAGCGCCTCTACTAGCAAAGTGTCATACAACTACGCTATCACCTGGAGTCGTGACGGCTGTGTACGAGTACTCGATTTCCGAAAGTAGGAGCACGCCAACGACGCCACTTGGCAGGCAGGCAGACAAGCCATGTTTCCCTGTGCATAAAAGGAGGGGCGTGTGTCTCCAAACCAACCTGTGACGAACGCCTCAGAAAAGATGAACAATCCTCACATCGCAAGTCACTTATCTTATCTCGGTGTGGGCACTGGCGCCCTGCCTCAGGCCGGTGCCACGTTCTCGGAAGTGAACCAGTGAGTGTATCCTGCTGCTACGTTCCAGTGATAGTTCTCAATAGTCTCAGCAGAGATTACAAGCATCATTTCCTCCATTCCATAGTCTCCGGCTGTTTGACAGAGCGACAAGCAGCTTCCGATGGTATTAGGGGGTCACTGACTTCGCTTCGTATTAGCGACCTACGTGAGTTTTGCTTTTGAAAGCCCAAATCAATAAATTGAGACTCCATACTCCCAGACGATCACTCAAAACAAGGCGAAAGACAGAGCGATCTGATCACGCCTGCCTCACACTCGAACATGCTACTGGACATGTCACCAGGTCGTTCATTCGCCCAGATCGACTTGGCTGGCCTGCTTTCGAGCATGCATCTCGAAGAGTTCTGCTCAGAGGAATGGTATGATTTCGAAAGGTGTGATGGTTGCGGGGGGATCTGGGACGCTGCAGAACTACGACGACATATTCCTCACTGTCTCCGTCCGGGTAAATAAGATGGGAGTATCAGTGCTTCATCGGGCATTCGAAGTCGTCACGCCTTGCCACTTGGCGACCATTGCCTCCTTCAAGAACTCTCGATGAGCCCGATGAGCTGGCGATGAGTCACTTCGGAGCATTTTCTTCTTCTTACTAGTACTCAGGTTTGCGAAGAAATGCAATTTGTGCGAATGGAGTCCGATTGTTCTGATGCGTTGATTAGATACATGACCATTGACGGCATCGCAATTTCCGCAAATCACCCATGACAGTTTTAGCGTCCATCATACTATCTCAAATCCCTTGTTGCGGCTGCAAGAGATAAGCTGACCCCAACAAAGCTGTTCTAACGGAACGCGTTGGGACTCCCATTGGGGAGCTGGTACGTGTTGATAAAGAATGTTGAACTTCACTCACTCTGTCGCAGCATATCCGGATTGGACAGAATGACACTAGAGTGATGTCCCTCAATACCCTTAGGCTCTGCCTACCAACTATTCGGTTCTTTATATCGCTTCTCAACCATCCATCAGGCAACGGAACAGTAAAAGCTCTAATAGCTATGCAACGCGCCCGAATTGCGAAGCAAAAACGTCATGAAGTTTCGAAAACTCAATTGCCTCGTAAGACCAGGTGAAAGTGTGTATAAAACTCCACCAATTTTTTTGGTTCAGGTCGCCTAACGTCTCTCAATCGAACGATACCCATCCTCACCATCATTCAGGCTAAGTGTACCAATCTTTACCACCACATTCGTTCAACATCATGATGTTTAACAAAACCCTCTGCGTTCTCGCATTATCTTCTGTCGCGATGGCTTCCTTAGGAGGGGGAGAGCCCTCCGACATCGCTGCTGGCCTCCCCGGTTCACCCGCCTCCATCCCAGTCGCAATTCCCAAGCGCCACGGCCACGGTGCCCTGAAGCGTCGCTCACACACCTCGGGTGGCCACAATGGCTCCAAGGGCAGCTCCGGTGCCCCGAGCCCCGGGCCCGTCATTAAGCCTGGCTCCTCTCAACCCGACCTCCTCGACGAAGGTCTCGGCACAGCCGCCGGAGTCGGCAGCGCTCTAACTGGCAAGCTGGTTGGCCGCACTACTGATGGCTTGGACAACGAGATGTCTTGTACTGTCGGCAGTCTCACCTGCTGCACGTCCCTGACCAAACTCACTGAGGAAGGTCAACGCCAACTGTTGGCTTCGATGAACATTGATACGAAGAAGCTTATTGGCCCTTATATTGGGACGGCTTGCACCGACCTTAACATGGACGGCACGCAGTGCACGGAGTAAGTTTGTTCGCATCGTCCTTTGATAGACATGTGTTAATATGACATGATTTTCAGCAATCTGCAGCCTTTGTGCTGCAGTGGCTCAGTCCAGAACGGAAATGCTGTCAACTGCACCAGCACTGATCTCTCCTAGAGCGTGATCGTTGATCCGCACGATACCCATGATATGTTACCAGAGATCGCGTCTTAGGGACTTAGTTGTTGGCGCTTGATGGGGTGTTTTTCAGAACTTAGAGTTGAGAGGTTGGTTGTGTTGTAGTTTGCGCATTATGCATCAGGTTTTGTATGCGGCCGTCATGTCACGTCGTGACCTTCGTTGAAGTGCTTGTACGTATACCAATATCCATACACCGCAGTGTAGCCATGATGTATATGCAACCTTGACGCGCAACAACGCATCTTCGCCCCGATTCCCACAGCGTGTATCCTTGAAATCTTTCCGATATCAAGTGTGGAACCCTCGTTACCGAAAACTTGAAAGGCATGCACTCCAACCTACCTTAGCCTCAGTGAGTTACAGCTTACCGAAACTCATGACTCTGAATAATAATCATGACACAAGTCTTCCGAGAAACGTGTTAGGGGTGCTCGCGCCCTTGCTACGACATTGAACTGGATCCTTACAGATCATCGGGCCCGTGTAACATGCTTACGGTGACCACTGGCAGCTATTCCCCCAAGACCCATCGTAGTTGCTCTGTTCAAGTTTTGAGCTAATGCTAATTTCGTCTTCACTTTCTGAGAAGGTTTGTTGACGATTTCTTGGAGAGTGGCACGGGTGAGTTCAAGGACCCTTTCTGAATTCTTCGCGAATTCGTTGACACGCTAAAACATCATATTGACTACTAGTACAAGTTTGCCGTAAGACCCTGTCCGCTAGGACATAAAATGCGTTCACCTGGACCACCACTCACCCAGTCCACTGACAGTCGCACTCGCTTTTTCCTTCCTTGCTGCTCACGACTCGAACTAGACAGATAGTTATCATCATGTTGTTCAACAAATCTGCCCTCTTCATCCTTGCTACAGCAGCTCTCGCTGTTGCGCTGCCCACGTTCCCTTCTGTCGACACTGTTGACCCAGCTGTCAATAACGTGTCTGGAACCTCTGACAAAGGGACTTCAGTTCTCCTGAGACGCGACACCTCAGAACCATCCATCAGCCATATCATCGACCCAGCCGTCAAGGCGGCCTCTGGCGCCGCCACTCCCAAAGAAGGTCAGGAGGGCGTCACGACCCTTGAGAGTCGTGGCTCCTGCAACAGTCCAGTGGGCGAGTGAGTACCCTACTCTTCTTCGTGCGAGTTAATAGCCATCTCAATAACGCGGCTTTCGTGGTGCACAGCGAACATCAAAACTTCTGTTAGCTCAGAGTCTTGTTCCAAGCAGTAGTCGTCAGATAGCAGGGGACTCCGTCACTTCAGTCGTTCGGTACTTGACACTTATAACGATGATTTCAATGATTATCGTCACTTGGTGATGAATATTCGAATGATGACACGCCCTATGGTAATCGGCCTCGTGTCCGTTATTTGTGAGCGCTGACACGCTTCTCGCTTCAGAAGCTCGTACACCCTGTCGTTTTGATGAATTTCTACGAGAGTTAGACCCATTTGCCTGGTCACTTTGTCAGAGAGCTGTGGAGAGTGTAAGCGAACTCCCATTTGGGCGTGCCGAAGTATTGGAAAGATCACAATTTTGCCGTAAGTTCCGCGCCCAGGAAAACATAAAATTCGTCTGCTTCGAGGTTCCTCCAGTCCAGTCGTTTGATCACCCACTCATCGCCATGCTATTCAACAAATCTGCTCTCCTTGTCCTAGGTACTGCAGCTCTCGCAGTTGCACTACCAACAACTCCTTCCGCGAAATACGCCCTTGACCCCGCCTCAGACCTCCTGAGACGCACGTCCGAAGAGCCCTCAGCTGGCCAGATTATTGACCCCGCTGTCAACGCAGTCAAGTTAGTCTCTGCATCTACCGGGTCCACTACGCCCGAGGACGACCTTGCTCGTCGCAGTAACTGCGATGCCCCGGGTTCCGAGTAAGTTCCGCTTTGCTTTCATGTGGGGTGATGGTGGCGCTGACGTCCTATCAGTGAACACCAGGGTTTCGCCCCCTGTTAAATGTTGCCACAGCAGTGTTTGGGGTTGTGCTGAGAGTTTGTACGAGCCCCGAGAGAGTTAGAATTATGCTCTCTGCAGTCCCTTTCGTGGAATGATATAGGCTTAGCTAGCAGGTCTTGCTCGAAAAGATCTTTCCCCCTCCCGCGTGTGAGGTGCTTAGAGGGTGATGATGACAGTGATTAAACTCCCTAAACTATGCATCAAATGAGACCAACATAAGTCTTCAACAAAGTGAAGACGGATTGAAGCAGATGTGAATACTGATACATTGGTTCCATCGGACATGATGCGCTACCCCAACACTTCGGATGAAACGACATGGAGTTCAAGACGGATTGTTACACGCGTTAAAATGGTCTCCCGATCAGCTTGCATATCGAAACCACATAGGCGGGCGTTCCATCCCCAAAATCTTCTTAAGCTCTTCATATCTCTCCGGGGGTACAGGTGGAACTCCTTTGGCACGGAATTTGGGTAGGCGCTCCCTCGGGTCCGTTGTAGCAAGTGCAATACACCAGAATGTGTCCACCTCGCCTCCGCTAGTGGGTTTGCCCCAGACCAGTTTGAGGCTCGAAAGCGTACCCTCTAAGATGCCTGCTTCCCACATGATGGCATGGACGGCTCTAAGGACAGCCGTGCCCTCGTGGCTGCAGAGGATTCCGCGTTTATCAGCTTCATTGAGTAGGAATTTGGTAGAGACTGCATAACCGTAGTAGTGCATTCCGCGTGTAGATCTAACCAGAAATTCGTGATGAGTGTACTGTAGGAGTGTGTAGAAGGCGTAAGATACTTACGATTCCTTTGCAAGGATGGGGGTCTTGTGGTATTATTACACTTCTGTTCACGGCAGCCCGCTATAAATCAACTTGCTGACTAAGCATCGTTGTGGGCTTACGATGGTCCACACTGATGTCCGGCCTTTGTCCACAGCAATCTCAGCTTACAATGAGGCTGGTTGTAATCTGCGACCAGTGCATGTAGCCACTGTTGCTTTGATCTGGAGCATTGGGGTGGATTTATGAGAGCTCATCCACCATCATCTCCGTATGTCCCAATTGCGCCTGCTTTTGTTCTTCGTGGACTGATCACTCTGTAGTGCTTAGCGATGTGGACCCAGCAGTGTGGCTACAAACCTAGAGGTGCCCCCACGAGTCCATGTCGGTTGCGTTAAGCCATTATTTCTTTCGATTTGGATAACAACGAAGTTGAGTGCCCAGGGATTTAAAGACTGGCGATCAACCTGTTCTGTGGTTCGACTGTCACTCGACTTTCTTTTACGATCAGCGATGTCCGCACCCATACCATGGAACCTCCCTGGACGGAGTGGTTTGGGAAGCCCCGGAACAAACACGTTCAAATCCACGCTTGCGAGGTCGCTGGGTTTCTCCCGCACCTTCAACGATCGCAATCTAGAATATCTGTGGTACCCACTATGGTGCTCTACACTTGTCGACCTTGTCGCTGACAGCCCAAATTTAATCGTTGCACCACAACATCCTGTTTACTTTTCTATCCACGACCTCGAAGTTTGGGAGGTAGACCAGGGCCTTGAAGAGGAACCCGAGGGCGACACTCCTGAGGAGGTAGAGATCCCAGGGTCGGGGGGGCAGGCCAACGATAGCACAGGTGGTGAGCCTGCTGCTATGGACATTGCTCCCGCCAACCCGGACAACGTTCTCGATGTTCTCCGCGCGCATGGCGACAGTGCTTTCGGGGAGGACGACACTTTCGATGCCGAGAACGAGATCTCATTCTCGACTGTCGCGGGTTTTGGCGTGAGCGAGGTTCATGTCGATTATGCCGTGCTCCACGTCAAGGCCATTCCTTCCAACGAGGTGCCAGATCGCTACTATGGCTGGCGGATTACGGAATTGTCTGTCCCAGTCATCGTCGAGGAGAAGAGGTTTCCGAGCCGGAGTCTTACCGGCGAAAGGCAAAGGCGGCTCATCTATAACAAGATCTTTGAGGCGGCACATCAGCTTTATGAGCAGGCCTCCCACTTGTTCTTCCGGCACCCGGAGATGCAAGCTGTCACGGCCATCGCGGCTTCCGGTCCCTATTGGAGCGACCTACTCATCCACAGAAACGACGTATCGCACTTCATGCCTGCAGTAGCGAACAATGTTCCCAGGCGGCGTCTCCCCTTCAGCAAAGAGCAAGACCTGTTGTGGAGCGTTCCTCTTTGCCTTGACGTCCCGCAGTCTACTGCTCGACTACGCACTATCTATGAAAGGCTTCGCCAGCTCGGTCCTCCGACGGACGAAAACTTGATTCCGCAGAACTTGCGGTAACGGAAGCAGTCCTGTGGCTTAGGCGAAAAGGGAGGCCTTAAATCGTACTCAAAAATTTGGACGGGGAAGTGGACTCGACATAGACGTATACGGTTCATCAAAAAATTTCATATGTCCATTATTTAGGGATGTTCACCTTTGCTTTTTTCTTCGCGGACATGTAAATTTGTCCTATATACAGTCCCTGCCAGTGGCTCCGAAAATTTTCGAATGCGGTTGTCCCAGAATCACCTAACCCTAGTACTAGATGCCCCGCAGTGTTCGCGTTTTTTTTTTGAAAGCGCCGACCACCGCCCGCCATCCACAGCAGATTTTTGCTGGGTAGATAGCGTAGGGTATCAGCTATAAGCTTTTATAATTTTTATGTCGAAAAGTTGAGAGGTGGAGGTCACGGAGGGTTTCCGCGAGAGCGTGTTGGCTGCACCTATGTAGTGTTCACTCATTTTTCCGAGCTATGTCATGACCTGCGCGGAGTCTGCGCGGACCATCACGTAGACACGAGGCCCATAGCGGGCACCACTGGCACAGGCGGCGGGACGTGGACGAAAAGGAGGAATCCTCACGGATTCTGCACTATCGTTCTCGCTCGCGTTCTCCGCGACGCCCGCATATACACTCTCGGTCCCGATCTGGGTCTCGCAGCGCGGGGCACAGAAGGCGCAGATCTTCGCAGATCTCATTCCCGCTCTCGCTCTCGCTCGCGCAGCCCTGCGCAGCCCGAGACGTCGTTCTAGGTCACGATCGAGGGATGAAGATAAGCATAGGAGCAAGAAGGAGCGACGCAAGAGATCACGGTCACGCTCTTCCATCAGCTCATCAGATTCAGACTCAAGTTTCGACCGCAAACGCCATAAGAAGAAGCATCGCACACGCGAAGAAAAGGAGCGTAGGCGGAAGGAAAAGAAAGAGAACATGGTATAACAACTTCCCAGCTTTTGCTTTTGCTCTCCCATGTTGACGAGCACTATAGAAAATGAAACATACAGCTGGAAGTTCGAGCGCACCCTGGGGCAAATACGGGATCATCAGCGACTCTGAGTAAGTATGACACTTGTCCCTGGATCGCGGGTTGACATATCCCCCGTTAACTTTTACAAAAAGACATAAGAGCTCAGAACTTGGCTCCTTGAGGAGCGGAAACTCAACCCGGAGGCGTTATCGATGGATCTGGAACACAAAGAATTTTCGGTGTTTGTAGAAGATTATAACACAGGTATGATTCTTATGTTTTCCTCACTCTCTTCCATCAAGCTCATCGATTCTCAGCCACCCTGCCTCATGAAAGACTCACATGGAGGCATATGAGCGACGGATTGCCTTTCTCTGGTCAGGAGAATTTGTCCCCCCACCAGATGGTGGCTACGATCCTGCTGCGGATATGAAAGCTTATGCCACGAGTGAAACACAAGAAGTCCGCGTTGAACAGGAAAGTTACATGAGTCTGGAGCAATCGCTGGAGCTCCGCAAAGTTCAGCACGAGAGGATCGAGGTTGGGACATTATCTCTTGTTTGTTGGCGTGGAACTGACGAATCTTGCAATGACCCGTAGATCGGTAGGGCGAAGCGTTTGGGTGTGGAAATGTGTCGGGATGGATGGTAGCATGTTCGATGAATGAGCCTGGTAGTGCAAATTCTCTTCGACCTTCAACGTCATGACTCACGGATACTACTTAGCACTATGTACTTCTCTTTTTCCTTTGCTTGTCGTTTCTGTACTTGCTGCAATGACTGTCTGGAACTATCAAACCCGGAATCTCGTTCGGCTCTCGATCGATCGTAAGAACGTCGACGGTCGAAGCCACGCCGCGTATGCGTCGTGATATGGTTAGGTTGCTACATAGCTAGGATACTTTAGCTCCACAGAGCCGGCGACGCGGTTCAACGCCTTTACCACTATGGTTGATGTCCTTCTGCTCGGTGCAACAGGTGACCTTGCATCGATTTCTGGGCATTTTATCACAATCTGACCAGCCTGCTGTCGATTTATATGTAGGCTATACCGGCCGTCTAATAGCTCGCTACCTTGCCACACATCCGCAGCGTGGTTCATTCACGTTCGGCTTAGCTGCACGTTCGGATTCCAAGCTCAAGGCTCTCGTCCATGAAAACTGCGACCTCTTAATAGACGTTCCACTTTTCGTAGTGGACGTCACGAGCAGTGACGCTGTTGACAAAGCCGTGCAGCAAACTCGAGTCGTAATCAACACAGTTGGGCCCTACTGGCGTTGGGGCACACCTGTTGTGCAAGCATGCGTACGCAATGGCAGGCACTACGTCGACTTGACCGGAGAAACTCATTGGGTGAAGGATATGATTTTACGGCAAGTAATACGTTATACGAGGCATTTCTTAATCCCTGACATGACATGGCTCGCAGGTTTGACTACGCCGCCACAAAGGCACGCTCGGTGATTGTTCCATGTGCTGGACTCGATTCGATTCCATCCGACATCCTTGCCTACCTTGGGAACAAGACGCTCAAGGCTTTCGCTGGCCCATCGGCCAATGTTGACATGTCGACGTCCGCGTGGACGATGGATGCGTCCGGATTGTCGGGGGGCACGTTCTCGTCGATACTCTCCTACATAGAAGAAGTCCCAGGTGACAAGGTAAAGGCGTCTCAGCAAGACTTTGCACTAAGCCCAGGTGAGATCTTCCTAGCATGCAACCCAAAATAATACTAGCTCGTGTTGATATGTTTCTTAGTTCGAGGTACACCGAGCCCCCGCCTGCGAGTATTCTACTCACTTCCAGTTTCAAATCCTCCTGTTCAGGGGGCCCTTTACCTAATGGCTTTCATTGACCTTCAAATCGTGCAACGCTCGTGGGGGCTATTTGAGCTCGCCAAACGGAACCCGAATATTGTGTTCGGTTCGACTTCACAGCCTCGTGGTGAACACAAGAACCCATCCGACTTATCCTATGGCTCTCAATTCAAGTATGAAGAGTTCTCGGCGCTTCCGAGTCGATTCCATTCACTTTTGGAGATAATATTGTTGGTGACGGTGGCCTTCGCGCTGAAAGTTTTCCCCCCTGTCAGTGCTACTTTTATTTCTTATAGGAAGCCCTTAATAGGAAGCTAATATAATGCTTAGGCTCGATGGCTCGCGCGCCGACTCATGCCACGGCCCGGAGAAGGTCCTACGGATGAGTATGTATCTTCACTGTGGGGAAATAACTTCGAACTGATGCTCATTTCCCTCCCTAGGCAACTTGAGCAGGGTACCGTTAACATCACAAATATAACAACGTCCACACCAGATGCTCGCGGTCGGACCGTCAGCGTGCGCTCAATCTTCCGTGGCAAAGGAGAGCCTGGCTACCTCCTCAGTTCAAGTGAGTTCCACCCACTGCGCAGTGCCTACAAGTTAGATTGCTTTGGGCATTGCTGCATCGAAATTATGCATCTCATTGATCGTACCCCCATAATACTAGTCATGATCGCAGAATGTGCTCTCTCACTAATATTAGACTCCGCTGACCTCCCAGCATTCGCAAATCGGGGAGGTGTGCTGACACCCATGACCGCCTTCGGGGATGTCTTGATTGAGCGACTAAAGGCATGTAGTAGTATTAGCATCGAGAGCGAAGTGTTAGCGGCAGGTGATGGTGGGAGAAGGGCACTTTGAGGATCAGGCGTATATAGTGCTGTCATACACTCCTGGTTTTAGTTTACCGAAGCAACCTAAGCTTGATCAGTTTAGAGCATGTCCCCCGCGAATTCTGTACGCGAGCTAAGTTGGAATTGAATGACCTGAAGACAATTCATGTTCTGCCAGCAAAATACACTCCAATGTATAATGAACGATCACCAATTTCAAAATAAGAGTATACACCCCTGGACCTGTTCGTCACATCTAGCACAAAGACAAACAACAAACTACCATCAGATAAACTACTACTTTCTCTTCTTCTTCTTCGCGGGCCCTTCAGCTTCGTCGACCCTTCCGAACTTCCCCGCATTCTTGTTGGCGACACGTAGCAATGCCCTTTTCGTCTCTCCGTCTGTGAAACTTGAGGGGTCGTAATACGTCGGTGCGTATTCCGAGAGCCTGTACAACATCGTCGCGTCAGGTCATGACCGTGTTGAAGAAGGGATGATAGATAGCAAATGACACACCATTCCGGTCGGACATCGGTCACTGTCCGGATATACGGTCTCGTCGTCAACACGAACTCATTGAAGATCACCCACTCCGGCTGCGTATCAAGCCCACAAGATGGGTGCAGCGCAACGACCTGTCGTAAGCCCCATCAACCCATTAGCTTCTCTCTCTCGCAACGGTTATACATCAGGAAAAACACAACGCACTTGATTATCCTTCACCGTCAGATAGTTCCCCTTCTCCCCTTCCTTGTGCGCCACCTGCATGAAGAAGCCGCAACACAACGCCCGCCTGATCCCCAGATACATCTTCTTTTCATCCGGAATTGAGATGAGCTCGACTTCGTAGCGCTCCATCGTCCGCTTCAGCTGTTCGCGGACGTTGTCGGCTTGGGCGAGCGCACGCGCAGAGAGATAGTTATTCCAGGCCCAGTTTTTGTCGTATTTGTCTGTAGGGGTAGGCAGGACGTTGTTAGATAGATGAAGTAGAGTAAGAAGAATTCTTACTTTGTTGATAGGAGTTGTACACGTTGAGGAGCGTTAGGTGGTCGCCGTCTGGGACGGTAAGCAAAGCTTTTGCAGCGTCCGCTTCTTTGCGCTGGTTATTGGGCCGGAGCCATACATTCGGTACTATCAAGGAGAAAAAGACCGAAGCGTTAATTTGGGTCGATTCAAGGGGCTGACGAAGATAAGTTGCCTCACCAGACAACATTGCAGTGATGGTTAGTATTTCGTTGCTACATTTGAACTCGGGGCTGACGATGAGCATCTTCGCAAGCTGCCGTAGACGTGGTGAGTAAATTTCGCCCGCGAAAATTGTCTCGAACATACCTGGGGATCCAGGGGAAATTCAGCCATAATACTTCCAAGCGGGGTCAGATTGCCATCGTCGTCCAGTGCCGCAAGGTAGTTCAGCAGCTCCAACGCACGCATCAATGTCTCGGGTGCAGGAGCGTCCACATAATCGAATCGTACAAGATCCTGTGTGGCGAGTGAGTACCTTCTCTACTCTCAAATTACGTGGCGCCGGCCTACCTTGATCCCCGCCTTCACAAGCTCCAACACTGTATTCGCCAAATTACTTCTCAGGATCTCCGGATGAGTCTGCTCCTCCAGTTCGGACATAAAGTCTTTCTCCGTGTACAACCTGAAACATTTGCCCGGCCTCGTCCGTCCGGCACGCCCCGCCCTCTGTTGCGCCGACGCCTTTGATATAGGACTGACCAACAGACTCTCAACTCTTATCCGCGGGTTGTACACCTTCTGCTTCGAGAACCCTGGATCGACGACATAGACGATCCCATCAATCGTAAGAGACGTCTCCGCAATATTCGTTGAGATAACCACTTTCCTCCCAGGGGGTCCGTCAGGTGACCGCGCGCTTGGCGGAGGGTCGAATATCCGCTGCTGTTGCTGAGGTGGGAGAGACGAGTAGAGTGGGATACAGACGAGTGGACCGACAGAGTCTGGATCCTGATTGACGAGATCATCCGCTTCGAGCTTGATCTTCCGACAGGCATCCTCGATCTCTTCCTCACCAGTCAAGAAGAGCAGGACGTCACCTGGATCCTCTGCACGATGGATCATCAGCACGGTTCTTATCGCAGCCTCTACATAATCAGGCTCCGGCTCCTGCGTATAGAACACCTCGACCGGATGCGTGCGTCCAGGGACTTTGAACAAAGGCGCAGGGGAGCCTTCTTTGATGCCAAAGTACTTCTGGAACTTGAGAGCGTCGAGGGTGGCGGACATGATGATGATTTTGAGGTCGGAGCGTTTTTTGGCAAGGGCTTTGAGGAGACCCATGAGAATGTCGGTGGCAAGGGTACGTTCGTGGGCTTCGTCGAGAATGATGGTGGAGTAGCGATTGAGGTCAGGATCATTCATGGCTTCCCGGAGAAGCATACCATCCGTCATGTACTTGAGGAACGTCGTCCCGGGCTCGGTCATATCCTCGAAACGTATCGAATAGCCGACCTGTCTCCCAAGTTGGACTGAATTACACCAATAGCAAAAATTAGCAGGTATCTCAATACACAAGGTCCTCGAGGAACCACTTACCGTCCATCTCATCAGCAACACGTTTTGCCACTGACATAGCAGCGACTCGTCGAGGTTGGGTACACGCAACAAGCTTGCCCTTCGTATGAGGCAGGTCCGAATATGCGACGAACTGTGGTATTCTATCGATGAAAAGAGACCATTCTATAAGTTCGCGGTTTCAAAAATGATAGACAAGGAAAGTTCTCTCTCGGCTGCCAACTTACTGCGTAGTCTTGCCAGATCCTGTTTCGCCAACCATGACGATGATCTGGTTCTCGTTGAACTGCCAAGTGTCGTCAGTATCAGAGTGAGGGACGGTGCAATGATTGATTTGAAGTGGCCGTAGTTGAATCACACGGTACGGGGGGCTGGTTTACGGGATTAGTGACTACTTACCATCTTGTAGAACTCGTCCATTTGAGCATAGACAGGAAGCTTTCGCCGTGCCTCCAATATCTTCTTGTATTGCGGGGTGTGAGGATTCTTCGTGAACGGATTTAATTCATGTTCCTGCAGCATAGGGAAGTAGAGTGAATACAGCAATGCTTCAAAAACCACTAAGACACCAACAAATAGACGATCATACCAGAGCTTTGCGAACTTGATCAGCTTTGACTTTCCGAGGTAGAAAACCATACAGCGGCTCTTTCTCAGCGCCTTTGCCAGCGCCATTCGGCGCAGGTGAGGCAACGCCTCTTTGGCCGAACGGAAGATGCGCCAAGTATGGATTTTCCGTGTGGTTGGCCATGATACGTAGTTATGGGTAGTAAACTGAAAGGAAATAAAGCCAAATGGCAATCTGGCCGAGGCGCCAGCTGGTCGTTGAGTTGGTCGAACTGCTGGACTCAGCAAGGCCTAAAATGCAGATCTGCGGTGCTCAGCACGTCACATGACCTGCCAAATTTCCTCAGT
>KN839839.1:793478-817453 GCA_000827185.1 Hydnomerulius pinastri MD-312
CGTAAGAGACGTCTCCGCAATATTCGTTGAGATAACCACTTTCCTCCCAGGGGGTCCGTCAGGTGACCGCGCGCTTGGCGGAGGGTCGAATATCCGCTGCTGTTGCTGAGGTGGGAGAGACGAGTAGAGTGGGATACAGACGAGTGGACCGACAGAGTCTGGATCCTGATTGACGAGATCATCCGCTTCGAGCTTGATCTTCCGACAGGCATCCTCGATCTCTTCCTCACCAGTTAAGAAGAGCAGGACGTCACCTGGATCCTCTGCACGATGGATCATCAGCACGGTTCTTATCGCAGCCTCTACATAATCAGGCTCCGGCTCCTGCGTATAGAACACCTCGACGGGATGCGTGCGTCCAGGGACTTTGAACAAAGGCGCAGGGGAGCCTTCTTTGATGCCAAAGTACTTCTGGAACTTGAGAGCGTCGAGGGTGGCGGACATGATGATGATTTTGAGGTCGGAGCGTTTTTTGGCAAGGGCTTTGAGGAGACCCATGAGAATGTCGGTGGCGAGGGTACGTTCGTGGGCTTCGTCGAGGATGATGGTGGAGTAGCGATTGAGGTCAGGATCATTCATGGCTTCCCGGAGAAGCATACCATCCGTCATGTACTTGAGGAACGTCGTCCCGGGCTCGGTCATATCCTCGAAACGTATCGAATAGCCGACCTGTCTCCCAAGTTGGACTGAATTACACCAATAGCAAAAATTAGCAGGTATCTCAATACACAAGGTCCTCGAGGAACCACTTACCGTCCATCTCATCAGCAACACGTTTTGCCACTGACATAGCAGCGACTCGTCGAGGTTGGGTACACGCAACAAGCTTGCCCTTCGTATGAGGCAGGTCCGAATATGCGACGAACTGTGGTATTCTATCGATGAAAAGAGACCATTCTATAAGTTCGCGGTTTCAAAAATGATAGACAAGGAAAGTTCTCTCTCGGCTGCCAACTTACTGCGTAGTCTTGCCAGATCCTGTTTCGCCAACCATGACGATGATCTGGTTCTCGTTGAACTGCCAAGTGTCGTCAGTATCAGAGTGAGGGACGGTGCAATGATTGATTTGAAGTGGCCGTAGTTGAATCACACGGTACGGGGGGCTGGTTTACGGGATTAGTGACTACTTACCATCTTGTAGAACTCGTCCATTTGAGCATAGACAGGAAGCTTTCGCCGTGCCTCCAATATCTTCTTGTATTGCGGGGTGTGAGGATTCTTCGTGAACGGATTTAATTCATGTTCCTGCAGCATAGGGAAGTAGAGTGAATACAGCAATGCTTCAAAAACCACTAAGACACCAACAAATAGACGATCGTACCAGAGCTTTGCGAACTTGATCGGCTTTGACTTTTCGAGGTAGAAAACCATACAGCGGCTCTTTCTCAGCGCCTTTGCCAGCGCCATTCGGCGCAGGTGAGGCAACGCCTCTTTGGCTGGGCGGGAGATGCGCCAAGTATGGATTTTCCGTGTGGTTGGCCATGATACGTAGTTATGGGTAGTAAACTGAAAGGAAATAAAGCCAAATGGCAATCTGGCCGAGGCGCCAGCTGGTCGTTGAGTTGGTCGAACTGCTGGACTCAGCAAGGCCTAAAATGCAGATCTGCGGTGCTCAGCACGTCACATGACCTGCCAAATTTCCTCAGTCTGAGTACGCCCGATTGACACCCAAACTTTTTCAAGTTCACAAATTACTGTTAGTATCTTCACGATCTCCAATGCTTGTTACTTGACGGATCATAATCTCAGCGGAAGCAAGAAGTGACAAGACTATTTCGTTCGTTGTGCCAATTCAGATATTCGCCTGTGAATCAAGCTGGTGGAGAAGATTATGCCTTCGAATTCGTAACACTGCTCATATGATGATGGACCACTGTTAGATCATGTCTACTAACGACCCACTGGTACGTGTTGGGTATTATTCCATGGCATCTGGTTCGTCCCACGACGACCCTCACTTGTCTCTTATCGGTCGGGGGGATGAGACCAGCCAAAGCATCATCTAGACACATTCTGGGCACCTTGCCCCGTACCTCTCACCTTCATGATCTGACAATTGGAGCTTAATTGATATTCAGTCATGCAGTTTTCAGAGCAAATCCATGGAAAAGTGCACGATCATGTCGTGTTCGACCTCTGTCCTCACCCGTCTGACGGGTCTCCCCATTTTCACCAGCGCCTGCCCTCCCTTCAACTAGAATCTGTGGGCTGTTGAATGCTTGTACTTCAATGAATGGCTACGAACACATCTACAGTAACATACGTCATCCCATCACCGTAAGATCCGTTGCTGCGCCCGACGAGGCTTCCGCGTTTAGCCAGTTAGCTGGCCCCGACAAGCACTTTGTTCCAAATCAACTATGTAGGGACATCCCCGCTGGACGGCCCACAAAAATGCTAACATGACAAGTGATTCGAGACTGGATGACATTGACCATGAACGAAGCAGGTTACTCACATTCAACGTGGCTCCATGATGAATGTGATTATGATCCTGCTTAGCAGTCTACAGTATGAGGGGAAAAGGACATGTGTCGCGAAAATGGTCAGGATGGTATCAGCAGGGCTCAGGGAGCTCGTAGGAAAGGTGAGGATGGACTCGCTACTAGGACACCATAAATCCTTTCTCGGCATGGGACCCGATTGACACTGTGAACCTGGTATAGGGACATGATCGCGGTGAACGGGTCATCGGCGTGAGCCTGAGCGATAGAGAGCAAACTTACAATCAACATCTCCTCAGATCACTTCCTCCGATATCACACTCTTCGTCTGTTCGTTCGTCACTACGGATGCATTCCTAGCTCAGTTCCGACACAGCAGATATCGATCGCTAGACAAAGTCGCGCCAAAAGTCATCCAGAAATCTGGGGAATTATCACCACTAAACCAATCAGTAGAGTCAAAATAGAAATCCAAAACGATCTGCGGCAGAGGTCGATGGAACAATAAAAGACCCAAAACATCCGCTGAACAGACAGGTCAGTTAAAATATAGTCTCGAGATAGAGCTTCTCGTGACGCACCATGATCGTGATAGCAAAGTCCTCTAATTCCCCAGTGAATAATATCGTCAATGAAAGCGGCCAACTTTCCCTGGATTTCTTTCAGCTCGATAGTAGGAGACGTGTCAAAGAACCGCTCCCGCAGTGAAAGAAACTTTTCCAATAAGATAATTTTGTCAGGGTGGTCGACGGCAACGTCGTCGTGTTCATCACATGCGTTCGCGCTGTATGTGGACGAATATAGGCAAATTCTGAACAGAGCACGATAGAAGCGGTGGGATTCCACCACGGTGAGTTAGCTTGGAGATTGGCATCTACGGTCTTTCTCACTAAAAGGACACCGCACCATACGAAGGCCACGACTCCGGTCATAGGTGGTTCATTTAAGAAAGGAGAAAGCGAAAAGTACCTCCAGCTGAACAGCTCCTCATGGGCTTTTCGAGGTTGCAGCCAGTTCCTTGATCTCGGCAGGCGTCGGCGTAGGATCCTTCAAGCTCGTCTTCCCCGAGGAACTCATGCGGCGGTTTCAGCGTCATTCCACTTCTCGGACACCTGACGTATCGCAGTGCCTCCGGCAACGCAGGTGGTATGCTCAAGGGATAATTGTCAGCAAGAGCCCTATATAACTCAGTGGGACGTAGCTGTTTCAGTCTACAGTATGAAGGGCAAGGGACAGGTGTCGTGATGATGATCAGGATGGAATCAGCATCTTTCGGAGATTTACGCCAACGCTTACGCACGAGACCTCGGGTTCACGAATGGGAAGGGACCAAGCAAGTGGCCGAGTTGGAAGGCGGAGAAGTGGCGCGTATTATCATTTATGTAGCCTTTGGGACTGAAGGGGACGAAGGGCCCGGGGAGTTGGAGTGTTTGAGTGTAAGGTCGTCTCGCACGGCATGTAGCGTGCAGTAAATGTGTAAGAGTAACTTGAAGTACTTTATTCATGACTGACACTGTATATCTGAGATAATAACATGAACAAGCGTCGAGCGACGACGAGCGAACCTCGTCCGCGTGCAAAGCGACAACAGCGTGCAACAGCGTGTGAGTGCAACACCAGTGCGAAGAATCACGTCACTCACTCCCATCCAAATGTCCACCTCTCATCCTTCGCTTCCCTTTGTCCTCCATATTTTCATCAACTCCTTGTAGCTTGTTGCCCGACCATAACCAAACCGCGATGCCAGGAGCATACACGTCTACGCTCAACGACCTCATCGCAGGCAGCTTCGGCGGTGCAGCCCAAGTCCTCATAGGCCAGCCTCTTGACACCATCAAGACGCGTGCGCAGATTGCTCCCAGTGCGTTGTTATCCTAGTTACATTCCTCGTTCGCGTCGATCCTGATACCAGGGATGTTATAGAGGGTATGTTTGTGAGTTGCTGAGCCGATCTTGGGAGACGCGTGAACGGAGATTGACGGAGGTGGTTCGTCAATAGACAGGACCCATGGATATCCTCACTCAGACACTCCGGAAAGAAGGGTTCTTCGCACTTTACAAAGGTCTCTCTCTGTCCTCCCGCTCCTCCCTTATCCATCCTTAACGCCTCCTTCCACGTACCAAACAGGCATGGCAAGCCCACTCATCGGCATAGCAGGCGTGAACTCCCTCCTATTCGCTTCATATGCGGCTTCGAAACGGATTGTATCTCCCTTCCCGCAACTCAGCATTCCTCAGATCGCGCTGGCGGGTGCTATGGCTGGCGCTGCGAATGCTATTCTTGCGAGTCCTGGTGCGTATATCGGTCCCTTTCGGTCACCTCCGCGCTCCCTCTATCCTTTTCTCTCTCTCTGCCCCCATATCTTCTCGGGTTTGCTTCTAGGAGGATAGTGACTCATCGGTGTGGACTGTATGCAGTGGAGATGTTCAAAGTTCGGATGCAAGGCCAGTACGGTGCTGCCACTGATAAGCGGCTGCGCGACGTTGCACGTGAGATGTGGAGAGAATGGGGATTCAAGCATGGGATTATGCGTGGGTACTGGGTGCGTATTACTCTGAACTCCATGTACACCTCCCGGACGTGTATGCATCCCATGTGTGGACGCATGCAGGAGCCCTTCGATAGCGGGGTTGTTAGGTTGTTCAGTGTTAGGCTGACTATTTCGCTCTTGCCTCTAGGTAACCGTTGCCAGAGAAATACCCGCATATGCTGGGTGCGTCTCTTCCTCTCCTCATTGCAACCCTACCTCTCACTCACCCACTCGCTCTACTTAGGTTCTACGCAGGTACGCACCTTGTCTCGCCTAATACCAATGTACAGCCCGAATGAACGACTTGGACGTCCTTCCTCGTTAGCATTTGAGTTCTCGAAACGCCAATTCCAATCGCGGTACGGGCAACAGGTGCCTGTGTGGGCACTCTTAGCGAGCGGGTCAACAGGAGGAGTGAGCACTTCTCTCCTTCTCTCCTTTGTTTGCCATTGGCCACGAGTCTTATCTCCCCCCACAGATCGCATACTGGCTTTCATGTTATCCACTTGGTACGTCAAGCCATTCCCCAGCCATGCGAACTGCTATCCATTCCTGCTAACTCGTCGATTGCTCAGACGTCATCAAATCGCGTATTCAGCTCCGCCCTACACCTCCCACCTCGCGGCCTTGGACGTACATGAACGCGGAGCTTCGAGCGGTCGTCGCTGAGGGTGGGATGTACGTCTCCTTTATCCATACGTTTTGAGTGAGCTTTTTCTGACTGAGGGGAATAACAAACAGTGCGGGCCTCTTCCGCGGACTATCTCCGTCGTGTAAGTCTCCGTTTCATCCGAAAACCGTTATATACTGAGCCTCGGGATGGCACGCGAACAGTAATCAGAAGGTAAGCGCAAGGCTGATTCATCACAGACGTCTACTCATCGCGATCGATCATACTCGCAGTATACCAGCAGCTGGGAGCACATTCGCAGCGTTTGAGTTGACGCGGGGTACGTGCCTCTCGTCATCATTCGGCGTGTCTACGCAACGGATGGCTGATTCGCCTTTTGCCGTACAGAGTTCTTGAGGGAATCGACGGGCGCATAGACGCTCACTTTGTGTGAATACGAGGGGCGGAAGAGAAGGTATAGGTGTAACCTTTGATGTACAGGTGAACGTTAGCGCCAAATTGTGCAACGGAGGTGGATCTGTTGTTTCCTGAGTGTTCTCGGGATACTGATGGTCAACCATAGTACTGGTCAGACACACTCCTATCTTGTGTACACAATTCTCTGTAACATCACGGAATGGGTGCAAAACGTCCTGGACGAGCAAACCGCTAATAGAGTGATGAGCTGTACATTGTGGACCGTCTGGATACACATTGAATCATGAGCGGATATCCGGACAGTGCTTATAGCTGACGAAAAACAACAAAAAATACAACAATGCATTAAGAGGGAATCGAACCCCCGGCGGGTCGATGGCAACGACCCAGGTTACCACTACCCCATTAATGCTTGGTGAACCCGAACCCACTGACAACAATATAAACTGTCATCGTGTGTTTGGAAGATACGTATACCAAGCTTGGACATCTCGAACGACCGTGCTTAGGGATGGTATGTTTGCAAAGGGGTGATAGCGAAGCGGCTGAATGCGGATTACCAGGATTGCTTGACAGTTGAACGTTGAACGTTGAGGACGTAAGGTAACTCTGGCGCCAGAGTACAGTCTTGCCCTTGTCCATCTGAGGGTCAGGCGCATCAGTAAAGTGACATTATTTTCATTATGTCTTATCACCCCCTGAAGCACAGCGCACGCCTCTGCGCTCTATTTCCAAGGGAGACTCGCCCACCGAAATAGCAGCTCCCCTGTGGGTCTTGTCATCCGTGTACTAGTAAGAAGTAGTATTCAAACCCTCTGCTCATGGGCTTCAAATTGCTCATTCAAGATTCAAGGTTCTACACTCGTGCTGATACATCATACTCATAAACCTACATCATGCAGAATTCAATGTAGCGCTATTCCGTAGGAATTACCACGTCGACGGGCTATAGAGAGTTTCGTCAGCACATTGTTCCTCGCGAGCCAGCTACTGGGGATGATGACTATATGGTGATCGCAGTACTCACCCAAAGGTACCGCTTTCGGGTATGGGAAGTAATGCTAGCCCTTGTCCATCGGCCGTATTCAAGAATACAGTGTTGCCCCACCATTTCTGAATGGTGTTCAAGCCAATCGTCCCGTTAGCCGGGTATTGCAGTATGAAGAAGATCAAGATGATGGATACGGCGACACCAGAGTCCATAGCAGCGGACAGGACGTCTGAGCAGAGGTCAAGGTCTGTAAGCATCCCGAAGAACCACGTCGGTAAAACACAACGCACAATTATATTTTGTCCACCAGGAGAAGTGTCTCCTTCTGATGAGGTACTGGAAGATGAATCCAACGATCGCCCATGGGACGTAGTTGAGCGCACTAGCAGGGGGGATGTATCCGATACCACTGAAAATGACCGGGAAGCTGCACAGGGTTTCAGGGTTGAAGATGAGTATAAGAAACGCGCACACTAGAAGAACACTTACTTGACATAGCGAACGAAACTGTTGGGCCACTTGAGCGAGATCAGCCACGCAATCGTTGGGCACAACGCTCCGATGAGGAAGAAATAGACCAAAGCTGTTGTAAGTCGGGTCAGGAGAAACCGAAGACACGTCATCAACCGGTTTCACGCACCATAATAGACCTGTCCAGTCGAGAACTGCCTCTGTGGGCCAATAACACCCCAGATGAAGCTCGCAGTACCGAAGACTTCCGTGTTCGGACAAATAAACCCGTCCTTCTGGGTCGTGCTGCACATGTCAGGGATATTTGTGAACATCCATGCTTGCACACCGAGTTGCGTGGTGCCTGCAATGACTGTGGCAACGACTTGGCCTATAAGAAGGTGTCAATTTAGCTTGGGCGATCTCACGCTAGAATTTCTCATGACTTACCCCAAAACATAGTCCTAGGGGGAATCTTCATATAGTGGCCAAGCTTGAAGTCGGAAGAAAACGTGAGAGCTGGCATGGGTATTAGTTGAATATATGTCTCCTCAGATTGATAACGCGGACAAACCTTGGGCCATTGTGATATAACCCCAGGTCTTGAACATCATCATTGCAATCGGGCGACCAGGAAGGGCGTACCCGACGACCAGCTCGGTAATGACGCTGGGTGACGATGAGATCTAGAAGGTTGCTGGAGATGAGCTCGTTACTCACTTGAGACCGACCTGTTGGTTGGTGATGGCCTGAATCATTCCGATAGGGACGACGTAGAAGAAGGCTTTTCAGAGAGTTCAGTGAATCGCCCTATGAAAACGAGCTCGCCAAACTTACCGATTGCCAGCGACAGGCAGAAAGCCCACACAGGGAACTCGGTGTGCCAAAGCTCAATCGAAATGATCCCAATGACAAACATGATGACTGTCCCGACATTCAGTTGGTTGCCCGTTACACAAACACGAATATAACACACCGAAGATGATCATGTACCACCATTCTGGGACCTGCCTGTACTTCGACATCAAGCGAGCGTGAATATCGGGTTGCTCGTGCATCGAACGTCTGCTCTGGATCCAAATTTGCTTCCGGAAGAAGAGGAATGCGTGCATCAACGTGGCCGTGATGGCGGCGAAGGAGAGAGCGTAGGACATAGCAAAAGTCGTCCTAATAAAACGAGAAGCTCCTCAGAATCAATGCCCGCTAGCAAAATCGGAATGGACGCACGAGAGGAAAAGCGGGCTATATTCTTCGTATGCAGTGAGGTTCAGCGAGGCGTCAGCGTTGACGATGCGCGTTACATTGTAGGCCATGCCGGTGTTGTCGTATGACGTGCGGGACGAGATCCTGTCATGGCGTTAATTTCGCGGAGAGGGTGGTAGCAACGTAGACCTACGGCATGAATTTGCTGTACCAGGTGTTTGTGTAATAGAGAACCGGGACCAAGAACCCTAGAACACGCCCGCATTAAACAAATTGACCGTATCTGGTTTTTCAATACACTTACAGAAGAAGAACACGAAGCCAAAGGCGACGTTGGCCTCTGCCCACCATGGAGTTGCAAGTGGACTACCTAGAGTATGGTTCAGCAACGACACATTTCGATGAAATTACCCCTGACTGACCGATATATGTGATTTGCGCCCAATCAAAGGTGATAAGACTCATTCCCATACCGCTCACATAACCGAACATCTGGTTGACAACAATGTTGTTCGGGGCAATCCAGCATACCCAGGAGAAGTACGAAAGGGCTTGGAAAAGGTACCCGGGAACGAAATACCAGCACACGCCAGCCATCCAGGCGTAAAAGAAAAACCGCTCGCGAGAGATACCTCCGCGGGTACCCATCCCAGCATAGGTCTGCGCATGGAGCGTATTGAAGAGCGCACAAGTCACGAGATTTGCCGGCCAGACTGCGGAAATGAAAGCGCAAACGTGAATAAAAATAAGGATATAACTTTAACTCTTGGCGGCCCATATACGTACTCATTGAGGGGGGCTGAACGAGGAATCGCCGCAAAATGCCGCCGATGGAGAAACCGATCAGCTGCGTAGACATAACCAGCATCCATTGGTCTGAGCGAATTTAGCACACAAAATATAAATAGCAGTGGGATTGTGGGTTTCGGCGACGAGCAATTCCGAATAGCGTGGAACCAGAGCCCGAGGTTATATTGATCGACAAGGATCACCGTGATATCATGGGGTCACGATAAGAGGGACACAGCGTCATGCCAACGTTGAGAGGACGTGATAGTGAGTAAGGCTCATTGCTAAATGAATCGGCGGGACTTACAAATGAAATTGTACTGCTGGCCGTAATAAACCCGCTGGACTGCCACGATGTCCGTCTGAATGGCGAAAGCGATTCAGCACAGCGTATCCGCAAGAGATGAAGAAACGACTAACTGCATACGCAGCTATTGATTGGCGAGTCCATCAGAAACTTGCACAGGTCAAGTAATTAAAACCACGTACAGTAACCGCCAACAGATGCCATGATCGTCACAAGAACATGTTCTTTGATTGTGAACGGACCAGGGTTGAGCGCAATACCAAATATGCGCCAGTTCGGAACCACCTTATTCGTCGGTCTGTCAGTTTCATGCGGCAATTTGATACAAGACAAAGTTCCAGGAAAGACCATTGGGGATCAATCAGAGGTAAAACGCACCTTTGCCCAAGCGCGGCCCACAGGGAACGATAACAGCTGGGCAACAATAGAGGATATAGAGACGGAGGGATAGCGGAAGTAAAAGAACTGGTTCAAGCCCGCGATGATGATGGCCCACGCAAGTCCTGTGACGAGTTAGTGAACCGTGGCACCGAGGTTGATATTTCATACTCACCCATTACCCAGGCACGAAGACTTGCGACCGGAATATCGGGGTCGTCGGTGTTGGCAACTGCTGACCGCACCTCAGGATACGGTGAATCATCCTCTGTCGAGACAAAGGTGATCAGTCTCTGGCCTGCTTATTGGTATTAATGCGCCTTACCGAGCACTCCTACGATGGCACCGTCTCGGTCGATGTTCGGGTCATCAAAATCGGCAATGGTCTCGAGCACGACATCTAGACCAAACGGACGTCAGGTAACTGGAAGATTAAATCGTCTGGAACACCTACCAGCCGCCTTAAGGTCGGTCTTCTCGTAGTCGGTTGGGCTGTACCGACTGTCTTCAAGTTCACTCGCCATGGTGTATAGTTTGCACTATAATCAAGGGAGGGAAGAAAGGGGGGGGGAAGAGAGAGTCTGGGAGCCCTGGAGAACTCATCCCACCCAAACCTTCTTGTAATGCTTCGGATGCTGATTCGCAGAGCCTTGTGGTGATAAGCAAAAGGGACATGCGGGACATCATTTTGAGACGATGTATTTTGGGAGGTGTATACCCGTGTCAGGAAGGCGGATACGCCTTCATGAACTTCGTGCATCTGGCAAGGGGCTGGTAAATCTCCGCACCCGATCCGCTGCAACTATCAGTCCGGGGGATTTTGGTTATGAAATCATGTACCGTTTCAGGTCTTTCCATTGAATCTACGCCGCTGGTAGCACGAGGGAACCAGGAGAAGAGGAAATTATATTAATAGTCAGCCATGGAAAGGGAAAGCGCACTTACGACTTGGCACGATAAAATGGTGCTAGAAATACTCAGGACAGGGACAATAAGTCTGAATTAAAGGGTATGAGCTGGTTTACGGGCTCACGAGGGCGGGTGATGGATCACAGTCAGTGGCAATCGAAGGACCGAGGGACATCGTTGCACGAATTGGCCCTGGGATGCGAAATGGAGTCCTCACCATCTGAATGCCTTTGTGAGAACACACGAGGAGAATTAGATTCTTTGGAAAGAAGCTTTGAGAACTTGGAGAAGTAGCATCGTGATTTAGTCAGATCATGGCACTTGGTCCACCCTTTCAGTACATAACAGGATTTTTTGCTCACGAGCGCACACATGGAAGGAGAGCTGCTCGCATGACCCGCAATTAGATGGCCCTCGAGTGCCATACCACGAGGGTATACATAAAGAGAAGACGTTTCAACCAAACCTTGACCTCGTCAAAACGACTCGAAATGCGCCGCCGCTCACGAACCAGCCTGAGATGGGTTGTCGAACTTGAAGCCACGCGTTTGAAGTAGAATGCAACATCGTAACATCGCTTAGCTTTAGCGACCAAAAACCAGACACGCGGAGTTATGACATGACCCCCACTTCCCGATCGTAACCGAGCGCGCTCTGAGCATTCCATCGCGCATCGGCTTTCAGTACTAACCTCCAGGGCAAACCTAGCTGATTCTACGGCTTCCCGAGATCTTCACAACTACACACCGGCTCTAAGCCGTGGCATGGGACAATTACCCTTCACATATCAAAATGGCGCACAGTGGTGTGACCAGGACCAACCACCAAACCCAAAATCTACACCCCAAGATATCTAAACTGCGGGCGCCGCTTCCCGTTCCTACTCACAGCCCTATACTAATATGTATAAGTCGAGGAAAGTAGAGAAACTCCCTGTTCCTGGCTCGTATCTTATCGTTTCACCTCGCCTGCGACCTAAGCTGCGGGAGAAAGTGAAAAGGGGCTATCACCGCGATAGCGTACTATAAATTGTTCATCCCTCGGATGCGCTTGTGTGTCGGGGCGCGCCGCCTGATTCATCAATGCGCCAGCGCCCATTATCACATCCACCATAGGTCAAGATCACAGATATACCATACCTGGGGACTCGCCGACTTGTGCCTCTCAGGCCGCTATCTCAGTAGGCTTGGCGCAGAACAATCAAGTCAACGGCTGATGAGCGGACCATCAGCATATGTAGATGCATATGCGTGACCTCGCAAGAGTGCCCGCATGTGATACGATATCATCGTCTTTCAAAATGCCCAAGAGAGCACGTCGGCACACGGGGCCTGACAGGTACGGGTACACATCCAAGCGCTTGGAAGGCCGGCATCAAGAATGTTATAGATACAACTAGGATAGATGAGCACGGCATCGGGGAAGGAGCAAGTATTCGGTAGAATGTCATCCGGGGGGAAACGGAGGTTGCACGGTCTCCTCGGACGATTAGACTCCCCGAAGCGCTGCGGGGCCGGTGGGTAGAGGTTTTGGCGAGGATACACGAACGGGGGCGATAGTATGCTTCGCCTCTCGCACTGCATGAAGTCGGTCCGGTCGAGGGGGAGGTACAGAAGAGACCTGTGACCGCGTGGGTGCAGGAGTAGACGTAGGATTCCTGGCAGAGGTAAGAGCAGACTTCATCGACGATGTTGGGGTACGCGGGCTGCTAGCTGGTTCCACCGGCTTTCGATCCTTCCCTTTCCTACTGTGCTCGACGTCTTCATCTGCTTCCCTCTTTCTTTTCCCGCCACTCCTCGTAGTATCCATCTCAGCAGCTGCAGGAGGATTTCCCTTGATGAAGTCGAACAGCGTCTTGGCAACACGAGAATTCATGCGAATATCGACGTGTTCCTTTCGCACCTGGACACGCATGGCTCCAATTTTCTCCGCTATCTCCCGGGGAGAAAGGTTATCCATATCCACCGAGATCAATAGGCACATCATGACAAATTCTACGGGCGACACGCGCCATTCAGGTTTCAAGAATGTTGGGCGAAGTGATGCATCGCCAACCAGGTTCGAGAATAGTCGGAACGTGGTATGGACACGGTCAATGAACGATGTGTCTTTGGAAAGGTCTTCATCGTCATCTTCGGAGGCTTTCTTCTTCCCTTTCCCACGGGTGCTGGCTTTAGTGGTAGGGTTGTGAAGCCACTTTTCGAGCTGTGCGATAGCTGCTATCGAAGTGCTCGTGGGGAACTTCGCGATAGTATAGAGTGCTTGTGCAATGCAGCGGAAGTCACCTCCTCTGGAACGGTCCCAGTCAAGAGCGTCACCGCCGAGAGGCCCTTCACTGTCGAAATACTGTGCCTGCAGCTTTCGCACGAACGCCGACATAGGGGTGTTGAGCACTTGAAGTTTTTCTGATTTTGTGGCTTTGGTAAAATTCAAGCTTCAAAGCGCAATGTGAATACTGACCTGCGGGAGTAAGCGCCATTCCAAGCTGTACTCTCTGCGCGAAGCGTTAAAATCCACCTATTAATCAGGATAGCAATTAAGAGCATACCTGGAATATCTCTCGCTCATCAGAGTCAGGAAGATCCTGATATTCGATACAAACGATTTGCTTATTCGCAAATAGTCGTAGATACTTGTCTGGTAGGAGCATCCCAGGCGAACGCCCTGTCTGCGAGACCGCAGTGCTTTTATACCAGTATTTCTCGCCAGCGAGTCTACAACAGAAATGTTAACCATGGACGAAGAAGCAGGAATTGAGCTACTCACGGGTCCCTATCTGGAAAACGTGGCGACGGATATCAGGAGGAGGCTGTAAAGACTTAAACGATCGACTTACGAGGTATCTAAAGACAAACAGTTATATGAGATAAGGTTACAAAGAATCAGGGAAATAGGACAAACCAGACCGTCCATGAACCTACGCCGAAAGTTAGCATCCCGCTTTAGAATGCCTGAGGTAAGAATAGGCCACCTTTGTATGGATGTTAATCTCTGCTTCCCGTCAATACACGTCTTAGACTCCGATCCGTCCTCGTGCTGATGCGTTACTACCAAGAGTGGAAGTCATGAGTCCGCCTTCCGAGGAGGTATAACTCTAATGAAGCCTTCGTACCGAAGATGACAGGAGGAATGTAGAAGTTGCGAAGGATAGAGTCGATTAGGCCAATTTGCTTCGATTCAGGCCAAACGACATCTGATAGGCGTGGTCAGTAAATCAAGGTCGTAATATTCCGAGCGCTGCAGGGATGTTGCAAGTATACCTCGCTGGTACTCTGGTTCTAGGTCGATGTCACTTGCGACAATCTGATCTTTAAAAGGAGTTAACGGCAGAATCGCACAAGGTCATGAAATTATTTACCGTAGAGCGCTTGGGTGGAGTAAGTAGTTGCTCTCGGAAGCTTCAAAACGTTCTTGAGCTGGTATCCGCCTGGTTTACCGCCGCCTCTTGTCCTTCTGGTGCTTTGACTTGTCGTGGGCTCGAGCTCATCATAAGACTCATCAATAAACTCCCCCTCCTCGTAGTCGCTGATATCCATGGCAGTTGTAGGGCAATGGGGGTTCCGAAGAGTACTAGTGCAGTTGTGGTGCAAGTACGAAGACGCCCAAATACACGCTTTGTGGACAAAGAATCGCGGTTGGTGGCTGTGCAAAACGCGACCATATCTGGTCCGCTTTGCACGTGACATTTTGCTGAGCCTTACGTTCGATCCCTGCTGCAGCCGTTCTCTAAAGCAACGGCTACATCCCTGTGTGGCTCAGACTCGTGTAGACCTGAGCATCAGAGCAAAGTATCTGCAACATTCTTCCCGAATATCCTTCCCACCGCCAGCGGGATATTTAGAAATGAACGGAGGCGCGCCGTCTTCGTCGAGGACCACCTCGACAAGGACATCAATGTTAACCTCAAGTTCACGGCTCACCACATCCAAGAGGGACTCGCTGATGGCAGAATTGGAACGCGGTAAGTGTATCATGAACTAGTCCGCGCGCCCTCGTCCAATCTCCGTATCTCCTTCAGATCCCCAGCATTCGAGTGCGAAGCGACAACAGCGCTCACAAGCGTTTACTTCCCACATGGCACATACCTCCCTCGAACGCCAGCTCCTCGCTGCCCAAGCATCCAAAACAGAACTGGAGAACAAGCTCCGAGAGAAGGAGGTCTACATCGAGCAATTAGAACGTGACAGGCGGTTCCTTGCCGAACGAGAACAAGCCGAAAGAGAGGAAAAAGAAAAGGAACGCGAGGCGAGTGCAGAGGAGAAGGTGCGCGCATGGGATTCATGCCTATATGCTCTCGGTTAACTCGATATCCACTCTCCACAGCGGAACGCGGAGGCTGATCTAAGGGCCTTGCGTGATTCGCTTGCTGCTTTACGCGACGACCACATCGAGGTCGAAGAAGCTTACTCTGCGCTCCAGAGCTCACATGCCAAAGTGGTCGCCTCACAGAAAGCCCAATCATCCACCTTGACACGACGTAACGCCGAGCTCGAGCAGGAACTCGTGGGGTACCGAGCGGTGGCAGAGGACCGCGACGCCACGATCCAAGCTCTTCAGCAGAGACTTGATGAAGTGGAAGCTGCGAATGACCCGATACTCAAAAGACACGACGAGGACGAAAACTGGGGTGTGATTCGAGACGAACTCCACCGACAAGCAACATATCTCCGCTCTCTAGAAACGACGAACGCGAAGCTAAGCGCGGAACTCGGTAGATACAAAGACAGGCACGCGAATCTTGAAGTACTTCGAGAGGAGAAACGCGCTCTTGAGAGGAAGGTTTCCATTACGGAGGAACTACGAGAAAAGGTCGTTTCGTTGGAGGCACAGGTAGCCGCCGCAAGGCGAGAACGACAGGAATGGTGGGTTCCGCGCTGTATGAGTGACTATTCACCGACCCATTGTACAGGGCAAACAAGTCCAACGAAGCTAGCACACCATCCAAGACCTCATTGTCGGTTGTCCAGAACCTCTCCCAGCTCAGACTGACGCATGCACGCCTGCTGGAGGAGCACGGTGCAAATATCGCACTACTGCGAAGCCGCGAAGCCGAACTCGCGCGCGCAACAGAATCCTTGTCAGAGACTCAGGCGACAATCAGCACGTTACAAGCCGACGTACAGTCGTTGAAAGATAAGGTTGCTAGACGCGAACAGCGGACTCAGCTCGCCGAGAGAGAAGTCGGCTTCCTCCAAGCCTTGGTGGTACGTGTACGCGCATATTAATTACAATTCCCTCCTCACTGTACTTTAGGCAAGCTTCACAGCCGAAGAATCTGCTCGAGATACGCCTATTTCGGATAACAGCCTTGCACAACGCGTTCACCAGCTCGAACAATCACTCGCAGACTACAAAGCTGTAAACTCACAATTACAGAGCGCGTTGGACGCTTTGGACAGCGATGATGGTGCAGGTGGCGCGAAGGTCACTCGGAAAGAGCTGAGGCAAGAAATTGAGCGGCATAAGAACACAGCTGAAGAAGCTAACAAAGGTAATCATGCAATCGCTCAAAATGGCTTCCACTGACCCCAAAATGTTTTGAATAGCCCTTGAGGAAGCTCGCCTTTCCGTCAAATCCCACGAAGACAAGCTCGAAGAGCTCGAACAAACGCTCTTCGAGCTCCGAGGGAAGATCGGCGCTGGTAACCACGTCCCTCCTGGCATGCGCGTGCTCTGTCTGCGGGACAACCCCGCCCAGCAATGGAGCGACCTCCGGCAATCTGTCATGGACCGCCTCAAAAGTGAGAACGAAGCTTTAATCAAGCGCCTGCGAGATCTGGAGAGCAGCGGGGCAGTAGCCGACCCTCAATCGTCGCACGGGGAGGAGCTTGTACCAAGAGAAAGCTGGGATGTGCTCGACAAGGAAAAGAAAGAGCTTGAAGAAGTGGTGAAGCAGAAGGAGAAGCGTTTGTTGCGCCTTCAACAGGTACAGTAGCCCCGCGAGACTAATCCTCAATCACGGTTTCTAACGACTTAATCAGGTTTTCACCGCGAAGAGCGCCGAGTTCCGAGAAGCTATCGCGTCAATTCTGGGGCTCAAATTAGCGTTCTACCCTAACGGACAAGTGAGGGTGACATCGATATACGACCTCTCTGCTTCGTTCGTTTTCCAGCCTCTCAGCAAATCAAGCTCCGATGGGGATGGCGCTAGAATGCAACTGATTGCGCAGGGCGAAGGCGGGCCGCAGGACCTGCCGCAGCTGATGAACTATTGGGTCGAGGAGGAACAGTGCATACCTGGATTCCTTGCAAGTGTGACGCTGGAGTGCTACGATAAGTCGAAGAGAGAGGGTGTTGATCTGGACGAGAGCTGAAGCTGGTTATTCACTACTACTTACCTTTAATTTCCGCTACGTGTTCATCTGAGAGGCTCTGGCCAGCCTACAATTTATTTAACATGTACTCTGACCGAAACCGCTTGCTTGTCTCCGGGTCTTGCTCGCCTCTCCATCGAGAAGTCTGGATGTGCACTGAAGCTCGATTCCAAACGGACGAAGCCTAATTAACCTCAAAACCAGGGCGCGTATCCCGACACCCCGAAAAATTGCGTCAGCCAATATTTCTGCCCTGATGGCTAGTCTAACTTTCTAAGTGAGCAAATAAATGGGGCACAATTGCAAAAATTTTATCTCTGTAAACTTCTGGTCTTCCAGCCAACGAAGCGCTTGTCTTTGCCTCCTGCGCACTGTGCGAGTTGGACATGCTTGTTGGGCGTGTTCGGGTGTCCTGAAGTGCTGCATTAAAGGGGGCAACCTTTCATATCACAAATCACTTCTCTGCGCACCCTCATATTTTGTAACCAGCGTCTCTAGCAAGCGCCGAGCGTGTAAACGCTTGGGACAGACATGGAAGCCGTGAACCCACCAACCGGAATCGTTGCCAGTGTCGAAGCGCCCTTGATAGTGCCTTCTCAGCGTCTACCGCCTCGTGCTGGGATCTGCAGCTCATGTGGAAATGTGCTCCCGAAGGATTGTCTGTGGGCTACTTGTGAGGAGTGCCAGGTGAATGGGACATTCCGGCATAGAGTCCCGAGTGCTGGTCCCGATGTTTCTGTGGTGAGTTCACCGACTTTTCTTGAGCACGGCCCCTTTGGGTATTGCTGGCCAGGGAGCCCCTTTTCGTGAGCAATCGGATCCGGCTTGGCCAGCTTTTTCGCGTTGTCCTTTCATACTGACTCAGACCCTTGTGACCAGACCAGGCAGAAGACATACACCACCTGCGTTTCATGCTTAGTCGCGCTCGAAGTCCCGAGCCACAACCCCAGCTCTCACTTCCTTTGCCCTACATGTCAAGCTCGGCAAGCTTCCAAGCCCCCCAAGCCCCCTCAAACCGGACAAAACCCCTACCCCCCATCATTGCCCGCACGTACCGGTGTACCCGAACTCGATGCCGCTTTTCTCCTTCCTCCAGGCTTCGCCATACCACCCCAGAATATCCTTCGCGTGTGCATGCGCTTTGGCTGTGGAGCTCGGCTACCGATGTATAAGATCGGGGATATGTGTGAGGAGTGCGCTAGCGCTGGCTTTGGGCGTACGCAAGCCACAGCGTCTGCACCAGCCGTTCCGAAACGTGTACCACGTCGCGCGAAGGAACGAACGCATCCACTCCCTCGAGAAAATATTGAATTAGTCCGTGCCGTTAGTATTTTTCCTGTTTTCGGGGAGTTTCGAACGTTAAACATGTACTGTTCTTTCTCAGTCTCTGCTGAGAGAGGCTGCTCAGGCCCTCAAAGCAGCGCCTGCATCTTCTACAGTAGAAGATGCTGACGATGATATGGATCTCGACCTCGTATACCCAGAGGTCAGTCGCCCGATTATCCCTCTGATTTACAATCGTCTAATGTGCCCCAGGATGCCGTGGAGACCGTACAAGTACCCAGCACACCGAAGATCCAGGGATATATACCACCAGCAGATGACGACGCAGACATTGATCTCGACCTTGTATACCCAGAGGTCAGTTTCTTTGTCCGGAAGTAATCTTTGTCGTCTGACTTTTACTCAGGATGCTGTAGAGGCCGTACGGGAACCTCCACGGGTGCAGATAACGAAGTCACCTTCCCCTACTTCGCTGTCTGAGCTTGTGAAGGGTGGTCTGCAGAGTATACCAGCACTGGACACAACTCATCCCAGTGGTGTCATTCCATCAACGGGATTTCCCCTTGTGTCCCAGGTTGGTACCAATTTCCTCAAGAAATCGGCTGATAAATGCTGATTTTATATAGCGCCAGTGCAAAACGCCAGGATGCAATGAGATCCTATCGAGCGCCACCCCTCGGGAAAGATGTGTCAAGTGCAGTCTGAGTCATTGGAAGCAGCGAAAACAAGCTGCTGCTGACGCCCGTGGAACGACAAGCCGCGTTCAGACGGCTCCACCTACGACTGATGCAGTTACATCCGCCGGCGCACCTCCCAGGAAATCAGTTGCAGACCCCGACCTTCCGGATCCGGATGCAGCGGAGACAACATTCCCTTCGACCAATGCACAGAGTCAATCTTCCGACGTCGAGGAACCTCCGGGGAGTGACGAGCTTCCGCCACCCTCGTCTTCTCCAACAAGCAAAGGACTCAGTGACGGAGTAGCCGACCTCACCATCGGCTCGATGCCAGGGTGGGACAGCGACCTCACAGATCTCTCCTCTTCAGACGAGTCGGACTCGTCTGAGGGTGCACTCGAAGTCGACTCGAAATCCGACGATGTACAGGGGAACAGCGTTAGTCTCAAGATCCGCATACCACTTCTCGCGACTCAACAACCATCCGGCACGTCGATCCGGAAATGTGCGAATAAACGATGCAATATCGCGCTCGCTCAGGAGTACCGGTGGAAGACCTGCGAGCCGTGCCGGAGAGCGCAGCGGGAATACCAGAGAATTCGACACGAGAAAATACGTCGCCGCGTGGCTGGGATTTGCAAGTAATTTGGGCGTGTTTTTACTGACTGCACACTGATAGGCCCTGTTCGCAGCTGATGACCTTGGTGCACCCCCTGAACCATCAGAACCTCATGACTCCCCAGGGACCACCGAATTCTTTGGTTATTATCGACGACGATACCCCAGTCCACCCTCCGCAGCAGAGTTGGAATCCTCCCGTCCATGTGCAGTGAAGAACTGTCGAGCTCTGATCCCTCTCCCGGATGTGTACCGTTGGAAGAGTTGCGAAACGTGTCGAGCACGCGCTCGCCGCGAAGCTAGGCGGAGGAAAGAAGCCCCCTATGCTCAAGACCCCTCATCGTATCAGCCTGAGTCTGTTTCCCCCTACCCGGCATACCAGCACCGCGGGGTCCTCCTTTCATCGTTCAGCACACGCCTCGAAAGCTTCGTGGAGGCCCAGATACTCTACTCGCGTGCTAAACTTCAGGTGGATGGGGAAAGATCATTGGAGAAGGCCAACCAGATGATGTTTGCATTCGACGGCGAGTACTCGACGGTTACTGGTCAGAGGGACGAGGGCGGCGAGTTGAAATTTGGGGCTGGTGATATTGAGAGGATGCGTCAGGAAGTTTTTGCAGTAGTCCAAGATTTGGGCTGTGCGTTGCGCACCAAGTTCAAGTAAGTGGATCTCGCATTTACTAATGTAATGTTTAGCGAACTCACATACTTACTTCAGATCCTCGGAGGCATTCGCGATCAACACAGGGGGGATCATCATGCGCTTCACCTGTCCGCTCGAGCTCATAGCCCCTTTGCGACCTCTACATATGTCCACCCGACAAAACAATCCATCGCCGTCCTCACAAGACTCTGAACCAACTGAATCAAAGGAAAACAAGGCCACTTCTCCCGTACCGCTGATCAAGACGTTTTCCGGCGAGCTTGAAGTAGCCATCGTCCCGGACAACTCGCACAGGCTTTTTCATGGACAACGTACCATCATTCGTTATCGCATGTTAGGTTGACATATATTCACTTCCATACCGCACGATATAGTCGTACTCATAGTAATGCATATCTTACATATCTTCTGTATACATACTTAGCACTCGTCCCTCTGGTGGGTATCACACAGTTTGCCAACTTACTTGATTATGCACACATTATTGTCCTTTTGCTGCAGACATTGCCCACCCTCAGGCTCTCTGTCGAACGTTTGAATTTCACGTCTGCAATTGCTTCGGGAACCTGCACGTTTGACTGTCAAAGTAGTTATCATGACGAACGAGGTAAAATAGGACTGAGATTGTCACAATTTGCCCCAGCCGAGCTATTGCTACAGAGCCGTCCGGCTTCAGCTGGTTGTGGTAAGTACGGGCAACAATACCTTGAAGTTGCCCATGCTTTGCAGTATCGGTATCGCAGCCTCAAGATCAGCATGTTCTGTAATCGCACACGAGTCTCCCCCTAATAGGCTACAACATCACTGGCATCGTCGCGGTGACGTGCGAGTCCGTTCCTGGAACTTCACACCAACGTGATCACGCCAATATTCACAGCGCCGTGCTCACACACGGAACGGCAACCAATGGCCTACGCGATGAACTTGAGAAGCAAATGTCACAGCGTCAAAACAATACACAAGCGATCGGTGATCTTTCAAGCTTCAAGTTCTGGGTGTCCTTTGCGTCCTGACACTGACAGTTCGACAGCGATTTGTCGCGAGGTGGGTCGGGTGATTTGATTTGTGCTTGGTGCTGGGGTATACTTTAACACGAGAAGTGCTGACAGTTCATGTTCTTTTTAGTATCCTCGACGGCCTCGCTGGATAATATCATAAGAGGAATCTGGTGACAGAAACTCCTCGTCGCGCTCTCGAGCGGACGCGCCATCATGAAGACCACTGCCTGCCTCACTTTCTTCCTCGCCGCACTCTCCGGCTTCGTCCACCCAGTTTCAGCAGCTTCGGCTCCGACAGACTCTGTGGAAGGCCTCTACTCCCTCCTCAAGCGCCGCATCCCGTCCCATGCCAACTCTTTCAACTTCGAGCTATCCCCGGGGAACGACACAACACTCGATGCATTCACTCTGAGTGATGTGTCTTCCTCGCATGGATATAATAAGGGGAGTGCACAGATTAATATCGAGTGTAATTCTGTCAGTGCGTGTGCGCGGGGATTGTATACGTACGTACGCATCTTCCGCCCTCTACTCCTGCTCCGCTGAACTACATCCGAACCGTGTCAAAACCCACAGATACCTCACCGAGTTCTGCAACGTCGACATTTACTGGACCGGTTCCCGCCTCGACCAGCTGCCCCAGAAGCTCCCCTCCCTCAGCACACCAGTGACCCGCACCTCCCTTGTCAAATATCGCTACTTCTTCAACACGGTCACATTCAGCTACACCACCGCATTTTATTCGTTCCATGACTGGGAGCTCCTCCTCGACTGGATGGCTCTCCGGGGAGTCAACCTCCCCCTCGCATGGGTGGGGTATGAGCACATCCTCATCGATGTATTCCGCGAAGCTGGGCTCGACGACGCGCAGATCGCCGAATTCATGTCCGGGCCTGCGTTCCAAGCCTGGAATCGCTTCGGGAATATCCAAGGGAGCTGGGGTGGCAACCTACCTATGCAATGGGTGTCCGACCAGTTCGAGCTGCAGAAACTCCTCATTCCGCGTATGCTCGAGCTGGGAATGACACCCGTCCTCCCCTCCTTCACCGGATTCGTCCCGCGTGCTTTGTCGAGTATATACCCCAACGCCTCTATCGTGAACGGGAGCCAATGGAGTGGGTTCCCGGCGGTTTATACGAACGACTCGTTCCTTGAGCCTTTTGACCCGCTGTATACGACCCTCCAACAATCGTTCATCGGGAAGCAGGTAGAGGCGTATGGGCCGAACGTATCGCACATATACACGCTCGACCAATATAATGAGAATGATCCGTACAGCGGGGACCCTTCGTACCTCGGGAACATCTCGTCTGCTACGTTCGCTTCTCTCCGCGCTGCGGACCCCGAAGCGGTGTGGCTGATGCAGGGATGGCTGTTCTTCTCTGACGAGTCCTTTTGGACCACCGAGAGGGTACAAGCATACCTCGGGGGCGTACCTGGGAACGACAGCATGATCATCCTCGACCTCTACTCCGAGGCGCAGCCTCAATGGGAACGTCTATCCTCTTACTATGGAAAACAATGGGTATGGTGCGAGCTGCACGATTACGGGGGGAACATGGGTCTCGAGGGGAATTTCGTGAATGTTACGTCTGAACCCCTCCGTGCGTTGTCGGCCCCAGGGAGCTCGATGGTTGGAATGGGGCTTACGCCCGAGGGGTTGGAGGGGAACGAGATTGTGTACGATGTCCTCCTCGATCAGGCATGGTCAGACACGCCTATCAATCGGACGGAATACGTCTCCTCGTGGGTTCAGAGACGGTATAACGTCCCTTACCTTCCCGCGTCCGCCATAGACGCGTGGCAGCTCCTCGGAGAAACGGTATACAACAACCAGAACCCCAACGCCCAAGCGACGGTGAAGAGTATCCTCGAGCTCGCACCTGCGTTGACAGGACTCGTAAACCGCACGGGCCACCACCCGACCCTCGTCTTCTACGACACGAACACGAGCATCGTCCCCGCTCTCCGTATGCTCCTGGATGCAAGCTCCGAATCGCACGGCACACTCCTCGCGATCCCAGAGTTCAAATACGACCTCGTAGATCTCACCCGACAGCTCCTCGCAAACCGGTTCATCGACGTGTACGAATCCCTTGTATCCGTGTACAACACAACCACATCTACCCCCTCTCAGATCAGCGCTGCCGGTGCACCCCTCCTATCGCTTCTCACAGACCTGGACACCCTCCTCTCCACCTCCCCTTACTTCCACCTCTCCACCTGGCTTGACTCCGCGCGGGCCTGGGCACACGGCAACGCGTCGTATGCCGCGTACTTGGAGTATAACGCAAGGAACCAGATCACGCTATGGGGACCTACAGGCCAGATCAACGATTACGCGTCCAAGCAGTGGGGAGGGCTCGTGGG
>KN839839.1:830253-858053 GCA_000827185.1 Hydnomerulius pinastri MD-312
GATCGTAGATATTCTTCATCCACGAATGGCGATGCTTCGCGACTGGTTGGTCTGTCCCCCAAAGACTTAGACCAACATTGCTGAATGAAGCCCCACTGACGGTTGTGGATCCACTGTGGGCGCAGAGGAATAATGCCCTGAGAGATGGCAAAGATAACCTGCGCATCATTTTTGAGATTTGAGTACGGCACCTCCCCGGACAAGACCTTGAGATTCCGAGTCAAGACGATCAACCAGCGCCAAAGTGAAGCACAACATACCTGGAACATGATGCTACCAAAAGAGTACATATCGCTCTCGCGGCTTGGGGTAATGGGGCCATCGTGAAAGCAGATAAGTTCAGGAGCTGTCCAACGTATGCTTCCCCTGACTGTCGAGGTAAAGAACGCATTCCCAAAAAACTCCAGTAGTATGGTGGATAGACCAAAATCCGAAAGTACCGCGTTACCATACCGATTGATGAGTATATTAGACTAGGTCAAGGCGCTTTAGTTTCTGATACCATTAGAACATGGCCTTAGCTTACGCCAGAAAGATCCCCATGTATGACGGACTCAGAGTGAACTATACGACTTGTGTGAAATAACTGGTACTGATGTGAGCTGGGGTGTAAACGCACGGTAATCCAGTCCCGCAATGGTATCACAGAGCTAAGATACAACGTCCATCAAGCTTTCGCTGCGTATAAATTTGAATGACTCACCAACTCCCATCTCTCAATCATTGAAAGTTGGCCTTGCTGGAGATGAGTAGTAATGGTTCCATGGTCCATCCAGGGGCATACCATAGCCGGCAAAGGACCGAAACCAAATGTCACACCATACAGAGGAAGGATGTTCGAATGTTTGAGGCGTTTCCATACCTCCAACTCCCTCGTAACCCTCTGTTGGCGTTCGAACCGTTACATCTTTATGTATTAACAGCGACATTACGGATGACCTACCTTGCACTTTTTTGCTATGTCTTCGCCACCGTCTGCATGTATCCTAACTGCTTTGACAGCGACTGCAGGATTCACAGATCTGTGGTCCCTATCGTCTTCTTCCTCGCGATGGAATACCATGACCGAACTTCGACGATCCAGCGTGCAAGACCAGATGTCACTAAATCCACCGAACGCCACGGGGTGTTCACTAAGCTTGCAGACTCGTCCTGTAAGATTTGGTATCCCCGACAGCCACTCCGTCACGTAGGAGTTGAGATCGCTGCTGAGTGACCACGAGCGAGTGGAAGACCTGGGTGAGAAACAACAAAGTGTAAATCATGGAAATAAGCGAGAAGGTCTCTGATGATCACCCAGCGGTTGATGCTAAAGTAACAGGCACCGGACTTGGAGTGCGGCTGTGGGACTGGATGTACGAGTTGAAAGTTGGAGTCAGAGTAGAGGGCCCAGCATCCTCGAGATGTGTCGATGCCAATTTGTCTGCAAGCTCAGCGTTCATCTTTTCATCTTCCATTGTTTGCTTCATCACTCTTCGTGTCAGGTAAGGGACATAATCACTCTTGGCGAGTGATTGCTGTCCAGGAGCCTGTGAGCTATGAGTATTTTGCACCCCTTTTTTGCAAGATAACTTGATCACCTGTCTGCGGGTTTTATAACCAGAGGGACGTTGGCGCTTACGAGACGAGGCCACGGACGAAGCACTAGAGCTGGTGCCAGAATCACTCTCCACCGAAACGTCACCATCCAACTCATCCCGAGTACTTTGCATCCTACGGCGTGATTTCATTCGTGTTCGCCGCATAAGATATGTGAAACGATGGTCAGTAGTCCAACCCTATGTCGCGCAACTATGATGTTCCAAGGCGCCCACTGATCATGATCAGTACAGTGTAGGGAACCAAAGACAAATCAAGACTTGCATATGTACCATTATTTGTACTGGGCACCGTCAGCGCTTACCATCTTGCAACGTCGACCCCTCGTGCTTCAGCATCTGAGACGTAAATTTTATTATATCTGTAGACCGCAGATGCTCCGTGAACCACGAGTCAATGTATTAAGCAAATCACTATAATGTGCACGAGGGGAGTTTCTATAAACTACGCTTGCTCACTCTACAACACCCGAGTCAACAATCTGCACCTTGGCCTGTGGTCGTCCGCTACCCGTCCCCTTGGTTTCAATCGCTTTCACTACGTCCATACCCTCAACGACTTCACCAAAGACGACATGTTTCCCGTCGAGCCATGAGGTGACAACTGTTGTGATGAAGAACTGGAAGCAAGTAACAAGGATGGATCGCACAGTGAGTTCGTGCAAAGTGAGATATGGAACGTGGGCTTACTTGTGATCCGTTGGTGTGAGGTCCGGCGTTAGCCATGGAGAGAAGACCTGGCTTGGTGTGCTTGTGGACGAAGTTCTCATCTGAATGAGAGCGATACAGAGCCACAATAAATCGGAAGGGAACCGCAAAGCAAAGACGCAGATAAAATTATCAGCATCCACTCGACTGGCATCCAAGTGAACCTGTCCTTGCTCACCCTGGAATTTTTCACCATAAATCGACACTCCGCCGGTGCCATTGTGCCTGGTGAAGTCACCTCCCTGAAGCATGAACTAGAAAACATGGTTTTGGATAATTCAGCATCTAACAAATACAGGTTGAAAGCCGCAAGACATGCCTGAGGAATGATCCGGTGGAACCCGCTTTCTTTGTAGCCGAGTTTCTTTCCATCTTTCTCAACACCGATAGCCAACTCTCGGAAGTTTCGTGCAGTTTTTGGTACCGTGTCATCGTACAGCTTGAATACAATACGGCCTGAAGGCTTGGAGTCCACCGAAATGTCGAACTGCCATGCATAGGTCAGAACCAAGCGAACGCAATTAGGGCAGTCGATTGTTACATACAAAGACATTTCTGTCGAACAGAAATAATTGTTCCAATCAGCTTTCTGCCAGTAAAAGAATGCGGTCACGAAGAAATAACGAACTTGGCAGCTGAGGTCGTAGCGGGTGATGCAGTGGAAGCTGCTGAAGAGGCAAAACGACGGAAGATGAACGACATTATTGACGATGAAGAGGGCTCGGAAGAGTTTTGGTAGCTGGTGGTGAGATTATGAAGGTCGCTATAGAAAGGATGAAGAAACAGTGACATGCAAGTTTTGTACACCGAGCGAGCCAGAAAAATGTTTAGGAACGGTACGTAAGGCGCTTAAATGGAGACGATGTCATTTGACCCCCCTTGTCGCACAACAACCACCCGGCCCGCCACCCCTCGTGCTGGACCACCACCTCAGATCCAGGAGCTGATCGGACAAGCAGAAATTTATAATCCTAGAGCGTGCGTGTCCCTTTGCTGTAGCTCTTTTGCCCTTGTGCCTCTTGGTTTGACACAACGTTACTACTCAGACGCGCCCGTGCAGTCACGTCTCTGACCAGCAATATTAATCCCTCGCCGCTCCGACTCCTCCACATATCCCAGCGCTTCAAATACCATGGTCAGGTTTACAATTCTGAATTTCGCTCAGAGTACTACTGTCACAGCTCATAACAAACTGCTTCATGACACTATTGGCATAAGCAACCCACCACCCGCGTTTTCGCGGTGCGATGTCAGAACGCGTGACCCCGCCTGTGCAGTGAATGTCACACTTCTCAAATAAATTTCTTTAGAGGGGAAATTCTACATTTTCTTGGCTGAAATTTCGCTCACAGACAGCTCAAAGTGGTATGCAAGTTTGCCATGGATGACGACCAGCGTCTTATGCTGCTCGGCGAGGGACGTTGCTACCATCAATTCATTCGGAAACCAGCTGCAAAATGGACCCCCAAATTCTATGGCGTCTTCGAATCCCCATTGCAGGGCTCCTCACAACTCCAATGTCTTGTGACCGAGTACTGCGAAGGAGAGACATTGTCGCTAAAGATGCTACCTTACGGCGCCAACACCGACTTCCTACGAGAGTCAAGTAAACAACTGAAGTGCGTCTCATGCTTCCTCCCTCAGAGTGGGACATTGACAGGTAATTATCGTACAGGATGGAAATAGGCAAAGCATGCTTGGCCGTACACGGGGCTGGCATTTGCTTTAACTGGCTGACAGACAATTCTTGCCATCTGATAAAACTCACAAATTCAAGAGTCGTGATCGCCGGCTTCGAAAGGTTTAGCAACATGAAAAACTGCGGATGTTCAGCCGATCTCTCTTGTCTGAGCTTGGACTCTATATTCCACAAAATCCCGTCCCCCAGTGCCCTATGCGGTGACATTGAACTCCCTTTGACGTACGTCGGTATTCTGAAGCCGAGTCAGTCCATTTCCCTACTTCCAATTCCGACGTCTCATGGCAAACATTGATCCGCAGCATGGATACATTGGCATGGACAATTTCATGATTTCATAGTGAGAGATGATGCGGCAGCGTTTACCCCCGAAGATCTCGTCCACCAAGCACCATATGAATATATAAGTGTCTCCACATCGAGCTCTGGTCCCCTGGAAGAGGCAAACTATGCCATTCGAGAACACTGTCGCGAGTGGTACCCCCAACTTGACAACGTCAATATCGAGGATGGCGGAACTGCTACTTTCCCGCTAGAAATAGCAACTGCACTCATCGTGAAAGGACACGACAGTGATTCGACCTGATTCTGGCAACTGTGTACAGCACACGTTGCTAGCGCTGTCCCAGGAGACAAGTTGTGGTCCGGTGCATAAGCGAGCGCATAATTGGTAGCAAACTACTATGTGATGCATGTAACAATACTTATAACTCGACTCCGAGTCGTCTGGAAACCATGTCGAGATATCGACAGCTCACTTCGAACCGCCCACGCCGTCAAGCGCTTAGGTCACATCAACGTGAGACGTGGTCGTAATACTGTGGTGATTTGGAACCTACGAAGGTCAAGGGAGGAAGTCTACCGCTGTCCTCAGTACCGAGAGCGCCGTGCTCGGAGGGATCATCAGATCACACTTGGACAGGTGGCATCCCGAGCGTGATCCAAAGGTTCAATCGCGCCTCGACAGTGTGCCGAAATGACTTCGCTCTCGTGCTTCCTTGATGTCTTCAAGAGCAGTTTGTACGATACAGCCCGCGGCAAACCTGCGAAGAAGTGAGAAGGACGAATGTGTTGGGGAAATTCACCTGAGTCGAATCATCGGTTGTCCGAGTATTGGAGATCGTAACCGGACGTGAATAAAATCTCTTTTTCGCTACCAGTGAACTTGCACACTACCTCAATAGTCCCTTCGGACTTGGTTCCGGAATCGAAGCTGGGGTGTGGGCTGTACAGGTCGTACAGCCTTTCAACACGACGTACACATTGTTGATTTTTTGGACTTTTGGCTGAGGGAACTAGAGCATACCACGAGCACCTGGGGTGACGTGGTTCTGTAGATTAGGAGGACTCACTGAGATGCACCATGGCGGATTATTGTCGGGAACCGATCCCTATGACCCATAAGATAAGGACATTGGAGGATGAACTGCGTGATCTCCTCGACGTACCCAGCGATGGTCACCGCAGGCTCCCGCCCTGAAGGAATCCCATCGAACCACGCGATGACAGGAGTCGAGCGGCAGATCTCGTTCTTTGATAGGCCAACATCCAAGGCTGGTTGTCCTTCCCTCGGTCGTGAGCAGTTTGTTTGGTGGGGCCAGTTCTTCAAAAACGATGGGGTCGATCTCCACTGGAACCCTGGCAGGAACAAAGGATAATTTTTGATCATCGTCGCTGTGTCGCTCTAGCGGAGGAGGCACTGTTTCTACCAAGATTTAAGGCAGTGACGAGGATGTCGGAAATTTCTATTTCTCATTGCAATAAAAAACCATTACAATCTATTAAAATGCGCTGCAATACCATTATTATCCCTATTTTGTGCCAAAAGTTGTGGCTGTGCTGGCATTTCAACCCATTGCAAGCGTATTGCAACGAATTGTAATAAAAAAGGAACGATTTTTGGCTATTTTAGGTCATTGTAATTAATTGAATTGCAACTTAGAAATTTCCGACAGAAACCACAAAAGCAAAGCAGCCGAAAGGGAGACTTGCCTGACCATGATAAAGGTATCTTGATCTGTCGAGTAAATCAGCCTGCAGTAAAGGCGGAAGTTTGAAGAAGTACATATCCTCACGCGCGTACATACGATGAAGGGTAGCCTGGTATCTAATAATGATCACCGGTCGTCTTGAAGTGTATCAAGAGTCACCAAGTGGAATACTGTAAGTAGCACACCAATTGTTGCACCGTTCTGCTTCAAAATTTGCTACGATGCTCTGACGGTAGACTGCCAATGCATCACGCAACTTGGATTTACAGGGCGGTAGGATGTCACTCCAAGTTGACGACTTATTTTTCACCATTTGATATCCCGATCACGCTGTTGTCTGGAGGTGCACTTACCTGTTTAAGCACGTCCTGGGCGACAGAAAACAACAAAAACGATGGAATAGAACTCACCATCATGTGCTAGTAGAGGCGAGATCGTCGTCAGTTGAAGCAAGCTGATCTTGAACGACGCAAGGTTGAGCGATTGCACCCCTGAGTTTGCTTATGTAATACAGATCTACATTTTTGCTGCCCCGCCCACTCCTTTGACCAGACTTGCAGCAAGTCCCCACTTGGTCAACTACACCCTACTCGAACGTTGTGTTTTGATGGCCTCCCGTTCGTTACTCACAAGCCGCATTTGCGCAGCTTCTAGACACGCCCGGAAACAATTTCGTCCACCAATTCGACTGCTTTCGTCCTCTACACCTCCACCCACACAACTACCAAAATCACCTGCACAAGCATCGGGTTCGGAGCAGTCATGGCTCACGCAGAAAGTCAAATCGAATCCTGTTCTCTATGCCGTTTTCCTCGGTTTTGCGCGTGCCCTTGGATACGGTTCGCCGAAACAGTTTGCCAACCGACGCGCTCTGCACATGTACAATACCCTCTGTGCAACTCGCGCTGACCAAGAAGCCGATTTCTGGGAAAAGGGTATCTGATGTCTTCTATCGTTCTTTTGTGCCAATTGCACTGACACGCCGTCACCAATCTAGAATGCGCACTCCCGCCGACGTTCCAGTCTTGGTTCACCATCACCAATCTCCACGTTTGGCTCCTCACGGTTCGCTTACGCGCGCTCCCCGCTCCGCACGGGATAAATCATATCCAAGGACTCATAGACCATTTCTTCCAAGACGTCGAAGAGCGCCTCCGAACCGTCCTCCAGCCTGGTGTCCTTCCTCCGCGTTTAACTTCAAATTCTACTCCACCTCCAAGTTCCAAGAATCAAAACCGCCCTGAAGATGCCAATTATGTCTCCCCGTACCCTCACAGCACCTTCTACACCTTCCCTTCCCCAATCTCACCACCGGACACTTTCCCCTCCCCAGCCGCATACGCCAAAGCCGAGAAAAGGGCACGAGCTCCGGAAAGGCTCGTTACGAGGCATATGAAGATCCTGAAGGAACAGTGGGCAGGAATGGGGATGAGTATGGACTTGGGATTAATCAGGGGGGATGCGGAGATGGCCGCTGCCGTTTGGCGGAATTTGTTGGGCGGAAGAGGGGCTAGGGGGATCATACTGCCTGGGAGTGGGGCATCCCAGGGTGTCAACGGAACTGTGGGCGGGAACGCGAATGGAAGTGCAGCTGGGTTCAGACGCTCGGTAAACCTTGTCGGAGGCCTGGTCGAAAATGTGGAGAAACTTGACGTTGACGCGGAAGAGGCTAAAGATGATCTGAGCGGTGTTTACGACTTCGGAGCGAACGAGAGCGATCGGTGAGTTTAATAACGTGCTTTCATCTCACCCTCACATCGAACCAAGCTCATACACTTTCAATAGCTATGTCGCTTATCCGGAGCTCATGGAAACGCTTGTGGCCTACGTCCGACGCGAAGCGCTCCGGCTTGAGCGCTTGCCTGATGACGTCGTCCTTGGACCACGCGTTGTGGGAAAGGAAGGTGAGGGAGTGAGTAGGATGCGGTGGGGAAAGGTGAAGGATTAAAAATCTCAGTGGGTAAGATCTCGCCGAGGGTTTCTGTTGTCTCCGTGATCTCCTGGACAGTACAGCGATCATCGCTCAATTGACTTGGACAGCTCCACTCCACTTGCACCATCTTTTCTGCACTTTGACTCATGAATAACTACCTTGCACGCGCGTTCAGTAGTTCAGTATTCGGTAATTTACTGTTAATAATACGCATAGACTGAGCCATCCTTTTCTGATCTTTCTTCTTCCAGTCGTGTCCCCTCCGCTGAAAGTCTTCTCCCTCGGATGCTTCCAGTACGTCGTGCTTTATCATCGACTGACCGAAACCCACTGGATGTAGTTTATATGCGCCTGACTCGTGGTCTCAGAATAACAAACCATCTAATCACGAATCGGTAGATGTGGCGGCTGGGCAAAGCTCTGGGCATTTTCCGTGACGTTACCCTAGCGTTCGACAATTCGCTGCTCTAACCGCGCCCTGGGGTAACGCCATCACTAGCAGACTGGCCTTCAGGTTTTCGCCCAAAGCCACCTCGCTGCATACCTCGCCTTTCTTTGTGGCGCAACGCTTTAGCTCATTGCTTTCTGAATCAGCTTTCGAATTATCGACATACATAGAGGTCACTGGTGCCAGTGAAACCGTGGCTGGATTTACACTTGCTAGACCGTGGTATCACTGGCACACGGAGATCCTTACAATCGTGAACTAGTAGTAGTGAAGCTTTGAACCCTTCCTACGAATTAACAAAAGATACTAACTATGTGAATCGCCGAACTTGAGAACCATAACCTTCAAGAGTAATCCACTGCACCCGTAAAGCATCTTTCAATTACATATTACCCCGTGTTCCAGTTGAAGAAATGCGAGTGCGCAGTGAAAGAGTCGTCAAAGAGAGCGTGACACAAAAGATTTCAAGCGGGCGAGAGCTTCCGTTCGCTGTGTGGAATGCATCGTCGATACTCGCGGACACTGAGACTTATGAATGGCAGTTCTCACCCATTAGAATTTCCCAGCAGTTCCTCAAAGCGATGCCTAAACTCCTCCAGTTCCTTATCCAGGCTGTTCTCTGCCGTACCGATGGCATGCCCGTGATCCATCTGGAATGAATGGCAGTCCCGCAAAAAGTACTCGAGATCCTTGACGCGAGTTATTGACAGCTCGGGTTCATGAGAGCCTTGGGTACGCGCGAGGTAAGATGCAACCATGGTTGACATCCCTCCTGAAGCAAATGGTGAGTTCAAGGGAAATGAATGGCGGTCTCCGCTAACCAAGTATCGGAATCACGAGGGATATCTGTAGAAGTATAGCAACCATGAAATTGGATGGCTTCACTATACGTCGAAAGGTACATACCTGTTTACTACTTAGTGCAGCTGATATTCCAGTGGTTAAAGCGCCCAGTAAAACTTGCAATCCGATGGCAACGTTGAGGGCATAGCCGGTAAATGTGGCTTAGTGGGGAGATTGAGAACATCAATTTACGTCAGAGCGAGGAAGGCTCTCACCTTTCTGAGCATATTTGGCTTTCTCTTTCTCGGCTGCGTCAATGGTTGGCTGAAGACGTTCGCCAACTGTTTTCTGAGCCTAGATCGATAGTCCATTCATGTCGACCTTCCACAGGAATGGGCAACATGCACACTTACACTTACTTTCCCAACAACCGGTACGAAAGCCTCCATTCCGGGTACAAGATGAGGATTATTTCCGCCCATCGTCGCTCGACGCGCGAGACTGGGCTGCAAAGTCATGGAAGCCTCTCTGCCACTACCGGTAGGTGATCCCGTCAAAGGACGCGTGATCGAGTCAGGATCTCTGAGAGGGCTGCTTTCACGTCTGCTGAAAGGCTGTGACGCGCCAGGCTCTGGAGGGAGTGGTCTCTGGGCTGCCAGGGCTAGTGCGGAAGACGTGTAGGCGCGTGGAGTGCTCTCAGCGCCGCTTCCGACTTGCGAGCGGTCCCCACGATTGGAAGAGGGTTCCCGACCAGATGTGGGTATGTTAATTGGTTGAGTGCTGACCGGTTGAATGAGGGGCCCGGGCACGGTGTGACGGCGCTGGGGCTCTCCGGTATTCCCTGCCTGTGGGCTCTGGTCCGTGTGGGGGGTAACCTCGGTGGGATCCATAGTGGTGATTTGCTGGCGGTCGGGGTGGAAAAGACAGACCTAGCATGATTGCGAACTTCAAGTGTCGCCAAAGAGTAAATGCCGTCACCAATAAATTGAAGGATTTCAAGCAACTCAACGAGACCGAGCGGGACGCGATCTACAAGCGAGGTCACGTCGGTCAGGCACAACTTGAAGTTGAACGGAAATTACACGAACTTGAACATTCAGTATGACTTCTCAGTCTTCTCAAACGTATTTTGCACCTCGGTCCCAACCTCTAAGAGCTTCCAGACACGAGATTTTTCTGCCGCTGAGACTGCGACTGACTCCTGCCAGGGCTGAGCGACAGTTTGAAGCTTGAGGGATGGTTCTCCAATGTTCATTGTTCAAACGTTCACCAGACTACTTAACGGTCACCCTTGTCCAAGCAGCGATATTCAAGCATCGAAATCGAATCCCCGATTGGTTCTGAATCGGAGCATGTATTAGTGTAGGGTTCTAGGGTTGACGAGGAATGTCTAATGCCAACGTATTTGATGAACGACTTCGGGGGACAAGTGAAGGTATGTATTAGTTTCCGCTTTCAAGCTGCCAACTCTTTGCCACGCAGATAGCGCTGACACCTGAATCCATTTATGTTCGATGTTGTCTGGACTGCTGCTCACATTGACGCGAGAGTCTTGCACACTCGAGCCCACCCGACTTGAAACGCTCCTGTCCCACTCTCACGGCCAACTCACAGCCTGAAGGTCCCCGATAGCCCAAAAATATCTTCGCGTTCACATGGCTGCTACTTGGGAAACATGACCCAGTGTCAGTGCGCCTTATCATGACTCCCTGGGCCTGCGTATCTGAGGAGATTCCGTCACTGATCTCGGTTGACGACAAACTGTAAAGCTTGGATCGTAATGTCGAAGGCATTGCGCGCGACGGTCAATTGCGACATGGGGGAGGTACGCTGACGTCTTCCTTCTGAACTTTGATCAGAGAGTCACGCTTATGATAGGGCTTCTCCCTGTACACGATTGTATGAGGGCTATCTTGTTGTGTTCTATCCTTTCATTGACGTACGCAGGGCGATGACGAAGGTTTGATGAAAACCATACATTTGGCTAACATTGCTTGCGGATTTCATGCTTCGTAAGTCTTGGATGAGCCGTTTCTCCAGGACCGCTCATCTTGTATATAGGGACTTCTCGGTGATGAACAAGACAGTGGCTCTGGCCAAAGCCAATAATGTTCTGGTTGGTGCACACCCATCCCTCCCGGACCTACAGGGTTTCGGGCGAAGGGAAATGGCGATTGAACCGGTGAGCTGGCCCTGCTGGCACAGGGGCGTCCTATCTGACAGTATACCGACCAGGACGAGCTAGAGTCTTGCTTCATCTACCAGGTTGGTGCCTTGGATGGGTTCCTCAAGCGGTATGGGCTACCCATGAACCACGTTTGTCTCACCAGTAGTTGCTAGTTCCACCATAGTAATGTGTTTAATCCCTTGCAGATCAAGCCTCACGGATCTGTGTATGGTCAGACAGCACGTTCGATCGAGCTTGCCCGTGCTGTCGTTGGCGTAACGAGGACATTCAAAGCCAGTGCGGCCCTGCCTGAGGGTGTCGCATTTATGGGCCTCGCTGGCACCGCACACCAGCAAGCTGCGGAAGAGATGGGTGTCCCCTTCATTGCTGGTAACCACTTAATCATATCTTCCGTGAGCACAGGTAAGCTGACCATTTGTTTCAGAGTGGTTTGCGGACCTCGACTATAATGATGAAGGAAAGCTACTGATCACGAAGTATGTGCTCAAGTAGTTCCGTAGTCGCCATGCTGAATGCTAGCCCTGGTAGGAAGCATGATCCGGTTCCACTTGATGTAGTTCGACAGCGGGTCGGTTCCGTGGGATCTCTGGCTACGTATTGACTTAACTTATTTATCGTTCTTTCGAAGGTTCGGAACCTCCTCGACTTGCACAAAGTCACAACAGTGGGCGGTAAACTCCTGCCGCTAGGTCAGAACGTCTCTGACGTATCTATCTGCTGTCACTCCGACACCCCTGTCAGTGCTCAACATCACTTCCATTGCTGATAACTTCTGACGCGAATAATACGACAGGGGGCAGTCGAGATTGCGCAGGCAGTTAAAGCGTTAGTGGACGAGAGTAACAAAGCAGCAGGCTATGTCTGATGAACCACTCCATACTGTGTCCTGGGACACTTTGTACTTGCGTCTGTCGGATAGGTAAAAGAAAACAGTATCTTATAGTTGAGGGACGTTATAAAACCAACTTGAAGGCGGGACGGTGGAGTCGCAGGTGGCAAAGAGATGAAGACGGAGCGCTCAAGATGTCAATCTATGGTACAAGTGGAGCCGGATACAACCGGGGCAGGTTCTGTCCGCGAGTGTCTATAATGCCAAACTTTAGCACAGGAAGAAAAGCGGGCGGAATTAAGTGTAACCTAATGTCTACTTTGACCGAGCATTCGGCACACTTGCTGTGGCCGGTATGTTGGAGGATCGGGGACGCTGCGCATCCCATTGCGGATTGTACGCAGGGGGTAAACGGCCAGATGGCGAACGACCTATTCCTGGTACAGGACCCAGATCTTCGTGTCGCGAAGCATGTTCGCTGGCGGGTGCACTGGTCGTGGAACGCATGATATCGGAAGAACTCTGAGAAGGAAGAGTCCTTCCCCCTTCTGATCGCGATGCACCAATGCTAGTTGAAACATTGCTGTGCGTTGGGCGATGCCCCTGCTTCGAAGTATATCCGGGTACGTACTGCGAAGAATGAGCTGGGGCTTGTGCTTTGTGAACACGCGGTACAGGGTGACGACATGAAGTTGTACTTACTTGACGAGGTCAGAGTGTATGGCGTCACCGTGTCCATCCCCTGAGTAACCGGCTCATCAATCTCTGTTGGAATAGGCTGGTGTCGGCTGCGTTTTCTCCAACAAACAAACGCGAGCCCAAGCAACAACGCGAGCCCAACCACACCTCCAACAACTGCTCCTGCCAAAGTTGCCGTTGTTGTATGAGAATCAGAAGACGTGACTTGAGTAGTCGGGGTAGAGGTGGAAGTAGACTTCGCAGTAGATTGCGTTGCGGAGGGCGTAGTCGAGTTGCAGTGGGTAAAAGTATTGTTGTTATTCGTCGCCTGGTCTCGACTCGCTGTTTCCATTGTGTACACGCTGAATTCGGTCTCCAAGTTAAGCATCGTCCGTTTGAGGGGGGTTGTTGTGCATACTTACAAATACCTGGAATGGCTCTCAAAGGACGTCCCAAAAAGTTTGTGAAGACGCACCATGAGCCATCGACCCAAAATAACTCATATAGAAAGTTGTCTAACTTGATACCAGAGTTGCAGACCGCCGTTTGGATGTCTGCTGGAAGTCTAAAATGACGGAAATTAACAGAAAACATCAGTATTACAACAACCATCTAGGCAGTACATACGATTGATTGGTTCCAGGTGCACAAAATGGACCGGTCGGCGCACGGTACATAGCATAGGCACCCGTTCCTAAGGCAATACACGGTTCGGACATGATAATTAAATGTCCAGGGGACTCCAGGGATATGCACTTGCCTGCATCAATTCCGATGGAAGGACCACCTGGAGCATCCCACTGGCAGCTAAAAGCAATTCATTAAACACTATTTGATCACGAAAATAGCGTGTAACGACATACTTCATGCACAGCATACTCAGCGCCCATGAGATGGAGTTACAACAGCACTCCTCTGTGAATAATTCAATGGTAAACAAAGCGCGCAGCGACTAACACCATACGCAGTTGGTCGTCACATTGATCACCAGGGGTATTGGGGCGGAAGGAAGGGACCTGATCTGAGCAGGAGAATAGGTACTAGTTTCATGAATGATTGAGATAGCGCCACCAACTCACACTGGGGGTTGCAAATCTGCCTCAGACGCTGGTATGTCTCGCCTTGAAACGAAGAGAATCAGCTCGCGGTGGCCTCCGTCATGATAATTGTCCAGCTTACACGCCGTCTCCCCAACTGCATTGGTATACCTGTGTGATGCTTGTCAGAAACTCCACAACGACCACAGAGCAAATCGCCAGTCACCAATCTGTCAGATTTCCGGCACACGTAGTATTTCCAGCAGCGATGCCGCGTATACATGACAACCCCACGAACGCAAGTGCAAGAACTCTACCACTCCGCTGAGGGAACAACTTTTGTACCGTCATCGTGAGCGAACGGGCCTACCCAAGACGTTGGTTAAGAAGATAGAACCACGTTCAAGTATCCCCGAGGTATGCCATTCTACTTGAAAGCTCCACAACTGGCACAGCAACCGTGACCAAGTTGGTAAGGGAAGTAGTCATAAGCAAACTCGGGTACAATCTTGCTCGAGGTGGAGTTGAACACTATTGGCTCTCAGTAACTTGAACAGCCATTACGCATCAGTCAACTTGGTGGAACAGTAAGCGACAGTGCTTGCTGTCTTTATGTTAGCAGAAAGATCCCCTGGCCAGTGTATGGGCGGTAGGCATCCCGAGACAGTGACCGCAAGCTGACTGAGAGGCTTGAGATGTCGAATCCACGAACGATGGGGTGCGGCCGGGCTTCTCAAGAATCCGAGTCAGTTCCACAGGTATCACAGTGGGTTACTTACATTGAGGGCCGTTCTCGAGGCATGCCACTGGCACTGATCATGAGGCCCAGTTAGACCAGTCAAGCTCATTCAGCCAACCATGTAGGTAACGACTATCTTACTTCGACTCTTTGGTCTGCCTAGGGGAGACTACCAAGCATGAACGAAAGGTCGATTAGCGGGGTGCGAGATCTCAGATGAGTCAGTGCTTGTCAGTTTGAGCGTTTGCCAGTGATCGATCGAATTGTCACCAGGTTGAAGTTATGTAAAACGACGGTTGTCAACTTGTCAAGTTCGATCATTGAATCAACCTTCAATGTGCGGCTATATGTAACTCATCCCTCCCCAGTCTTCTGCCTTGCTCGCGTCTGCGATGATGTTCCTTGTAGCTGCCCACTTTGAAGTTTGCAGGTGCCGGTTGAGCTCATGACATGCGGCAGTGCATTTTCCCAGCCAGGATTTTTGCGCAGCGTTCGCCTTTCGAACTTGAGGGAACTTCATAGCGTTTATTCACCACCATCCGACATCATAAGTGATGCGACTCGAAAAGTATGAAGGACTATCGGACCCGTAGTGCTTTCCCTCCAAGCACCGTTTTGGAGCTTTTGCAGCATCTTCTTTTCCTATGGCCACTTCTAACTTGAATGTTCTAGTTGGCCCCATCGAAGTGGGAGGTTTTATCACATGTATGTTCTTTGGGTGCGCGGTTGTCCAGGCACATGTCTATTATGAAAACCATCAGGAGGACCATTGGGCTGTGAAGGCGTTGGTGAGCACAAGATTCCCATCGCGATAAGGAGGCGCCAATTCTGATACGAACCGTGAAGGTCATTTCTGGACTGTGTGTCGGGAATCAAGTAGGCGCAATCCTCCAGAGTCACACTGACCGCTAGACAGCATATTGCAGTTGGGACAGATCTTGTCCGTCTGCGCTGCAGTATACCTGATGACTGTTACGGACTATGGGCTGGCTCCAACCCTCGTCGGAGTACCCCACGCACTCGATGTATCCCTTATTTTCAGCTCGTTAATTGGTTTCGGTGTCCAGGTATCTCACCAAGGCTTTGAATTCATGCGATGTTCCCCTGACCAAACCCACAGAATTTCTACAACAATCCCCTCTACAAATTCTCGCACGGAATCCACGTGCCTATTTTCTGTCTCTGTCTCTCAACCACACGTGCCGTGCTGTTGATAGTATTGGCTTCAAATGGCATCTCTGCAACAAACCGAAGTGCATACGAGGAGCGATGGGGACCCTCCATTGCGTCGACTGTCATCCTGTCAGGGATTTGTGACCTAACAATCGCAGCTGCCTTGAGTTACAGCATAAAGAAGCAAGCCAGAGGTGCCATCAAAAAGTGAGTTTGGCGTGGAAGCTTTCTTGTCTACTCTCCACCTCAGTCCTGCTTGTACAAAGAACCACGCGCGTCGTGAACAAAATTGTTATGTGGAGTATAGGTTCGTTCCTCGTCTGGGATTCACCGATGTGCGGGTATTTGTTAATATTATTCCCTAGAAACGGGCTTGGTCACCGCGTACGCCACTCCTCGTTCTAGCTCTTCGATAGACTGATCCCCTCAGTTTAACCGGCGTCATCGAAATCGCTCTTGTAAGTCCTCGGAAGGATTGACTTTTTCAACGCTGACGAACTGGATGTTCGTTTACTAGTTCCTAACGATGTCAGACAATTGTCGGACGCCATTTTCGCTATATTCGATTCTTACTCACTAGTCAATCCAACAGACATGTGGTTGGGCCTTCTGTCCTTCTCATCCGGACGTAAGTGCTAAAACTAAGTCATTGTCTCCGTCAGGCTTATTGTCAGCCCACAGTTTACGTCAATTCTCTTCTTGCGGCGTACGATCCCTGCCGCCTTTGATTTGGCCACTGAGTTGACATGACCAAATACCCAGTCTCAACCGCCGGGCTAAGCTTCGACAGCAACTTGGGGAAGTTCACGAATTCACGTCGATGGGCTTCGTGAGAAGAGTACGCGAATGTGCTTTACCCGAAGTCTGATCGCTGATATGTGACACCCCAGCCGGAGATGGTTTTAAACCTCCCCATAACAGCCGATATTGCCTGCGACACCATTCCCGTCATACCAGTCCACAAGGCCCACAGGCCAGTTGACACTACTTTGGGTCCCATGGAGTTTGCCTAGATCAACCGGACTGAAAGCGGAAAGGCGGGTTTGCTTTTCAGTGGATATGATAGGAGAGAAATTTTTTCGTACCGACACAAACGGCTGAGGCCTTTGTATGCCATACACTGTGGTGGGCTGCGAGCTCAGTAGCATTTCCCGATCGCGCGATGCAAATATTGATCATCTGTTTAAACACCATGTAATGAACTCGCTAACAAATTCTATTCCACATCGTTTAACCCGTTAGCTGTTGCATGGAAGGCTGGCGTCGGCTGGTACTCACCCTCGCAAACGTCTTGCAGACAACAACCTGCTATGATCAACTGCTACTTCAGGCCCCTGTGTAATTGTAGCCAGGCGGAAGCCGTAAGATTACGGCTGTAACCGGAAGCATGTGATTGGTTGAAGCGTGTCTTTCATCCCGCACTCAAGCGACGCATTATCCACGCCCATCCGCCCGCCGCATACCTCTGTTGGCTTTCACCACTCCCTTGTTTCATCGACACAGTCAGCAGCTATGTCTGCATCTATTCTGCTGCGCTCAACACTGCCCAGAACTTTTGCTTCCGCCACCGGTCGCAATGTTTTGCGATCCGCTCTCCAAGGTATATTCTTCCCCTCACTCTCACATTACCAGTACTTAAGTGTTTTGTAGTGAGACATGCCTCGAGCTCGACTACTCAATATGTTCCTGGTGGACGTACGTACTTCACTGCCCATTACATCGTCTTTTGAGTCTCACGTGCTTTGAACTTCCAGCAATCTACAAGGGAACAGTTAACGACCCTACGACGTTCCCGCCACCTTCAAAAGCTCATGGCTCCTACCACTGGGCATTCGAGCGCCTACTGTCTGCAGCTCTCGTTCCTATGACCGCTGCAGCATTCGCAACGTCCGGGTCCGCTTACCCCGTCCTGGATGGTCTCCTCGGCATAACGCTGGTGATGCACAGTCATATCGGGGTAAGAGCCGACGCGGAACCATGAAGTCAGTTTTACTGAAGCACGTGCTAGTTTGACTCTATGGTTGTCGACTATCTCCACCCACGCAAATTTCCCATCATTGGGCCCATGATGACATGGACCCTTAGAACTGCTACTGTCGGCGTTCTGGTCGGCATTTACCAGTTTAACACCAATGACATTGGTGCGTCTTGACTTTGGATCCTTTATTATCGAGAGGATGCGCTGACAGGCTATCTCTTTAGGTCTGACGGAGCTAATTGCGAAGGTGTGGACTGCATAGGTTGGAGGCGTTTTGGTCTGGATGATGAGTGGGGGAAATTTATTATTCAGATTCACTTGTCGTAGCAGAATGCTAGAATATGAACCTGTGCCTTAAGAACTTCTTCCGTTCTGTGAACGCTGCCCCTCCAAAGAGCTCAAGAGTCCCGCCTGAAAGATCGTAGGTGATGTGAAAACCGCATAGTTTAATCTCCACCGCATGCGTCTATGTTAAGGATAAGTGTAACTTGTGAGCCCGCTTAGCTCAGTGGTAGAGCGCGTCACTTGTATCGGATTGTGAGATCTGAGGAATGATGAGGTCGGTTGTTCAATCCAGCCAGTGGGCATCATTTTTACATCTTTCTTTTGGCTCCTACTGCTATCATTTTACGATGTTGTTCTTGCATGCTCTTCAGGGGACTCCTGAGCATTGCTTGGAACTCTTGCGGACTGGCCGAGATACAGTTGGAACAACCGTTGTTCCACCTTGTTCTTCGCGCTGCTGCGGTTCCAGTACTTCACTATGCATAACTTACTATTACTAAGTAACTAACCGACTCTGGGTCAGCTCCTCCACAGCTTCTGTTAACTTTTCAGTTACCTCCTCGGCGTTAACAGTCACCGCTCTCATCAAGAATCATGCTCTTGTTCCACTTCCTCTCTTATTTTCGGCGCTGCCAGCGAAGTGTCTTTCATCAGCCCTTGATGCTGTGAATGACATCGTATTTTCATGTCGACCCGGGAAATGTCTCAAAACAAAGGTCATCGATACTCATGATGATACGTGGCAAACCCACCGACAATCGCACTTTGCTCGAAAGTCGGTCCATTTTCTACAGGTTCGGATTTTTTCAAAACGAGTGAGTGTCACCCTTGCGTGCCACATACATGCTGCTTCACTTGTGACGTCGGGTGGTTGGCTAGAGCCCAGAGATCACAGCGTGATGAAAGGTTTTCCCGAGGTTTCAGCAGAGAGCCTGCTTGGTCGTGATCGCTCGTACTTAGCGATGAATCCTCGACTTTTTTTACAATTTACTTGAGGCACAATGCACCCGCCATGATCCCCATCTCCCAACGGTGGTTGCGCATCACCACCTAGCACCAAATTTGAAATGGCCCGTTGCTACAACCAACGTGCATCAGGTTCGATAGCTTGTGGCTCTCAGTAGATTGACGCCTGAGGATGAACGCTGTCCCCTAGCATCCCGGACTAGAAATCCCCGAAGCACTTTGCAGGTGCGCTGTGGTTACTCATTATCACCCCGCACAGCTCGCTCTTACGGAGTGATCGCTCCGGGAGTTCGTATTCTAGGCAAGTGAAACTAACTCTAATTTTGATCGCCCGGAAGGATGAAGGATACATGAAGAAGATTGTGACCGACAGAAGACAATTATAGCTTAGACCCCCACGCGACAGTCTGCCCAGATAACCTCCTTCTGGTCTCGTCGCTCGTGTCCTGCGTCTATTCGAAGCGGGTTTTCACAGACAACGCAGCGCATGTTCTCACTGATCTTTGCAGGTCCCGCGTGATCTAATCGCGCAGGTGACCCTTCAACTCCGTCCGCCGGGTTTGTTTCTTGTCCTCTTTGAGACCGTTGCTGATGTGAGTGGAGCTCTGAGTTGACTAACATTCTATTCGCTAGCGTTCTCTGGCGACAATCAATGTCTCTTGTGACTACCCAGAACACACTTTAGGGTACCTTTGCCACGTCAGAGCACGACGCAACCCCTTTCGATGCGCGTTGTCGATGGTCAGTGCTGATGATCTCTCACCAGTAGCCTCCGGAAAATCTATGTTGTTGTGCATTCCCAAGTGCCGATTGCTGGCGCTCGGTACCAGATGACACGTCCCGAGGTCTTTTGCCCAATTCCGCATGATACACTCGACGTGGAATCTTCTCATCACTACCAAATTGGTTCCCCTGAGTATTCGGAGGATCACTGGGGGGAGCATAAATACTGGGCGCGGACATAAGCTAGAGGTAGGTTCACCATCTTCTCTGGTTCACCATTCCTTGATCGCAATGAAGTTCTCTGCAACCAGTGGCAGCCTTGCTCTCGCCTCCCTCGCCGGGTCTGCGTTTGCTGGTGCAACGTACACTCTTAGCGAGAGCGTCGTCGGGAATGACTTCTATACCTCCTTTAACTTCGAGGCTATTGCGGATCCTACGGACGGTCGGGTGTATGTACTACCACTCTTTGTCGGTCGCTCAGCTATGAACACCATTGATACAGGAACTATGTCGATCAGGCGACTGCTCAGAGTCTTAATCTGACGTACGCCACGAGCGACACCTTCATCATGCGCGCGGATGATACCACTGTCCTCACGGCGAGCGGCCCGGGACGGAACTCTGTCAGAATCAGGTCCAATAACCAGTATACCACTCATGTTGCTGTGTACGTATCGCCGCGGGATTAGTGAACAGCGTGGTGACCGAAGTCTCCTTTCAGGTTCGATATGCAACACATGCCTCAAGGATGCGGGTGAGTTTAATACTACTGAGGGGGTAGCCTTTTACTGAAGTTCTGCCTTGATGCTCCAAGAACGTGGCCTGTGAGTTCCGCGCCTGTTCCAGATATATCCAAGAAGAGTGGAGCTGACCTTCCATTATCAAGGCTGTCTGGGAAACTGACGAGTCCAACTGGCCCGATGGTGTGCGTATTGCTTCCATCGTGATACAAACTGCGCACTGACGATAGGATCTAGGGTGAGGTTGATATCGTCGAGGGTGTGAACGACGTTACACCAAACCAGTCGACGCTCCACACCAGCCCTGGTAAGTAGATCTACCGCTTGAACCTAGTCTGTGATTCTTACCGTTGACCTAGACTGCTCGATTCCTGCTTCGGGAGTCACTCAGCTCGGGTAAGAGCAGTGATGTCTGTTTGCATGCGCATTTATGAATACGCTTGTGTAGAACAACCGTTGGCACGGACTGTGACTCGAGCGGTATGTTACTCCACTTACTATGTCGGACTTCAGCTCATGTGTACTAGCAAACGGAAACGCTGGTTGCGGTATCCAACTGACCGAGGATGACAATAGCTTTGGCCCAGGCTTCAATAACATCGGTGGTGGCTGGTAAATGATCTTGGTTTGGCGCATTGCTATCCTTAGCTGAACTCGAACTTCCTAGGTACGCAATGGAGCGCACCACCGACTACATCAGCGTGTGGTTCTGGGAGCGTGGTGATGCATCTGCTCCCAGCGACGCTACAAGCGGCGCCTCGACCATCGACACCAGCAACTGGGTAAGCAGGCTTCCGCTGTCATATTACGGACTCCTTTGAACTGGCTGCGAGTAGGGCACCCCCGCTGCGTACTTCCCCAACACCGACTGTGACTTGGCCACTCACTTCGATGCCAACAACATCATCATTAACCTGACGTTCTGTGAGTCTTCATTCAAGGCGATGGACTTCCGGGAGAACTTATCAGCGCCCAGGCGGTGACTGGGCCGGCAACTCTGCTGTCTACGCTGCGTCTGGCTGCCCTTCGACTTGCGTCGGTACGTACTCCGATACACAGTATGTTTAGCAAACACTGACGCTCCTCTTTATCAGACTACGTGAACGGTAAGTTGCAGATTACACCCTGTCTCACTGATGCTCATTCAATGGCTTTTAGAAAACCCCACTGCCTTCACTAACGCATACTTCGAATTCTCCTCCATCAACATCTACACATAAGTTATTCCACGACCCCTTGATCGCAGGGGTCACGAAGAAAGTCGTGTACAGTAAACGAGTCCAGCGTTTCTGCTGGTGCTCCAGCCCAACCAATGTATTCTTATGCCAACGTGATTTGAAATTACTAGACCCAAGTCACGTAGTGACAGATTTGCGGCCGAACGTCGTTCAAACTTCAAGCTTCAAGCTTCAAGTCCTGCAAAATTCTATCTACTTGACCACGATCATGCTGAATGCTAAGGATTTGTGTCGTTCTTGACGCTTCTCCGAACACGAGCAGAGGAAACCATTAATCCTACTTCGAGCTACGAAGTTCTGATCGGTGGCCTCTGGGGATTCATATACCCACATCATCATGAAGCATTGTAAGTTTAGCCGTGCACCTTTGGCTGCCCAACTCGGGGTCGAGAATGGACACAACCGTGACAGCGCGTCAGAATAATCACCTATCACGTGATGTGTATTTTTGGGCACGTGTGCAATGACGCGAAATGTAGCGTCTTCGGAACGCGTTCAAATTTGTGGTCATCCAACAAGAGCGCACACTGAGCAGACGCGTATACGCTCTTGTATCTTCTTGAATTCCTGGAACATGGGCTATCGAAGAAATAACACAACTTCCAAGACACCATCCTGTGGTAAGGCTGCTTTGACGGTCGCAGAGGTGCTACAAGAGCGAGCTAGCAAGCGTGCTGCGAAGGCCGAAGAACGAACGGCGAGATCGGAAAAACTGAAGGATGAGGTGAGTGTTGACCTACCTACACAACCAGTCCAACTAACAGGAACAGGGCAATGCACTGTTCCGGAAGGGAGATTACCTCGGCGCGGCTGAGTTTTACCAGAAAGCTGTCGCTATTCATAGCTCAGTAGCGAAGCCCGTTTTGTTGACGAATTTAGCAGCTGCATATCTGAAGCTTGGAATGTACGTTAGATTGACTCAAACTTGATCAACTATTCATTGGCTTTGTAGGGCTGCGGAAGCTTGTTTCACAACTACAGATGCTCTGTTAGCTGACCCGAGGTCCATCAAAGCAAGGTTTCGCAGAGGCGTGGCTCGCCAGGAGATGAACATGCTCGACGCCGCCGCTGCTGGTGAGTAGTTCCACAAGTGATACTGTGACATTTTATCCAAGTGTGCCTAGACTTTCGGACTGTCATATGCTTGGACCCCGGGAATCGGGAGGCAAAGTCACGACTTGACTTTGTGGAAGAGCTCTTCTACTCTGGTGACAGTATAGAAACCGGTTTGTCGGATGACGAATACCCGTAACCGGGCGACGAGCCTCAGGTCGAAGAATCAATGTCCGAATCCAGCGACTGTGAGCACGAGGGTAATGGTGTTCCATGCAAGTTCTACAACCACGACGGTTGTACAAAGGGCCCTACTTGTCGATTTTCGCATGCCCCGGACAGTAAGAGTGAGCGGGACGCGTTGTGAGTTTTGAGTTTCTCCTCACGAGAAAGGCTACGCGACCATGCTCATATCTCACCACGGACAGGGGCAGGAACGTGTGCTCCTTCTTTCTGATAGGGAATTGCAGGTTTGGCGATGAGAAATGTACCTATTCACACTCAAAAGAGCACCTCCCAACGAAGGGTTGGTGGACAACAGAGGAGGGCATTGCCAACGCGAAGCATACGTGGAAGCTTAAGCGTACGCTCCAAAGGGAAGTTGCAGCTGTCACTGAAGGATACGTTGCAACTTCGCTGGGTTCCAGGAGAAGCAAGGCGAAAAGAACGTCCAAGGCTAGACGAAACAGATCAGACACGTCGCCCTTCGCTGGCTGGGATTCTGACGGGGAGCTGAACGAGTATGGTTTCACAAACAGTGACACCGAGGAACTCCTGTGTCAAGGTGTCAAGCCGTGGGACGACGATGCACATGTGAGCCATCAAATGTTCTCACCTGTTACATTGCTCACTCCATTTCACTTTCGGACCATTAGGAGGTTCTTGCTGTTCTACGCAATGGATATTAATCACCGTACTAATTGCACGATATACTCATGATTCATATACCGAACTTGCGGATTGTCTTGATGTTGGTGCTTGGTGTGAAGAAAGCAGTCGGCTGAGACTTGGTTTAACCCTGGCAGTGACATCGATGCAAAGGAATTTCATCCCTACAAGGGGTTCTACCCACAAGGAAGGGTTCTAGCACTCAAACTTCCTTGGTAAGCTTGAATAGCTTACCGCTTTCGTTAGCGTCGCACATTAATCATCACCAGTCCGGATGGAAATCCGGGGAACTAATAAAAGCGAGCCTCTCATGTGAGTCGTTCTTCATTCCGCCCACCTGATAGTCCTCACATACTCACAATAAGCCCCAGCACTTCATGGTTCCAACTGATATCAAGCTGTCTTCAGGCAAGTTTAGTGTGGTTCGAGTGAGAGACAGGGGTTAACCCGCCTCGTAGGATACACGATGCCCACTATCGGGCTCGGAGTATATCTGAATACTGAATGTGCGGAAGCATGCAAAGTTGCGTTGAAAAACGGTTATCGGTGAGTAAGCATAATGCTAGCATTGACTAATGCTGATTTGCTGCAGTATGATTGACTCAGCACGCTTCTACGAGAATGAGGAGCAAGTCGGCGTCGGCGTAAGGCAGAGTGGAGTCGACCGCAAAGGCATATTCATCAGTACGTTTCCCTCTACCTTCTACACCACCAGAGCCTTACAAGGTCGTGCGAATAGCTTCAAAAGTATTCCAGTCCGAATTTGGCACGGAGAAGACCAAAGCTGCAGTGGAGGACTCGATAAAGAACCTTGGCTTTGGTTTGTATACATTCACAGAGGTCTAAAACTCTATTCATTACTTTTGGGTCCAGACTACTACGACTTGTACCTCACGCACAGCGCACATGGTGGAAAGGAGCTTCGTCTCGCTACTTACAAGGCCCTCCTAGCCGCTAAAGCAGCAGGATTGATCCGATCCGTGGGTGTCTCCAACTAGTAAGTTTGTCCCGCCTTCTTCGACGTTCGCTAAGCTCATTCCTGCACAGCTCCGGAAAGCACATCGAGGAAATTCGCGAAGCTGGCTTGGAGCTGCCCGTCGTTAACCAGGTCGAGGTGCTCTCTATCCGATAGCCTGAGATATACGCGCGGCCGGCTGATTGTTTCAATTCAATGCACAGCTCCACCCGTTCTGTCAGCAAAAAGAGATTGTTGACTACTGCACGAAGCACAACATCATTGTACAAGCTTACACACCCCTCGTCAGAGGTGCAATGGACAACGCTGTGATCACAGAGTTAGCGAAGAAGGTGAGCCGTCTTCTGGAGCCTTCGAAGTTCGTTTCTTACACCCGCTTTAGTACAATAAGGATGCTGCTCAGATTCTAGTCCGCTGGTCGCTGCAGAGAGGGTAAACAATTCAGTTAACTCGTTAATACGCTCTAACCTCATACACATCAACAGATTTGTTCCGCTTCCCAAGTCATCTCAACCGTCTCGTATCATCTCAAACGGTCAGGTATACGACTTCAACATAGAAGCAGCGGACATGGCCAAACTTGATGCTCTGGACCAAGGGCCGAAGGGTGCTGTCACTTGGAATCCAGTTGACATTCCTTAGACAGCGACTTATGGAAGCAATGTAACATGTATTTGATCTGCCCAGGCAGTGTAATACCACAGAGACGTGATTGTACGTTCCACGTACATTGTGCCAGGTCCCGGGAGCGAAACAGTTGGAGGATGCGAATGAGAAGAGAGCCTATCTACAACACAGCAAAGTCCAAAGTCTATCAGGAGTAGCTCATGTGAAGTTCATGAGCTTTCGCCTGATGTCCAAAAGGCTCGACCGTTCTGCTTGTAGATTGTCTCGCTTCACTGCAATTGCTGGATCCTCGCCCACCAATTCCTCCATGCGCCCAGCAATGTCCCCTCGGGACGCCGCGTCGGCGAGGAGGCCCTGTAGAAGGCTCGCCGACAGCCTTTCTGCAAGAGCTTGATGCAGTGAATGTTCGATTGTGAGGGGAATATGATCGATTATACGCTACAACACAGATGAGTGCAATGTTCAACGGAAAAAAAACTGCAAACCTTGTATGCGACTTGGAAGTATGCGCGGACATCAGCCATGACGATGAGCTCGTCTTCAAACTCATCAGGAGGTAGTAAGCGAGCTAAGTCTTCAATTGAAAGCCCCTTATATCCAGCTCGCGAGAGGTAATCCAGAGCAAGAGATTCGGGAGAGGGTTGCTCTACGCGGCATACTGACGCTGATAACGTATGCTGGGAATAGGAATAGGCCGTCGGAGTGACCGGGGGCATCGTGGTGACTGAGGGAGATAGGGTAACGGGAAGCTTGTACTCTTGTGGTTTTCGTCGCCCCATTTTGTACCTGCAGAGCCACTTCTCCCGAAGGCTCTGGAGATAATGAGTATTTTGAGTGTATTTTGGCATAGACTCAATTTCCAAAGCCCCCTTGACGGCAATGTGGGCCTGGTTCTTGCACCTCTGAATGTCCGTTTGGATGAGACCTCTGGTTGAGGAAGCCTCAGAAAATTTTCACAGGTAGAAATGTAAGCAACACGTACGCAATTAGATTCTGCAGCACCTTAAAGCGCCCGAAGTGTACCTTGATGAGGTCCTCAATGACCTCGTCCAGTACATCATTTGCGGCAGACAAGCACCGCTCCGCAGGTGCTGTCCAGAGGCAAGTAGATTGTGAGATGAGGCGAGTTTTCGCTTCGTAGGGAATGTTGTTAGGAAGTTCCCATGCGATGCACCTGAAATGAAGTTCAAAATCATTTGAACGACATAGACGCAAATAGGTCTTACTCTTTGATAGTCTTCCGAACCTGATACACTCCCATGGTCTGCACATTCGGATCTCTCTCGCTGAGAGTCATTTCTCGCTCAAGATCGTCGAATGGTTGGTACTCTTCCGGGCGATGAAACGGTCGGAAATCAGGGGCGGTTCCTCGGATGTTCCTCTTGAAGAGGGCATATAGCGCGCGATTGCGCTGTGCGAGGCTCTTGTCGGAACTAGTGCCACTGACAGTACCTTTGAAGGCATCGCTGAACGCACTAACTCTCCCAAGGACCTCGATCTGGGGGTCAGTGGTCAAAGGCGCAGGTAAAGCAGCGATGCGTTCCAAGCATGTCGCAAGGAGTCGCTCGACATCCAGCTTGAGCTGCGGCAAGCTACAGATTACAAGAGGCCGTCAGGTCAGGCTGACTACGGGGGTTTATAGTGCTTACACTTTTTCGATATGCTTGATCAGTAAAGCACTGATGTCTGCTACAAATCCCGGAATTCCGAAACGTCCGCGTTCGATAACCTCACTCCAAGGGGAGGTGGTTTCAAAATATTCCTCCGCCAGCTTATGCAGCGCAGCTCTTGAAAGACGTGATGCCCGCTGAGCATCGTCTGGAAGGCGAACACAGTAGTACCCATGCTTCAAACGATGCTCGCGTCCCTCGATGATATCCAGCCAGCGCTTTTTGGCGCTGATGGCACCTTCACCAAGGGTGTCAGGTTTAGTCAGAATTCCTGATGATAACCCGCGTTAAAACGTTGACTGCTTGCAGTGAGCAATCGACCAACCTATCGTGCGTTCGCCCTCCGGGTCTGCTTCTTTGGCGAGTCGCACGGATTGCTGATTTTCCATATCGTCTACGGCGGAAGATCATCATCAGCATCTCAGAAGGGCAAGGCGCGTTTTCACGTACCGCTCATGGGTATTGTGGTCAAGATGATGGTGTTCTGTCGTTTGGTGTACGTAACAACCAGGTCTCGAACCAAGTCTATGACTTCTTGCGCCTCATTCTGTATCAATCCTGCAACAGCAAGATATTTCAGCGGGTTATGGAGGGCAAACACGACATGCGCACCAGGCAGGTCAACAAATGAGAGGTCAGTCGCGTCAGGATCCTCGATAGAGACGGACACCACGTTTCTGGAGAATTTGAGACTGCTCCGAGAATTCAGACTTCTCAGCTCGGTGAGCGTTTTTTGATGGAACTGTTCCGAGGGTACGTCCGGGTTGAGGATGGCAGCTTGGGCGCGACGCAACCAGATATCAACGTGGCTCTTGTCAGTGATTGTTGCCCCGAATGGTATCGTCATTGACT
>KN839839.1:865663-903219 GCA_000827185.1 Hydnomerulius pinastri MD-312
GTAGTCGAAGCGGAGACTAACAGTACAGGACCATGTCGTGGCGCTATTGGACATGGTGCACTCCATAGGACACCTGTGCCGGCAATTAACAACTTTACCAATAGCGTAGAGAATTCTCTACATACCGTGTGCACGTTCCACTGTCTCTGGGAACATTGATCTACAAGCTTTCAGTCGCCCTCGCCCGATTGCATCGAGAAAACCAGTTACTCACGCCGCTCACGGCCTCCACTAGGGAGCTTTTTCCAGCTAAAGAGACATGGTGAGTTGTAACCTGCCTATTATTACACAGGTTCGACACATACCTGACTGTCCACCGATGACGACGATTGATGGAAGATCTATCTTTAACGCTTCAGATCTGAGGGTAGTGGGTGGTCACCTGGATGCACAAACACATCGAGAGCACATCAGCCATACCCCATTGACCTTAGATCGTTGATCAGTTGCATCAACTCCTTGCGCCTACGCGCATATTCGCTGGACGAGAGGTCGAGGTCTTCCCAGTTCTCATCTGGAGACGGAGTGGTGACTCGGATGTCATCCGGTGTAGCAGTCGCCGGTTTGCGCTTGCTGCGTCCAAAGTTCATATTGTGTGGTGGAAAAGGTAGGGGGCTGATAGAATGGCACAATAACAGAAGGGGTGGGAGTGCAAGCTTTATACCTCTTCAAAGCATGAGCAAATAAGTCACCATTACGAACACGGTGCGTTGCGGGCACGAGGAACACAAACACACCCTACGCACCGCTTCGAGTGGCTGATAAGGCCTCAAGGCCTCAACGTTCACCAACCTTATCCTGAGCTATAGACATAGTCAGAATCTCATATCACTTGACTCACCATGTGTTAACTTGTCGTTGTTGAGTGCATGACGCGTCCTGTTTGTACCCTATAACAATTGACGTCCAGGACTGAGTACCGAGTCACTAACACTATATTAATGATGGTGGTAGTTACTAGGCGAAAACTAGCAGATTGCTCTGTCGAAGAGGACATCATTTGCCCACAATTGCGCTGTTCTGGTTTTGTATTGCATCACAAGATGCAATTTCAACGGTTCAACTGGCACAACGGATTTCGGGATATTTTGAACAGGTCTAAACCTTGGACAAAACGAGATCTCGAGCACTCCAGATCGCATTAGACCAGCGCAAAACATCACAAAGTCCGCTGTGTGCGAGTCAACGCAAGGTTTTGGAGGTTCACCACCTTATCCTGAGCTATAGAGGTAGTCAGAATCCCATATCCCATATCCCTTGACTCACCATATGTTAAATTGTCGTCGTCGAGTCCATGTCCTGTCCTGTTTTAAGTTTTGATGTCCAGGACTGCGTTAACACTATTAATGATGGTGGTGGTCACTAGGCGACAACTAGCAGACTAGCTCGTCGTTCAACGTTCAATATTCGATGTTTCGGCGGCATGGACAAAAGCATCACCGCCGCGTTACCCGAGACATGTCATTCCCATGGGCATGCACATATGGCGGAGATGATCGGAGTGTTCGCTCGACAGCGCTGAGCTCGTTTTCAAATCAACGATCATTCAAATTAGGCTCCCTGCTCCAGCAAAATCGCACTCGGCCAAATATAGTGGCAGTAACCTTGGTTTGTCAACATCACTCGTACGAGCGCAAGGCGTCAGCTATGTTGAACGTCTAGCGGCTCCAATTTCTGTCTCCGGACGTGTGCGTCTCTCCATCTTGCTCATGTTACATGTGTTGAAACATCCTCTTACGTCGACCATGGTGGTGCTTCATACCGGGGACTCCCGAAGGTGTCGTCACGCTCCGACAAGGATGATCTGAATCACAAGGATTACAAGAAAGACGATACGGGTCGCTACTCTCCGAGTTGGTTGAGCCGTGTAACGACAAAGGTAACCCAAGTTACAAACAACAGAAATGATATGATTCATATGGCTATCTGCATGTCAGGTGTTCGAGGTGAGCGCGATACGGTAGCAGCGAAGTTTGATGACATACCATGTTTGCCTTGACGAATTTGTTGAACCGTTTGCCATTCAGGAGGTACTGCCGCAATTTGCGGGAGTTACGCAAAACTAACCGAGTGGCGCGGCTGAGTATTCAACTGCGGCAGAGGTACAGGATTTAGAGTGACGCACCGGATTGAAGATATTACCGCAGCAACTCAAACCACTGCAGCAATTTCCTCCGGGGAGGAAGCGGTTGCACGGAAGACCCACTGCGCAGCAGCTTTGGCCGTTGCAAACACCCCCTCCAGTGGCTCGGGAGAGGAGAGAACTGCGAGGAAGTGGGCTGACGGCGTCCAACGCCACCGCAGTGGTTGCAAAGATTGCGAAAATGGCTGAGAAGTGCATGATCAGTGAGACTGTTTCTTAAGTACTTATTTCAAGATTGTTGAATGACTCTAGGTGGAGGCTAGAGCCCTTTTATACACATCCCCTCTCATATAGACGAGATAAAGTCGAATGCAGTCAAAAATTAAATATTGACCAATAATTTGAATCGGGGGGTGGAGGTGATAGGAGGTGCTGAGACTGGAAGCAGTATGATCTTCTGGAGTTGGAGTCATGTCGGACGTATACACCTGTTCCTCGGGACCAAACAAGAGTAATAGACCAATGGAAGAAGGAGAAGTATAGTGAAACTGGAAGGGTTCAAGTCGGGTCCAGCGTGTGCGGTGATGTGGCTCCCGATCTAGAAGTTGGGGCCCGGGAGGATCAGACGAGAAGTTGAACTTCTGTATCTCAGTGATTTGGAATGTCACGGGAGGTCTTACGACTCGTGAGTTCGGATTGCCCATCAACTAGTTGCACATCATCGGTAGCTCGCTGACGAAAGAGGATGAGGTGGGCCTGACTTGGGAATGAATAGAACGGACCTTCTGGACAACGTAGAGATATCCTCGGACATCCGCCACCACCCCTGGTTCGTCCTGAGATCCGCAGGACTCTCTAATGCTATGCGCCGGAGACCACATGGCCACGAACCTATTTACGACGTTTTGAGGATTTCGGTTGCAATATCAATGGCCTCAATGCTGCGTGTGAAGACAATTGCAGGTTAGATTGTGAAATCGCGATGAGGAATGATTCCGTCGGTTTTACCTCGTGGAGAGCTTGGAAGAGCTAATGCTTGCGGAGTCGGAGTTGCCTGAACGGGACGCTCCGACCCCTGAGCAGCGTCAAGTAGAAAGACATGACACCTTTCGCACAGCGATCACGCGCCATCTCTGGAGAAACATCAACTGCACCGGAGTGTGCATGCCAGTGGGTCACCAACAAGGAAACGGGGAGGGGGATTAAGGCTCAGATGTGGTTCGTGGCAGCGCGTTACCGTTTCAAAACACAGGATGCTCTGTCCACCTCGTACAGGTAAGAGGAGCTTGAGAGGAGCACTGGCAGAATTACTTTACTTGGAAGGGAACTATGACTGAAGGCAGGAAGTCAACGCCTTCTGAATCTAACAAAGCCAAACAACCGCCACACCACCTGAACGAAATCACTGTCGCTCCAGACTCCAGACTCCAGTGAGGTTCAGCCTTAATGACCCACGAAAATGTACACGAGCTGGGTCGTACAGGAAAGAGTTCATTCCCCCACCTCAAGTCCCTCGACGGACCGACGCTCCTGGGCGTTAATATCATATGATCATATGAGCACGCGAGACACCTCAGTAGGACTCGGAGGTGAAGGACAAGCTATTTGCCCCCAGGACTTATCGGAGATACTACATGTGCCGCGTTACGAACTCACCAGCCTTTGTGACTTTCGATCACTGCATGTACGGTGTAATCAGCTCAGCTGTTCAGTGTGCCAAGGACATCTCTATTGATTCGTCTTTGCATTCTACCAAATATGACACCCTCCGAGTCTGTACCTCCCGAAAACGAGACAACGTTTTCTGCGACAGTGAAGCTTGTTACACTAGTCCAGATTGGTCTAAGCTAGACCTTCCTGTGATCCTTGCTCCTACAAGAGAACCCAGCAGGTCATCCTTCCCCTCATTATCCAACGCCCTTATAACCAAAACTCGTTGACATTGACCACATTCAAATCGGTCTTCAATCACACTAGGGGAGGCAGCTATCTTAACGTGCTGACTCTTAAACCTGATGTGAGAGCTATTGCCCTGCGTATCTCCATACCTCAAGGTGCGAGCGTCGATCTGATTGCCGCCTAGCGTAGCGTAGTCCTTACCCCCACGAGTGCTGCTTAGTACTAGTATATAGTTCGCTAGAAATGGAAGTCTCCACCTCACCCACTCCTAACACCCTCCACAAACCCCTCAACCATAGCAGCAACTCCCCAAGCTCCCGGGTCAGGCGGAACGCCCTCTCCCTCACCATCCTCACCGGAAGTCACATACGAAGCCCTCCCAAGTCTCGCTCTCATCCCCCTCGTGCTTTCCGCCCCCTTCTTCGTTGCCACGAGCGCCGTATCAAGGAGTGCTCGAGTATCCCCTTTGTCGGGCGCTTGCGGTGCGGATACGGACGAGCAGAGCGGGAAGAGGGCGTCCACGACTGTTCGGTCGCCGGGACGCGCGGGGGTGTGTTTACCGAGTGCGAGGAGGGCTTCGTTGAGTGGTGAGTGTGCCGGACTGGATGATGGAGGGGACCGGAGGGCGATAGACCATGCTGTGAAAAAGATCGCGAACACTGTCCGAGCGCGTACAAGTCAGAAAACAGTAAGGAAGTGTAGAGATGGGTGAACGTACGAGCACCGATAGTTCCACCCATACTGCCCTCCAATATCTCTCCCGCTTTCGAGACGAAGACAGCGGGGGGCATACTTCCTGGGTCGAGCGTACGTGCCTCGAGAGCAGCTATGATCGCTAGTAATGCGACACGTGCAGTGTCAGTATATTTTGGTCATCTTTGAAACGAAAGAACAAGTTAAACGCACCTCTCCCACCCCCCACAAACGTTTCCCCACAATCCCCATCCCCAACCACAGTATCAAATCTCGTCATCTCCGCCTCAGCCCTGAACACGCTCTCGCATGCCCCTCTTACACCTCTCACCACCTCTTCAGCCATGAACCCGAGGTCCGCCCATGTATAGTCCCCGCTTCCGTGTGTGGCCGACGTACTCGCAGTGGCAGTGGCAGCGGCAGACATGAACGAGCCCCGAATAGCGCTCAATGTGCCCTCAGCCTCCCCCTCCTCGCTCTCCGGACTCCGGACGTGCGCACTCCCGCGCGCACCAGGCCAAGAACGCACACCGACCCAAGAGGAGGCGAACGTTGGGGCATCGAAGAGGGACAGTAGGTCGATTGGATCTCCCGGGAAGTCGACTGTGTGTCGGCGAGCAATTAAAGGAGTAATCGTGTTCAGTATGAGCATATATGTGGTTCTAGTATGCACGAGAAATCCGAGAGCGTACCGTTCACGATCCCCTCTACCCTCGTCACATTCACGAGCGAAACTGAAAAGCCAGGGGCGTTCAGGGACGTCATAAACGGCGCGCTGTAGATCCGTGCAGGGATGATCCCGCGAGAGGCTTGTGTTAGGGTGTAATAAGGAGCATATCACTCTGTTAGTACACGCAGACACACATACAGACGATGAAAGACACGACAGCTCACCAAGCTCCCCCCTAACAACCTCCACGACCGCACCCATCTCCAACATCGACACTCCTCCAAGGTTGTTAATGAATAACACAGTCTCGTCCCCAGGTCTGAGCCATGTCCCGTTTGCGTCGTATCGATCTTTCCCGTCTACACGATGGTACAAGGAAGTCAAGTCAGCCAGGTGCCACAGAGTAACGAATGGAGGGAGTAAAAGAGGAGGGAATAACGAACCCTTGTAAACATCACTCCCACCCCAACCCCCTCCGCTCCCTCGCACCATACGCACCATCTCCCCAACAAGCCAGGCAGCAGACGTGAGCGGTGCACGGCGGACGCCCGGTTCGTTGTGCAGTCCTAGCCCGAGTTCGATTTGCGAGGGGGGGATCGTTTCGGATGCTGTCGCGAGGAATGCATGCGTTCACGGGAAGGGCAAAGCATATGCGAGTCAGTTAAATATACAATAGCACGTGCATCAGATGGAGCGAAACACACCAGAGTGAGCGTCCCTCCCGGGTACGTGACAGTGCCCCAATGTAGCTCCTACACTCCGGAGATGAGCGACAAGCGCATCACCTAGTAACTTTGTGCGTGCGAGCGTGGGTCGGGGTGAACGTGTGTCTGTGGCGGCTAGTAGATAATGCGATCTATCAGAACTTATACACCCCACTTCACAACGTCCCGACTGACCTCCCTTTGCACCAAAGGCAGTATACCCGCCCAATACCTTGCACACCAATATATTCCCTCCCAAGCCTCTCGGACCTACCATACTTCCCCCTCCGTCTGCTTCCCCAGTTCCTGTGGACTGAGGAAGCAAAGAAACATCATCCGCATTCAACACCGACGTAATCCCCAATCCCGGATACTTCGCCCGTGCTTGTTCGATCGCAAGTCCAAAGTTAAGCCTATCGCCGGTATAGTTATTAATCACGATCAACACATCTCTCGGCTTCACAATCACTTCATTCTCCCCACCCTCAGGCAAAGGCAGTCCTGCGAACGCTGCGAACTCGATAGCAGCCAGGATCTGTTTCGAACTCGGACTCGCGAAGATATCGCCGGAGACGGAGGATGTGAGCATGCCGTGGCCTGTGTAGCCTGCGTGGGCAGGCTCATGGCCTGCGCCTCCACCTGAAATGAGGGCAACTTCAGTGAATAGAGAGGGGTTGGCTATGTATACTGTTTTGGTGGGTGCATGGCTGGGGTAGGTGATGGGCGTCAGTGTGTGGTATGTTAGGAATTGGATGACGTACAGACGTAAAGCTGGGTTCTGCGCTACTGCGCCTCGTAAAGAGGCGAGCACGAGCCCCTCTGCAGACTCGAAGATATGTTTATCGGTCATTACAAGTGCGCTCTCTCCAAGTCACAGAGATTGATTGAGGCGTGATGGGAGTGAAGCGAGGGATAAGGATAACGCATTCGAATAAGCGTGTGGAGAAGTGATTAGACACGGGGGCCAGAATGATCAGGAGTGGTCATAAGACCTGGGGAAAGGAAGGGCGTGTGCAGAGAAAGAAGGCAGTCAGGTGATGCCTGCCAGCGGGACCGCGGAGTGAACTAACACCAATATTGAGCTCATAAAGCTGTTTGACGTAAAGGCAATCATTATCGAGATAGGTGTCAGAGGCGACGTCGGTGACGGCGCCGTTCGTCTTAAAGGACGGTCGTGTTCGACGCGAGTAAAAGCGAGTTGAACTGCGACAGGAGACTGGTCGGCAACTCCCGGGCCGGGGGTCTTGTTGCGAGTTGTCGTCTTGACGATCACAACTACAGACGATTGTTATCGTCCAGCATCATAATGTCATCGCTATCAGATGCAGTCTCAAATTATCGTTTGAGGAGGGCTTAGCGGTGACTCAAATCGACCGCCAACTCCTATAGGACCTCGTATGGCTTAGTCTCCCCAGGCAACCCCAAGAGTCAAACGAACACATTAGGTCAAGCCCTCTGTCTCTCACATTCATTGATCGATGGATAGAGCGGGTCTCTCGCAGGCGGTCCTCAGTATAGTGATCTCCAAAATGGGTTTGTATGCTCGGCACTCGCACTGGGTCCACTTACATCGCTACAGCACAAGCGTCTGCTGTACTATCCTCCGCGTTCTCCCTTATTTCCTTCCTCCCGCCTTCTGACGTACTCTCGAAGGACTCTGAAGAACGACACGTCCAGGGCTGTTCTTTCCAGCGTCACCCTTTTCTACAAGGATGCCTCTGCCGCATTTGCAGCTTTGGCGCCGACCCGTTCTCCCATTCGATCCTTTTCACGTTTTTAGTGATGTGTCTTTCACAAATATCCTCCAATCACCCTAAGCGTTGCTAGCTGCCTCCCCGAGAGCTTTATGTGTACGGAGGCGACATGTTTGAGGTGGAGTGCATTCTAAAGAAAAAATATCTATAATGGCTACAACGTCGTACAAAGTAAGTGTATTTAAGTTTCGATGAACCATCCTCTGTGGACAGTTCGGCGGACGCGTCACAACGACTACATCTCTCCTCCGTGTACAACAACCGCCCTTAATCCCGCATCGCCCTAAATCCTCTCCGCACTCGGGATCTTCCTCTCTCTGCGTCGGAGTCGGCTAGCATATGAGTATCATCATCTCTGGGCATTGATCGCATCTTCACCCCCTCAGCACAATGTAAAAACCTCGAAGGCGTTCGTACCTCTCTACCATCCACAGTCCGTCCATCCTCATCACGAGCATTACGCAGTGGCTGCAGCCCTTCCTGGTATCAGCGATTTCCACTTCTCTACATCACCAAACGCAATCAATCAGCTCTCGTCCTCGCGCTATATAACCCCCCAATAAAAACATCACCCACCAGCAAACCCAAATAACCCTCCGAGTCCAACCACGCTCCCCCTGTTCTGACCGGTTGCGGCGGGCGAAGAGGTTGAAGGTCGGTAAAATGAATCTTGCCGTGTACGGCTTGCTTTCCAGTATCGGCAGCGCTGTTTATCAGTGGGGAGTGAGCCTTCTGATATGTGGATCTGTGAGGGTGTAGATCATGAGCATCTGGAACTGAGAGGGAGAGCAGATACGGTTACCTTCGTCTTCGGACTCGAGCTCCCGAAATCCGACAGCTCAAATACGAAATCCGTCATCGGCCAGCGTATCCTTCCGACCGCAGAGAAAGCGTCATTGAACACCTCGTTCACCCTGGAAGACCCACACAGGTCTCAGCCTTGTGATAAATACTCACTCATAAAACGCTGCGCTTTCTTCTACCACCCTAACCTCCTTCACACTCCACGCAGCTGGGAAGTCACTAGCCACGATCGGCGCTTCCTTCGATATCGATTTCAGCGAGAGGTATTTGCCGGTTTTGACGTTCCGGATAGAATGCCCTGCGCCGAGGGGGTGGAGTTCCCACTAAATTGCGGTGAGTGGTGGATGAAAGGAGAGGTGAGGTGACCGCTGACCTTCTGATTATCCACGTCTTTCGGTGGCATACCTACAAACGGCAGGTCAAACAGGATCAGAATCCAGCAGCCCCCGAGACGAAGTCAAAAGAACCCGAACGCGACTAGGCGTCGAATTGACGGCGTGAACGTACCTACGAGGATATGATCGCTCGTCATCTCCATCGCAGTCCCGCTCTGCCGATTGACGAACGTATACGTTCCGCGATGAACTGGCATTTTTCCGTGCTATATGACTCTGGGTCAGTTTTCGTTAAACGTTGAGTTGATTAGCAGGTGCGAGAAAATCCTGAACGGTTTATGAGGCTCAGATACAGCCACAACGTCCCCCGATAGCCTGACGCGCGCAATCCGCGTGTTTCCCCGAATAGGTCTTGATTCATGAAGGCGATGACGATCGTTCCAAAATGTGCGTCGAGCAGAACACAGAAGAGCGCGAGGACACGATGACGGCTCAGCTAGAGTTGTATTATGGTCCGAGACATTACGTAGGAACTCTGTGCATCTTCTCTTCTTTGCAACGCTGATAACATGCGTGAGTACGTACAGCCACAGCGCGGAAAGCTTGAATCCATGGAGGGCAAGTGCGCCATGGCCCATAATTAGAGGGTGGTACAAAGGATATCAGCGGCTGATCCGATCCTCCCGTCGACTCCGGTACTTCATTCGAAATAAATTGTATCGGGGAACCGCCTGTACGTCTTGCTCTATGACGCATACCCACGGAAGTTTACCAGGCGCGTTTATTACGCGTGGGCCTATACTCGATAATGTCCGCGCGAAATGGAAGTGCATGATACGGAAGAAGAGCAATGGTGAAATTGAGATAAACTGCAGTGCCACGCAGTGCGACCAAATGAAACGATGGTCGATCAATTCAGGTGCGTACGATCGGCATGATTGGTAAAAGGGAGGCTTTCGATCACTTGACAGAATGATCAATCTGTGGGTGAGTGCTTTCGCCTAGTGAACTTGTGCGATCAGTTGGCTGTCCACTACAGAGAGCGAGAAGAACTTACCAGTATCGTACGCAGGCGCTGCATGTCCTTGGTACTTTCTTTGCTCCACAGCCCCCATCCTCCTGCGACCCCAGCATCCAATCCGATGGACGAGACCACCTTCAGGACTTCGCTTTAAGACTTGGAGTCGGTGTCGACTCAGATTCTGAAACCGGCTCGGATTCGAAGATTTGGCATTCAGCGTCGATGAAAGGTGACGGTAGCGTTGGTATTAAACAGGAACGGGATCCGACCCCAAGGTCAGATAGCCTTGAGGCGTCTTCTACGAAAACCTTCATACTCCTTATCGTCCTCTCGTGGTGCATGCCACCATCGGCGCGTTATTTCTCGGTCTTCAACTCGGTTATTATCCTGTCATCTACAACGTCAGGGAGACCATTTCTTCGGTTGGTACTGCGTGCCTCCTCGATGCAGTTGTTGGCGAGCCCATCTCCTCCTTCTCGCGTCGTTCTCCAATTGACATTGTACATGCTTCTCAACCACCAGCACCGGTATGATCTTATAGGATCCGCGCTCGATGGACGTCACGCTGCATACCGACTACTGTATACGACACGACCAGGCGCCGCCGAGACCATGTTTCGAGGGCAATGGATCTAGTAATGGGCTGGTACTGGCTACGTATGAGAGTATAAATTTGCGACGGATTTACGAACGAGGGAAATGTGGACGTGGACTCGCGAGTACTCGCAACTTTGCGGGCGGGACCTTAAACACCCCCTGTTGCACCTTCCCAAGCTGCTCTTTTAGCAAATGCCATACTCAAAAGATACTATAAGAGGCGATCAATACACCTTTATATCGGTATTAATGCGATAAGAAACTGGAAAATATCACTTCCTAGATGGCTGCAGAAATTTGGAGTCTCTTGAAGTATTTCGAACTCCGCTTGAATGATCACAATGCTGGACTCAACCGTGTTAGCACACCACCACCTACTCGCTGTGCTACTGTGCTACCGTGCCCACAATGCCCCCTAACGCCAGAGGCAAACCCCCCCGTCATAGCCCTTACGTGGCTAGATCAAGAGCGTCTTCTCAATCATCAACTCACTCTGTGGTTTCACCCACCAGTGAGGAACCCCCTGTGTCTCGCTCGCCGTCCGTGGCGCCTAGCCGTGTGCCGGAGACATCAGCTATGTCCAACCCTTCAATCAGACGCCAGCTTCCAGGACCCCCGGGCTCTACACCGCGTTACGTTGTCGCTGACCGCCTAATCCATGGTCCTGCTGTATTGGCTGCTCAAGAAAAGCTTCGAGAAATGCATGTAGATAGCCCCCTTGTTGACCTTTTGGTACGTTCACCATCACCCTTGTAAGCCATTGAGGCCTTCATCTTGACAATGGATAGATCGATGCCGTACGCCCTAAACACTCAGAAAATCTGTATTGGGCACGAGAGTCGAGAGAGATCGCTGGGATCGTTGTGGATGCTGTGTCAGAAGAATTAGAAGCCGCCAGAAAGCAGTTGGAGAAGTCCCAGAGGGTGGTGGCCTTGATAACAAATAAGATCGACAGTCTCTCAAGACAGCTTGATCAGGCCACCAACAGCAAGATGGTTCTCGATGTACTGTATGAATGCATTGAACAGCACAACGAGGACAATATTCCAGCTTGAGGAGTTGGCACAATTACTATAGAAAATCTCGAGCCAGTCTGACCTATAAGTATATTCTTGTGGATCACGTTGACATTCAGATGACAATGATTGTGTATATTAGGTACTTGCATACATTATAATGTCTATATAACACTATCAGATGGCTTTCGATCCGCTGATGGCCATGGTGTTGTGTTCGGTGAAATCAACGTGGCAGATTGGTCGTTTGGTGGCTGACGCGACCAATCTAACCTTTGCTATGCCGATACCCTCAACGGGCGCGTCGAGATCATGTGGAAATAAAATCAGCACAGCTTTCAGCAGAATATCAGAAGTGGCATCCTCTGAGTCTTACATGCAGCAAAGGCTAGGGCCTCCCTAGTCTCTAACCCGACTCTACTGGAAACCTACACCAGAACAGATCAATCCATGAGTCACATTGTTATCATACACGCATCCGTTTCTTCACAGGTGTATCTATCCCTCCACCATCGTCCCCATCCAGATCATCAGACAACCCCAGACTCGACGACGATCCACTCGTGCTTCGTTTCCTCGCACCAAGGAGAAGTATATCAGGAGACGAACTCGGTAACCACATCTCGTCTTCTTCCTCTTTCATATCAGGTACACCATCGCTTTCGTCCGATTCCTCGCTATCCACGTCCGCGGAGAGACCTAGGCTAGGACTGGAACTCCGAGCTTCGCTCGCTGCATACCTCCATGACTCGCCTTTAGTCTTAGGTTTGGTAGGCGTAGCAGCAACGAGTGTAACTCCCTGCACCCCGCTCGCGCTTTTCCTCGTCTTCGAAGTGGTAGATGGTTTCGTATCAGCGGGCTCTACCTGCGCCGCCTTCGAGCCCTCCACTTCCTTCAAACTGGGCGCCGTTTGCAGACGAGGTTTGAAGGCGCGCGACATACTTACTTCGCGACTTAGTGCGCGTTTGAGCGACGTCGACGTGTTGGAGCTGGATCGTCTCGCCGATGCATCTTGGGCGAGCGAGACTGATAGCGACCGGGAACGTGCCCGTGAGTCAGAGGTGGTTGTTTGTGATATAACGGAGCCTGAACGTTGGGTGACTTTCGTCTTTGAGGCGGTCGAGCGGGCGGATTTAGCGCGACGACTGAGGGGTGAGGAAGAGGAACCCGAGAGGTCTGTGTCGTTGCCCTCGTCTGCAAAAGGCGAGTGCGGGAAGAGCTTGCTACGCAAGAGTGCGCAAGCGTCTGGAAGAGTCGACTTGAACCTTCGCATGGATGAGCTGCAGTCGTAATGTACACAGGAGAAAAGATACTTACTGGCGCTCGACAACATCCTCGCAGAAAACTTGCATCCAATCCCGTTCGACGGTTAATTTATTATTCCGTTTCCTCCCGTCGTCCATCAGACTGACGAGTTGCCACATGGAAAGCTTGTCCATAAAGGACTCCAATCGTTCGTCGGGCGATGGGATGATAGTCTTTGGTCGCTCTTTCCGGCGCTTCTTCTTGGTGGAAGGGACTGCGTCGTTGGTTGAAGGTGATATTGTTACTGGAGGGAGTGGCGTACAAGGTCCGGGTAGCGAAAGCTTCAGGCAGTAAAGGAGAATCTGAATCTGTACCCTAGAGCACTTGAGACAAAGTATGGGCTAGGCGATACAGCGGACACTCACTCCCGTCGCTCGAGTCTTTCAAACCACGTGTTCCGGGATTTCTCTTCCAACATCACTGCGTCTTCACTGTTCACGAGGTCCGCCTCTTCTCCAGTGTTCCCCATTTTCTCGTGGTTCAGAGCGAACCACATCATAGATTCTTCAGCTTCTCCTGCACCACCGTTGTCTGCGAGAATTTGCGGGAGTTCGACATGATATTTGGCGGCTGATGTGCGCGTGGAAAGTAGGAGCGGGTCTAAAAGCGCGTGAAGAGGATGCGGGAGTTCCTGGCGTCGCGATGGCACATCCTGCACACGTTCCAGCGATGGCACGAGTAAATGGAGCGGCATGATCGACTGTGATACATGTCAGCAAATGCAGACTCATAAGGAATGTTCAGATATCTTACCTCGGGAAGCCAAAGGAATTGGAGATATGTCCGGACTACAAACTGGTCTGGACTCTCGAGATGGAGATCTATGAATGGGTATTCGCGATTGATGGTCTTCTCCTGATTTACAGTCCATTTCGCACTGGAGCTACCGAGCAACGTCAAAGGCTGAATGGATACCATGGACGCGTCTAAGTCGCGTTATACGGGTGTTGCCTCTTGCTGAGTTGCTTCAAGGTATGGCTTAGCTCCAACTAAGACTACTTCATCATGTAAAACGCACCACCGGCACGCTACAGCAGCCAGTAGTAGCGAATGTCTTTCGCCTTTTCTTGACCTCGTCCTTTGTGTAATTGGCAATTTTGGCGGGATTCAATGCGTTCGGTTGCAAGGACAGGAGTATTCGGCAACTTCCGTGCGTTCCCCCAACTTCCCATAGTGGAGAAATAACGATCGACTCTTTGGTCTGCCTAGGGGAGACTACTGGGCACCCAACACCATACATGTCGTGCAGCACTCATACGATTTAGCCGTTGGGAGAGAGCGCCTGCGAAAGTGCTGATACAAAGATGCCGTGCATTCGACGGACATGATCATAGCCGAACATCATGGTGGGCAACTTGTCTCGTTCCGTGTCTTCCTGTACCACCTACACAGCACCACCAACTTCGGCGCCGCCTGCCAGATATCCGTCGACAGATCGGGGTCTTCGCGAATGGACCCATACCTGCAATCCCGGGACCGGTGAGTTGTGAGCCAATTCAGTCAGTCGACGATCCTGCTATCCAAATTACAGCCACCATATACTGTACTAGTGTACACTGTTCTACCCCTACCCCCTAGTCCTGCGCATTTCGAGTCCGAGATGTCATGATATAAGGAAGGCTCGAGATATAGTACGCAACCAGAAAGCTCACGGCGCCCGCAAGGTATGTCAACATCCATATTCACTATCTAGACGACAGTGCCTTCTGCCACCTCCTGCTCGGCAGTAGGCTTGTGAGCCTTTGTCCTAAAGGTATCCACAAGGTGTAGAAGAACTGGAATGATGATCCCTGGGATTGCACTGAACAGCACAATAACGAACGCGAGCCCTGGAGATCCGGAGACCGTGATAATTTCAGCAGCACGGATAATGAGTGCGCCAAGGTCTGGTATAGCGTTGATGATGGCAAAAGTGGCATAACCCATTGTCTCAACTCGTTCCTGCGGACAGTCGAAGTGAGCCTCGAGCGATGAGGATGTCAGAATGATGTCACCTTGAGCTGAGCTGGTGTGAGTCGGCCGTAATGCATGTGCATACTCTCAGCCGCAGCTAGGAAGAATAGTGTGCACAGCGTGATAAAGTAACCTCCGTTCGCGAGACGAATACTACAGGGTCATAGTCAGTTTGAAGATTGGACATAGCAGGGGGATGGATAATGACTTGAAGGCGCTTCGAAGCTGCAGCAAGGTGTTGGCGAGCCTGCGCGCGTGAGTGATAATATGACACTCACCATCTCAATCGTCCAGTTTACGCGTTCGTTCAGAGCTGATCGGACGTCTTCGAAGTCGTGTGATGATAGCATCATATCATATAGAGTGAACTGAAGCAGGTATCGCAGAAGAGCTGCTGCAATTTTCGAGGGCGAGGCTGGCATGTCGTAGAAGAGCGTTCTTCGCGATTGTGAGGAGCAAATGGCCCATCTTACCAGCAGTATTTAAGGTCGAAAGACGAGAATGCATAATAACAGGAATGAAGTTCAAGGCGAAAGACATACCGCCTTTCGCACAGCGATCACTATGTCCGAAGAAGCATCAGCCGCACCCGGAGTGTGCATGGATCACCAAACAAGGAAACGAGGAGGAGGATGAAGGTTCAGATATGCCAAAATTGGTCGATGGGTTGACGGAAGCGTGGCGTTGCATCAACCCGAAAGGGTCCCGTTACAATATCGATACTGATGATGCTCGTCGGCCTATTATAGATAAGAGGAGGATGAGCTGACAGAAATATTGCTCTATTTAGAAAGAACCTTACAGGTAGGAACACCCACCGTATTTGTCAAAGCCTTCTGGATCTAACAAGGCCAAACACCACACGCCTCCTGCTCACGAACAAGCACGTGACGGTACCCTCAACCAAAGGTGAAGATCGTGTGGGCCCAAGGATCGTCGTACCAACAACTTTAATATCACTGGGATCGGTGATGGTTCGCTAGATATGAAAGTCTTGCTTCGTCCCATGCTTGTCTGAGTTCCTTAGCCCTTATGCTGTTATATTGAGGAGAGTTATCATTGATTTTCTCGCTACATATTTTCGTGGTGGGCTGCTTATCGTCCACAATGACTACTGGTTTCACTCGGACACCAGCCAGGTTGCATTGAAGTAGTTTGCCCCTCAGCATAATACTTTCACGCAAGAAGCGACGAGCTCAGTGTTCCGAAGGGAGCGGTCACTGGCAGCATCGAGCGTGCACGGGGCGGTGTTTCGACCGGGGTTGTCCTACTTATCTTCAAAGCCCTGCGTATATCCTGAAGGCTGAGCGCAACTAGGCCACGCTTTTTCCTTTCAGCTTGTATCCCTTGCACAAACTATTCACACACCACCCCCTATTTTGCTGGCATAACGGGGCATTAGTTTGTCCGGGGTAGATTTGTGAGCACGAATGCGCCAGAAAGGGCAGCATGGGTGAAGGGCAGTCATATCGTGTGCAGCTGTCGGTTTTTTTGTGGAGGGGTGAAGGAACGTGTGTCGCTCGAATGCTGGAGGCCCCAGGGAGCTCAGGTATACTGTGACCAGCCAACGCTTTGCCCCATATGTAAGTCTTTCAGCACTTTGATGGAGTTCTCTGAATGAGCGCCCGCCTCACTAACGTGCAAGGAGCTTGGGCAAGCTGAAGTGACCTCACGCCACGGCGTCTCCATCACCGAGCCCCGGCACTGTCGTCGGAGAGTTCATGGATCCATGGATAAACTCTCGTGCCCATCTCTCCTGGAGATTTTGACGTACCTTGCTGAAGGCTGAAGGTGACCTTTCTGGGTCGCCTTCGGGGTGTTGTTTCGTGTGCCTCCTTGGTCTACCCCTGACCAGGCCAAGAACCGGGCCGTCGGGTGCTTAAGTCCGCAATTAGCGACCATCAATCCACTTCAGCTCGCGCAGGGTCTTTAACGCGACGCCCAGTTTTTCTCCGCGATGCCTTCCCCACACTTTGTGGAGTAAGAAGCAATTGCGCCATAACGGAACGTACTTGCAGCGGAGCAGAGGACTTTATATCTCGCGAGCGCTACTTCTCCATCCCGTCGACTACTCTCAGACTCTGATGTCTCGATGAGTCCTACGGAAATTGGCCTGGCCCCGTATACCTACTGCGTCGCTTTCCAGAACCTCTGATTATTTCCGGTTAGATTTCGGTATACTGTTCAGAGACAAGGGGGAAGACTCAGCACGAGGACTTCAGCCGAGACCAAGACCTCAGTTTTCAGGCACTCAAGAACATATGACAGTGAGAGTCATGATCTACCTTGACGTGTATGGGCGAATATCGGAACCGGAAGATGGGTATGTTCCTCCAACTCCTTCTGTCTAGGGCATGCAACCGAAAGACTAAGTGGTCTCAAGGCATTGCCTTGCCCTTGCCTTGCCTCATGATCGATTATGCCTGCAGGGATAACACCCCGTCCGAAGAGATGCCAGATCATTCATCCTGAGTTCACCGGATCAGACTCTTCCCTTGGCGATCATGGACAGGGAAGCTGGTGTTGCTCAATAGACGACCCTCAGGTATTTTTCCGAGTCCTCTGTATAAAAATGCGAGATGCTTCAAGGAAATTCTTCATCGGCTCAAAGGCAACCAGGCAACAGTCATCTCACCATGTTCCCCAAGGTCGCTCTCACCTCTCTCGCATTCCTGGCTGCAGTTGTATGCGGCCAACAGGTTGGCACGCAAACAGCGGAAAACCATCCCCCTCTTACCTGGTCAACCTGCACTGCTGCTGGAAGCTGTACCTCCACCAGCGGTAGCGTAGTGCTCGACGCCAACTGGCGTTGGTTGCACACTACCTCTGGCTACACGAACTGCTACACCGGCAACGAGTGGGACACCTCGCTCTGCCCTGACGGCGTCACCTGTGCTCAGAACTGTGCCCTGGACGGTGCTGACTACTCTGGCACATACGGTATCACAACGAGCGGTAATGCCCTTACGCTCAAATTCGTTACCGGATCCAACGTCGGCTCTCGTGTATACCTCATGGCTGACGAGTCTCACTACGAGATGTTCCAGCTCCTCAACAAGGAGTTCACCTTTGACGTCGACCTCTCGAATCTCCCTTGCGGTCTTAACGGCGCCCTCTACTTCTCCGAGATGGACGCGGATGGTGGCTTGGCCAAATACTCCGGTAACAAGGCCGGTGCAAAATACGGCACCGGCTACTGCGATTCGCAGTGCCCAAGGGATCTGAAGTTCATTAACGGCGAGGTATGTAGTACTTCGTATGCGCATTGGAGTCCTTTCTCATTCTCACTTCACAGGGCAACGTTGCCAACTGGACTTCATCCTCCGCAAACTCTGGCACAGGTAGCTACGGCTCCTGCTGTAATGAGATGGACGTCTGGGAGGCCAACTCCGTCTCTGCTGCTTACACCCCTCACCCCTGCAGCGTTGATGGGCAGACTCGCTGCACTGGTGATGACTGTGGTTCTCCCGACAGATACAGTGGTGTCTGCGATCCCGACGGTTGCGATTTCAATTCTTTCCGCATGGGTGACACCAGCTTCTACGGCCCTGGCATGACTGTCGATACCAAGTCCAAGTTCACCGTTGTCACCCAGTTCCTCACTTCCGACAACACCACCACTGGCACTCTCAGCGAGATCCGCCGTCTCTACGTTCAGAACGGCAAAGTCATCTCCAACTCTAAGGTCAACATTCCTGGCATGAGTGCCTACGACTCCATCACCACCGACTACTGTGACGCCCAGAAGACTGTCTTCGATAACACTGACAGCTTTGGCAACCAGGGTGGTCTTGCCGCCATGGGCAAGGCCTTTGCGAAGGGCGTCGTCCTCGTCATGAGCGTTTGGGATGATTACGCCGCCGAGATGTTGTGGCTCGACTCTGACTACCCCACCACCGCTGACCCCAGCACCCCTGGTGTTTCTCGCGGAACTTGCGCCACCACCTCTGGTGTCCCCTCCCAAGTCGAGTCCCAGAGCCCCAACTCCTCCGTCACCTTCTCCAACATCAAGTTCGGTCCCATCGGCTCCACATACACCGGGGGCAGCTCTGGCGGCGGAACCACTTCCTCTCCCCCCACCAGCTCCACCTCTAAGACCACCACTCCTACTTCCACTGCTTCCGCTCCTGGTGCTACTCAGACCCACTACGGTCAATGGTAAGTCTGCTGGCTACCAGTCCCGTCAATGATTCTGATTTCTAATTATTTACAGCGGCGGTATTGGCTGGACTGGCCCGACGAGTTGCGCTGCCCCTTACACTTGCAAGGTTTCTAACGCCTACTACAGCCAGTGCTTGTAAAACACGTAAACAAATTAGGGTAACGAACTGGATTCGTATTATGTAGTCTATCCAGCTGGGGTTCAAAATGTTCTTGGTGTTATCGTTGATCGTACCTACTTAAATGGCAATCATGGGTTTATATGGTCTCTTAACTGCACGCGTGCGCCTCTATCCGATGTCCCTCTCCACCCCTCCAAACAATGAGCTCTTAGGCCTTGGTGAGTCCAGTGACGACACGAGGTTTGAAGACACTCGAGTCGCGAAGTTGGCCGACTCTTGGCCGTGGGCACTGCAGGCTGAAAATGCGACCAAAGCCGGATATACTTGAAACTCGGATCGCGCGAAAGTATCCATTGTGTGGTATCTACAAGTGCTCGCGTTGTTCGTCCTACATAGCCGGCCTCGAGCGGCGTGGTGGTCTCACTGGTGGGAAAATGAGGAAAGTGCTATACTTGAACAACCACTGTGGCCATCAGGTTTGGATTCTAACGCCCTCGATGCTGCCACGTTACTCACATATATAGGACATCATCACAGGTTTGATACCCCCGCTGCCACGCGGCATCAGTGCTTTATGTCCAAAATTGTGCTCTCAAGCAGATTCGTGAAGAGGCAATGCAACTCTTACTTGCGCCCTCCAAATTTGTTTTACTATGATAAGCGAGGTTCGTCCACTGGGTGGTCCCTTCGAGTCCGTCGATGAAGACGCGGAGTGTTGGACCATCTGAGGGCTTGAGTTCCATCAAGATTTCGCTACTCATGAGACTTTTACTAGGCCAGAGATCTACGCGGCTCCTTCCACGGTCACTAGAATTAAGACCAGTGGATTGCCTTCATCTGCCTGTGATATCCTAAGTTTACCTTTTGATCATCAGGACATCTTCCAGCAAGCCCTGCGAGCCGGAAAGCCTTACCGTCAGCTTAACAGGCGCTCTTACCAATATCACCACAGTGGGCGAGCAGAGCCTTTGTGATGATGCCAGTATCAACGCAGGTCCCGGAGTTCTGGTAAACACTTTGCTGCGCTTCACTTATCTAGCTCGTCAGACATTTCCGTGTCTGAGTACTCTCCTTGCCCTTGGGTCGACGGAGGATGAACTTGAACACGACCATTACGAACGACAGCCCTCTGCTCTTTTACGTGCCTCAATCGCTATGGTACCAAGCGCCTCCTAACGATGTATTACTGGTGTGTTCCTTCCGCCCTCCCCGCAAACAAATGATCTGATTCAAGTATCATGCAGTCTAGTTACGAAACTCAGAGTTATCACGCCACGAATGGCTCCCAAGGACAGGGATCTGTGTCGTTTTCATTTACTGGTACCGGAATTTGGTGAGTTCTAGTAACCTCCAGGAAAGCATCAATGTCCGAGTCTTATTTCAAATCCAAGGCTATATGGTGGTTATCGGACCACGCTGGGAGCTTATACTGTTGTTCTGGATGGCGAAGCTTTCAGTCAGGACGGGTACCACGCCGGCGATCCTGAACAAGCTAACTATGTTCTCTTTGGAAACAACAACTTGACGTCCAATCAGCACACCGTTCAATTGATCAATACCAGCGAAGATCCGGCTAGAAACGTTCTCGACATCAGTCAGGTTTGCTCGCGTGTACTTCGTTGAAGCCAGCACGAATTCAACACCCAACTAGGTCATTTTCGAACATTCTTACGACAGCGCAGTGGCATATCAACAAATCAACAATACTGCAAATCAAATCTCGTACGGTTGTACCAATGGCGGAGGGTGGACCCATACACCCGACTTTTCGTAGGTGAAAGTCCGCCATGCTCCTTTTCTGTGCTGAAGGAGTATACCCACAGCACAACCCAGAGTAGTACTGGGTTCTTCAGCCTTAACTTCTCAGTAAGCTCGATACGCTGCCTCTGTCCTGATCACCTCTTGATTTCTGTGTCCCACTAGGGTTTGTCATCGCGTCTGCCATCCCAACAGATAGATGACCTTGTGGCAGGGATAGGCATCGCTGTGTATGGTCTTGTTAGTGCAGCTCAAGCGCCATACATCGTGGCAGTCGATAACTCACCACCTGTGCAATTGAGTCCAAATACTGAGAACATGGGCTCTAGCGCGAGTCTTCTCTATCTCAACAATGCGCTATCAGCTGGAAACCACTCGATAGCTATTTATAATAATCCGTCAGCCAGCGTTAACGCTAGCACGCTTGGGCTGTGCTATGTTGACGTTCTGGCTTATTTACCGTAAGTTGGTCTCATATCATCTGGTCTGTGAGCTTAAATCAAAATCGAACAGTAATATGCAGCCACATGCACCTTCGCCAGTTGACTCACCACAAACCAATATTTCGTAAGTCGCAACAATGGAACTTATTCGATTACGCATGCACTCATGAACGACGAGCAGAAGAGTGACAGCTATTGTCGTGGCGTCTGTTGTCTGCTCAATCTTCGCGTGTGTCATCATCTTCAGCAGATGGTGGTGGAAAATGACCAAGAGAAAGCGCACTCTGTATCGCGAGGTATACGCCCCCCGGCCCTTCCTCTCAGTTTCACCTGCCCATATGCTGCTCCGCCGTACCCCCCATCTACAAGCCGAACCATCCCTCTCTGGAGATCAGAACATCATCTTTGAGAGAGATCCCACCGCTGCTCTCAATCCACAGCAGCCAGTGCCAGCCGCGCCCATACTGCCACCGCGAGCCGCGCCCACAAGGCGTAACAGATTTAGCTGGAGGCGGTCTCCCCCTGTTATGGAACTACCCCCGCCATATGATCACACGTTCTTCCGTTTATGATGATATATTCCGAGTTTCCATGGTAGATACATCCAAGAAATGATAATGAACACCGATACACTCTGCTCCTCTCGGCATACCGAAACGGATAGTCAGGATTTTATGGTGGTAATGGCACAAAGGGCCTTTCGTGAATTGGTCTACAATACTGAGTCCTCGGTATACAATAATATCTCGCTCTACGTAGCCCACAAACGCGTGGTACTTGGGGGTTGGCACGTTGAATGACAGGGGTTGCTGGGTCCATGGACCTGCCAAATAAGCGTACACAACGCGTTGGAGATTTATGAATCGCGACGCGAAAATTGAATTCTTTGTCAGTTCTACAGCTTTTGTCGGTTAGTCCAGCAGTCCCAACTTACAAGAATGGTCGCTCGTGTTCAACGTCCAGCTCCAGCATTCAAAGCGACGGCCGTCGTAGAGGGTCTATTCAAGGATATCTCCCTCTCAGACTACCTGGGCCAATGGTACGCCGTCGCTAAAAATGTGACAGCCGTGGGCTCTCGTTGAACTTCCATTCGCAGGGTCATCCTATTCTTCTATCCTATGTACGCTTTTGCGTTGTGAGCCAATGCAATTATATTGACATCTCTTCAGGGACTTTACCTTCGTTTGTCCAACGGAGATTCTCGCCTTCAACGATGCTCTCCCTAGGTTCAAGGAGCTTGGAGCTTCCGTGCTTGGTAAGTGAAAATAGTGGAAGTTTAACAAAGTCCGAATTAACGTCACACAGGGGTCTCTACTGACTCGCAGTACTCTCACTTAGCCTGGGCTCAGCAGCCAAGGAAACAAGGGGGCATCGGGCCTGACCTAAAGCTTCCTTTGATTGCGGACCGGAACATGCAGATTTCGCGCGACTATGACGTTCTCATTGAAGAGGAAGGGATCGCTCTTCGTGGCTTATTCATCATCGACCCCAAAGGTGTCGTCAGGTATTTAAAACCTAAGTGTCTTGTCGCGTTTGGCGGTTTATTCTTTTTTGTGCACCAGACAAATCACCGTCAACGACTTGCCTGTCGGTCGTTCGGTCGAGGAAACCATCCGTCTCCTAAAGGCATTCCAGTATGTTGTACGTAGGAAGCGTGTTAGTCGAGTTACTGGGGTTGACTGCTGACTGGACCGTTGCAGGAAGAGCATGGCGAAGTTTGCCCCTTGGGCTGGACAGAAGGCGGGAAGACCATCAAGCCCGATCCGAAGGGATCCTTGGATTACTTCAACGCTGTCGGCGAGGACGTCGAGATGCAGAACGGCTCTTCGAAGAAGCGACAACGCAAGGATTAGAGCCCTTACGATACCCGCCGTGGCACGTTGGCGTTAGCGCAATAGAGTCATGGAACACTTTCCTTCCACGTAGAATTGCGATCTAAGTTGACAGTACATAAACAGGCTACTTATATTTCACTGCATACCACATTTGCTAATCCATATCACATTTACTATATTTTTGAGTCGCCTTGCTCCGCGGGGCAAGCAACATAGGTCAGACAACGCAGAGAGTTGGATGTGACTCCATGGTTGCTCGATCTATCGTACCTCGACTTTTCGACCTGCCCAGTCCTCTCGTAGCCGCGCCTCAACCAAGCCGTCCAGATCCTTTGCCAGCGTAACCGCGATGTCGACCAACCTTAAGATTTCGTCTGGGGCTGTTGGCACACCACCAGCTTTTTGTAGGACACATATTTCCCGTTGAGCGTTCAAAGCTACACTCAATAGACCCGCGCTCAATCTCTGCTCCAGCAGTGAGGGGTCAACTACAGGCCGCGCCGCGGGATCTGGGAAAAATGCAAATGTGATGCAAAATGGCGTGTGGTGGATAGCTAGGGGAACGGGGGCGCGCTCCGCTGGCGAATGCTGTCATGCAATCAGTCCACCACTTAGTTCTGTCAAAGTCGAAAACGCACAATAGTAACTTCATCACCAATTACTTCGACCTCGGGCCTGCGAAAGTGCTTAAAAGCAACTATCCCTGCTAAACACGCGCAATCGAGCATATTTCCAGCGTCTGCAAGGCAATGAACTGTCAGGCGTAGATGCCACACCTATCGACCCCGGTAAGTAACGTCATGAACCCGGGCTGGATCATACCAACTCGCTGTCCCGCCAGTACGCAGAGAGACTCTTTGTCTATGGCGTCACTTCTCCGGAGAACTTTGTCTAACATTCGGGTGATAGTCACCTCTTCTTCCGTTGGACTGTAGGAGTGGCATACACTATTAGATTGTGCTGGAAAAAAATGGCAAGCATTCCTACCGACCGAGTTCGTAATCGACTGAGGCCATGGGTGATATTTCAGAGTGTATGGTGATCATACCCTCGAACGGTCGTTCAGGTGGTGGCTTAACCATTTTTGCCTCAACATACGCGATAACACTGTTGAATCGTGAAGACCTTCTCATAGACGACCGACTGCTGTGTACGCACCGTGTTTTACCGAATGAGCATTCTACCCAGCCTAGCTCTGGACCGAAGGAGAGGGTTGGTGTTCTTAAGTCCCATTGGTCACGTCCATCCAAACGCAATGACTGCCTCAAAGCTTCGTAGGTAAACTCTTTCTCAGGTATCGAAGGAGATGGTGGACGCATATCGAGCGCGATAACTTTTGTTGACAGGTAAAGATCAAAAATGGACGGATAACACAAGTCACGAAGTTCGGTATTGACGCGCCACAGGCCAATCACAGTTCCCGGCTCGCAACATATCTTCTTCGATCGCGACAGATCAGAGTCCGATAATTCTGCAGTCATGGTTCGCCTCATCACCCATAATCTACTGGCGTGTCATGTCAAGGGCTGCACTTCCAATAACTTCCCTCTGAAATTTCAGGACGTCCAAATCGAATTACAAGAAGCGGAGTTTAATCCCGATTTTGTTAGAAACATCATTCCGAGACTCGAATGGGGTGCTTTAGTCGATGCGGCGAAGCAGGCAAGTTTGACCTCACACCTCTAGAAGTCATGTCCTGAAAATCTGCACGATTCGTAGGTTGGAGACACGTCCCTACCACCGGAGCAACCAGAAATGATGGATGATGATCTTCTACAAAAGCTACATCACGTCCTTCTCGAGGTACGCCACCCTATTATCGTCATGGACAGTTGGATCCTAGATTCCTTTTGTTCAGATCCATGTCGTCGAAGGTGTTATGATTTGTCCAAATTGTAATCACTCGTATCCCATCTCCAACGGTATTCCGAACATGGTAAGTTCTAAAACACATTCTACAAGTTCTGCAGCGCTATAAGATCGTTGCCCTTACAGCTTCTAGCAGAGCATGAGATTGGCTAGTATTGTATACGCCAAACATCTCAAAAATATGATCGGTCAGGCGTACCACCCATGCATTGACTTGGTGCCTATGGCGCTTTGGGCATGTCATTGTCAACTGTCCGTTTCGCCCGCTGCCCCCTAAGGCATGCTCATCAATCTTCATGCGCAGTAAGACAGTAGGACCGTCAAATGAAAGTTGTCAAGCCAAAGTCAGTCTTCTCGCTCCAGGCGCGCCTGCTTCCCTCCGCAGAGGTCATGTCAAGTCTCCAATCTTGAGATATCTATGATAACGTGAGGTCGGAGGCTTCGCAGTGGTCAGATCTTGGCCGTGGAGGTTTTTCATAGCCTGACAACGCTCCCACTGTGCTTTACTGGAGGTGAATTTCTGTATTTTGGAACAACAGCACAGGCCATAGCGGCACGAACAATCCTGAAGTGGCAGCGGCCGCCAACGCGCCTACACTACCAACTAAGTGGTCCCTTTGCTGTCCCCCTCATTAAATCTCTCGCCTCTGATTTCTGCTCTGAAAGCGAATGCGAGGCCGCACCCTAGCTTTATAGCTCACTCCCTTTTCCACGAACCCGCCCCCCGCAGGGAGGAGTCGGGTTTGAGCGCAGACAGCTAGTCCCTGACGTGAGGCCCGTTCCAGGTATCTTTGAATCTTCGCGACCAAGGATTAGGATCATTGGCTACATAGACCTTGCGTTTGAGTTTTGGTACAGTTGCAGGGCCCGGATGAAACCAAACACGGTGATTCATCGATTTCAACAAGAACACTTGCCGTATCGCTCAAGCACTCGACACCAGCGGAGACGTGATGAACAGACTTCAGAGCGCCAGGAATTTTCCTTGTCACGACGATCAATATCTTCTCTCATTACTCTAGTCCTCAGAGTCACCCTTGATGGAGAACGGGTATAATATTCCTTGTGATTAATACTAACTAATAGCACATAAAGGTAGCTTGCCATACAATATCCAAACCTCAATTGCTATGTACGAGTAAAGGTAGTCGCAAGATGAAAAAGTCGTATGCATCCATCATATACTTCGAAGCGGTATCATCTATTGCGAGCGTTTGTAGCTTTCCTTCTAAACCACACTCCGCATAGTTCTATATCAGCGTCTGAATCAGGAGCAGAAAAGTCAAATTGAATGTCGCAGAGAGAAGGACATTGCTTCGTCCACGCTTTGGCGTGCGTCTTCTCGGTGCCACACGCTACAAACTCCTTCGTCATGGCACCTCCAGGTGGAGCCGAAGCTGATAATGAGGACGGAGTGGAGGATGATCCTGTTGGGGTAGGTGACGGAAGCGCAGGTAGTAAGGGAATCGATAAGGATACAGGTGCTTCGGCTTGGAATGAGCGATATGGCGAGGTAAGTTTGAGCTTCAGTAAACCACGAAAGCGGGATATGATAGATGTGATGATCGCGTAAAGAGTCTGAGCGTCGGTATCAAACTTAGTAAAACTCTTCATGTCTTCATCTAGGGGAATTCAGACGAACCTCGGCGGCATCATTATCCATCCACAGAACCTCCACGTCGAGCGATTCCAGTCCTCCTGACCCGTCTTCCTCCGCAAGTATGCCTCCAGCTGCTCCCAAGAACTTCTCGACAGTTCTTTTGTCAACTTCGTGCCCGAAGATGAGGTGCATTTCTTGAACCCCTTTCAATGCACGGAGCACTGCACCGGGTCGCAAACCAGTGTACAGGGTGTCATGCACGTCAAGTGTGATCCGTTTGAGTGGATGTTTCATCGAGGAACATATCGCTGTGGATATCTGGGGAGGGGCATGTAACCACCTGAGATGCGGAAGACAGTCATGCAGTAGATGTGGATCATCTATCTCGGACTGTGACGGTGAGGACGAATCGTCAGAACCGGCAAACTCAATAAGGTTGGGAAAGGATAGTGATTCAAGGCACGACTGGCGAACAAGCCATGAGCGTATGTCCGTCAGCTGGGATTGTGTGATTGATTCGTCAAGGATCGTGAGTTTTGTCAAAACGAATGGTAGCGACGGTAAGTGGTGGAGCAAGAAGGTGAACGACTGGAGGGTAAGAATTTTGAGATTTCGCATGTTCTGCAGAGCCCGCAAAAATCCATCCGCAGGGACAAGATCAACGTTGCCATCTGCTGAACAGGGCTTTGAGGTCGGCCAAAAGTGACAAGCGAGAGCGACGACTTGTTCACCGAGCCCACTGTTGTCCGCTAAGACAGCACAGAGCTTCTCCACACGCGGCTCCGCAATACTTTGGAAATCTAAGGAGCGATAAAGAGCGAGACGCGAGGCAGAGCAAAATGTCCGAGAAACTAAGGCAGTAGCAGGGAGATCGCGTTTGGGAAGGCGTGATAGTATCGCTTCCCAAAGATTTCCAGGAAGACCAGAAGTCGCGTTTCGCTGTGCACGTTGGGCGGTCCGATGAGGGACTGGCGTGTTCGGCGAGTTGAAGGGGCCGTCCAGGAGATTGGGTAGGCTGGAGTAATAGCCCTTGTTTACCCCAGCTTCTGCGTCAGACCTCCCATATCCTTCGCTGACAACTGAACGGGTTGACTCTAAGGAGCTCGCCCTCCTTCCTAAACCACTCGGCCTCCGAATCTCTGGGGAAGACGGGGGTGAAGAGTGACTAGAAGTCCTAGAGAGAATCAAAGGATGCGAGCGGATGAACCCTATACCACCACGCTCGCGAGCAGCCTGGGATGGAGAGGATTTTGATGGTGTCCTTTTACGGCCTGCGAAAAGTGTTGAGACGCGTCTGAAGACACCGTCTGATGCGGCTCTACTGCGAGGTGTGTCCCCAGGGCTGACACTTCCTGCAAATCCTTCCCTTTCCGCAAATGGGCGCAGAGGTTCAACAGAGCGACGGGAAAGGAACGGCATTGCGGTAGGTCAGACCTTGTCCTGGTCCGTTACATAGAAGGGGGTCTTGGTAAGTAAGTTCAGCGCAGAAACGCGACAGTGGACGGTATCAATTATTTATACACATCTCCATCGCTAAGATTGTAGTTCTTCCAGGGCGATGCGGGTGAAAATGAGGGAGAAGTTGGATGAAACTGGGAATGTTCACAGGTGCTGCCGTAGTGGTCGTACTAAATCAAGGAAATGTGACTTCGTAGGATTTAGTTTAGGCGGACGTTGTTAGGGTCTTCCTGGCCCTGCCCAGATCACAAAGAACTGGACCGGCATCGAGATCTCCTACGGAAAGGAAGGTGACGGGCCAGTGGTTCTGGTATGCAGGACTCGTAGGTCCCAGCCTTGTTCGTGTCCAGATACCTCATCATCAGCCAGGTCACGGGGAAGTTATACGAAACTCCAGCATAATATCCGGCTCGCCAGGCAGTTATAATCAATTTGCTTCTTTCGTGTCTCTAGCTAACATGATGGTATGAACTTGCACATTACTCGAGTGTAATGTAGAGATGTCTGCTGGTAAGCACTGCCTTTGCTCCTGGTACCACCACGATCGTTTGTGTGTTGTCTATAATCATGGCGGGTCCAGAAACTTCGTCACCAACAGACAGTGTATCCAACAGGAACACCGGAGTATCGTTCACTCTTCCGACCTTATCAAAGTAGACGCTGTGTGTGGAATCTGCTGTTGCCCGATCAACCGCTCTCGTCTTAAGGTGCGTCACCTCAGAGTAGACAGATTCTCCTAATGAATCGAAGGTCTTCCCGATACCGCGAACCTGTATATGGGTTTGGTGATTACCATACGTCCTTCCACTAGCCTCATCACTTGCCTTCACATCATCTACAACGATAGTCTTTGTCTCGAGCAAGAACCCGAATTCCGACTTGTAAACTCTCTTGAAAGCAGCTTCGAAATCTTCACTGCCGTCGCCATCCTTTGAATCGGGTAAGACCATCAACGCGGTATCCGTTCCTTCGAATCGCATGTTTAGCACCCGTTCCACGGTTACTCTGTCACCTTCGAAGCCCTGACGGGCCAGTTCCGCGCGAACGTCGCTTGTCAGCTTGTCGAGGCGCGCGATGAGCGAAGGCCGTGTGGAGCTCGAGTAGAATGTCGAAGAAGGCTCTTGGAGTTCGAATGCTCTGATTAATAAGACAGGTCAGTGACATCTTCCGGCTTCGAGCCTTGATCTCACCGGTCGGCTAACGCAAGCCCGTACGCAGACAGTATCGAACTATAACGATGTATGAGGATGGTTTTGATCCCGAGAAGGCTCGCAATCTCGCAAGCATGCTGGCCTCCCGCACCCCCGAAACTGGCCAACCTGTGGAACGAATAAGATCTTATTCTTCACAGGCGAACCGGTACGTACACATGTTTGCCAGTTGAATACCCCCGAGCTTCTGTTAATGCACGGATGGGGCGACACATTGTCTCGTTGGCAACCTTAATGAAACTTTACGTCCATCAGAACACGAACGATTGAAATCCATCAGAGCACGATTGACTGAAACGCGCAGATACGCACCCGTAAACAATCTCATCCAGTTCAAGTCTAATCTCCTGACTGTCATTAATCTTCTCGGTGAGTTCCGCAAAAGCCGTTCTAGAGGCCTCCAGATCAAGCGACTCGTTCTCCGACTTTCCAAATATCTTTGGGAAATAGTCAGGAATCAGGCGTCCTAGGATCAGATTTGCGTCCGTAACAGCCAAAGGACCCCCTTTCCTGCATGGTCGTGGTCCCTTGAGAAAGCTGTGCGAACATGGTGTCTGCAGCTTACCGATAACAGGCTGGGCCAGGTTCAGCGCCAGCACTCTCTGGTCCTGCAAGGAACAAGCCATTTCGGAATGTGAGACATGATCCTCCCCCCGCAGCAACAGTATTGATGTCAAGCTGTGGGGATTGGATAGTCACACCAGCCGTTGTCGTTTCGTACACGACTTCGTACCGACCGTCGAAACGGGATACGTCAGTTGATGTACCGCCTACATCAATGCTAAGAGGAAGGTTTCGCACACGGAGGGACCATTGAGCCAAAGCGAAGCACCCACCCGATGATCGGGATCTTTTTCTCTTCATCCCAGCTCGTCAACGCGTACCCGACTACGCCACCCGCAGGCCCACTTAAGATACTCTTCAGGCCTGAAAAATTATTGAGGTCTAGGAGTCCGCCATCACTACCCATGAACTCGACACGAGGACTCTTTATCCGCCCGTCCTTTAGCTTAGCATCAAAACCTTCAAAGAATCCGTCGAGATATTCTCGCAGGATCGGAGTAAGGTAGGCATCTGCAGTCGAGGAGACACCTCGAGGGACCATCTTGATCATCGGAAGCAACTGCGATGATTCTGACACTTGGGTGAATCCAATCTTGCGCGCAAGTTCTCCGATCTGCGTCTCGTGCTCTGGAAAGGTATAAGAGTGGACGAGAACGACCGCCAGAGAACGATATCCCGCATTATAAAGACGCTGAAGATCGCCTTTGACGACCTCGAGATCTGGGAGCATGGGTCGAGTATCAATCAAACAGGAAGTCGACCCGCATACCTGGCCGTTTCAGGATTCTGACAGCCTCTCCGGATATACCCCTGACTATTTCGCCTGGTCCTTCAGCGTTGCCCATGCCGTCCCAGCCAGGACCCCTATATCCTCTCATGATCTCCCCTTGTTCGTTCCACTGTATGGCGTTCTCTTCTGTCTTGGGATCTGAAGTGTATCCCACGAGTGTCACGCGTTCATCAACCTCGACCACTTCAGAATATAATGGGGATGGCCTTCGGATATTGAGGTCAAAGATCTTTGGGCGAGATTGATTGCCAATCAAGAGAAGGTCCTTGAAGCCCTTAGTGATAAGAAGCGCATGTTTGTGGCCTTTACGCTCCAAAAGCGCGTTCGTTGCAACAGTAGTCGAAAGACGAATGTAATCTGCGATACAGCTGGTCAGAATAACTGCTCCGCGGATCCTGATCAACGATGACGAACCAATTTTCCCCGTGTCTAGAACGGAGCCCCTAGGAATCTTTCGCCCAGTGACGATCTCCAGTACTCGGCGAATGCCCTCTGTGGGAGCGTCGCCGTAGTTTGCAGGGTCCTGAGATACTGGCGTTTGGATGAAGGTCAGACCATCATGTGGATGGTGCAACTCAAGAGCTTACATAGCTTTACCACCAATTCCTTCCGCTGGTTTGGATTCTCTGGATCAGGGTACGATCTAGTAGGAGGTAGTTAAGCGACAAGGTTGCAGACAGCCTGTTGAACACCTCACGCGTGAACATCGCAAAATGTGCCACCACGGTCAGCACAGATTTGTATAGATCTGTCGGGAACTTCAACCATGCTGGACCTTGGAACAGTACTAGTATGTACACTGGTTTCTTAGAGTAATGGAACAACGGAGCCTTGGGGTGGTGGACTTCAGGGATCGGTGCGACGCCTCCCCCGCCTGCATGATAAGATATCAAGAATGATAATAATATCGCAACCGCCTAGCCAAGTCACGCGCAAGAGATCATGTGGAGTCAACTTCCAGCGCCAACACCCAGCAATAGAAACCTGTGTATATCATTCGAGCACCATATGTTTGCAATAATTCCAGAGAGGGACGGAAAGGAGGGGACAACATAGCTAAAACTATGAACGTTGGTCAAGGTATCCGGGGAATATTACGAGGTCGTTAGCAAAGAAAAATAAGAATGAAAGAATGACCGTATGGTAGTGATAAGAAGAACCCGGTATCATGCTCCGGCCAGAAATCGAGGTATCAACGGCCCATGGGCAAAGGGGAATATCAATGAATATACGCATGGGTCCGACATATACACATATCCAGTCGCAGGGCGTGTTAGATGGCAGGGAGCTCAGTTTTCTTCTTCCTCTTCTTCCAAGACGTTATGGAGAGGGGCACCGTGTACGTATCGCGCAGGACTGTTGCGACCTGAGTCCTCGAATAGTGTATGAGGCGGCGTCAAATGGTCTGGCTCTGGTTCAAAGTCAGCCTCGTCTTGGATTTCTGGGGTATCTGCTTCTGGAGCCAAACCAGCGGAAGGGATGTCGATGGGAACGGGGGGTAGTGCTGCCTCTTTAGCGAGTAGGGACGATGATCGTACAGGAAGTTTAGATGGAGCAGGAGAAGGGGTGGATTGTTTCTCTCGCTCACGGTACATTTCAATGAGAGCGGCGGTCTTGGTTTGCGTAGCAGACTTTGATGCGTCAGGCGCTGATTGGAGAAGATGTGGTAAGGTGGTAGATTCAGCCCGGGAGTGGCCGCTTTCCTTCTCCTCTCTGCGTTCTTCGCTATTGGCAAATTCTGGGACGTCGATCTCGCGGACAGGGGATGCAGTGGACGTTGGAGCGTACTCGCTTTCTTCCGTTTCGAATGAAGCTCTCAACGGCTTCGGCGGAAGGGCGGGAGCGCCTTCAGGCACCCCGTATACCAGTTCATCTGGTACGTCATCACCGTCAGAGTCTTCTGCGTTAACCTGCGGTCGTACCGGTGCTCCCCCTCCAGGACGTCGCTCGGGGTGCAGATCGAAGTACCCGACTCGTTTCCTGGGGTACGACATCACCGAGTCCACATCGGGGTCCTGCTCCTTTACTTCTGGCTCCTTCGAAACCACCGATCTCCCTTCAACGGCTATGGGCTCCGGAGTCGACTCTTGAGCATGAAGATCTTCTTCGTCCGAAAGTGGGGAGCGTGCACGGACGCCGGCGAGAACCTGAGCGACTTCCTGACTAGCCAGCTCTGGGTCGGATCGGCCACCTTTCAGTCCTCTGACTCCAGGTGCCTTACGCTCCGCCTCCTGCGTCCCAATCCTGCGATTGTGGGTAGCCACCAATATATCCACCCATGCGTCATCTCTGGACATCCTCCGCTCCTGCTTCTCTGCCGGTGTCAATGCCTTCACGCTGGCGGTTTCATTCCACTCATCATCACTGTAACTCGCTAAGCGCGTCTCAAAATCCACAGTCGAGTACTCAGATGGTACTAACCCAGAGCGACGCACGTTGACCGTGCCGGGGACAGGGAGCCGAAACCGAGACTTCCTTGTCCCTCCCGGAGTCAGCGGGGTATCCGAGGCCGACCGCTCAAGCTGTTTTGCAGGAGGAGGCGGAGGGGTTGGGTCCACATAGAGTGGGCTCGAGATGACTGGGCGCGGAGTCGGAGGGCGGTCGCGATCCGCAGCAGACGGAGGCGAGAGAGTAGCGCTAGTCGGTGTCGGCGGGGCGGGCTTGGACAGCGATAGTACTTTACTGCCGTTGGAGCGTAAAAGACCTTCAAATTCGACTTCGCGGTAGGTAGGGCTCTTGGGGACATGTCCGACAACGTAGGGTCGCCCGTTTAAAGTCGGAGCTGGCTTCCATTGCTTCGATTTGCCGGACGGCGAGAAAATGAATGGCAGTCGCCGCTTGGTGCCAGAATCTTTCGCAAGCTGTTGCCTATATTCCAGAGGCACGAACTCTTCGAAAAGAACGACGGTAGTGGCCGTACGAGGGTCAGTTCCTGGTGTAGCGGTGGACTTGTTGATCGGAAGTGACTTGAACTCGATCTGGTAGCACAGCTTAATATAAACGGAGGGCAAAGTTTCCATGCATCACTCACCAAGGCCCAGTTACACTCCCGGTCGGTCTCTTCTCCGCGTTCGATATCCATCCAACCACCTCCATACACTAAGTCACAGAAGACGTCCATGAACGCCTCCTCGATCATCTCTTCAGATCCCATGACGGGCTCCGTGTCCCATCCGAATGGTGGGAGCGCGCGGTGAGTCTTTTTCAACTTTTTGGTGATGTCGGCATTGTGCGTGGGCCATGATGAGATGGTGTGAGCGACTGGTGTGCTGAATTGGAGGGTGGCGTTCAGGGGAGCGTCAGTACGGGAGAAACCGCTAGTGGAGAAGTCGTTCCAGTTCATGGTTGTACGCTTCGCAGCACGAGACTGTCGAGAAATTTGAGTATATGCTATACAAATCGGCTGATTTGACTAACCGTTCTTGCGCTCTCGGTCAGATCGAACTGAAGCTTCTTCTCGTTGGCCTCAAGTGTCCCGAAGCCCATCGATTCGAATTCTCCCCATTTGAGCTCCGTCAGGTTCTTGAAGCGATCTTCGCCCTCCCTAACCCCAAGACCGAGACCTAGGCCAAGAGGGTCCTTGTCGTCGTACAAAGTTGACGTGGCTGATGAAGTACTCGACGTGGCTGATGGTGTACCAGACCCTGGACCTGTGTAGGGATGGAAGTTTGGTGGTAGATCCATCCTCTTCTTATATCCTTCAGAATAGCGAGGGTGGAGTTTCAATGCAGAAGGAGAAATGCGCTCCCATTCCTTAGACCCAGCCAACCCGCTGTTGTCGGGCTGGCCGATCTGAGGGCGCTCCGCCCAGCCTGCCGCTGTCTTGACCAGGTCGGGCGAATACATTCGGACATTGCGGCGCACGCTAACCACGCGCGTTGTCCTAGCTCCGCGACGCGCCTGCGGCCGGTCCTGCTTATCCTTCACGTGCAGGAACGGCAGCATCGAAGGGTATCCCCTAATCCAGTCCTTGAGGCGCGTGGGAACCCCGAGTGTAGTTGCACTTCCGAAAGGGATATTCGCATTGATTTCAGAAGGCGAGCTAGCAACCTTGGGCGCATCTTGCCATCTGATAAACGCAAGCATGATGTGCTCCATGGCATTGACTGCGCGAAGGTAGTGGACGTAGGTATGGTGAAAAGCAAGGCTGGCTGGACCTAGCCCGAAGAGTAGAGGGCCAAAGAGAGGAGATAATGTCGGTGGGGTATGACCAGAGGATGCACTGTGCGCGGTAAAGCGAATCAGAAGACTCAGGAGCGTCAAGAGGATAGACCTCAAAACTGGAGACAACGGTGGTAAAAATGTTGCAAAGTGCGCCGGAGGATAGTTGAGAGCTGGGAAGCGCCAATGTGGATCATTAAGATGCCTCGTGTCTGTGATAACATGAAAGTAAAATGGAATGATACATACCTGCTTCTGAGTCGCGGAACTCGGTATAATGCTCCCAAGAGATCAATCCTCGCACAGCTTGTCCTCGTACTACTCTTACGACCCGCGCAAGGCCCCAACGAATGCACATGCCCAGTTCGTGTGGACCTGCAAACTGAGCTTCTTCGCGCCAGCGACGTTCTGCTTCTGCCGAAGTCGGGTTGGCGCAAGTGTCCAGAAATGCACGAATGAGTCGCTTTATGGCGGCAGAAGAAATGTCGAGAGCGAGAGTCGAGAAAATGAAGGGAGTTGTTAGGCAGCGGGTGCCGAGTTCGACAGCAACGACGTCGACGAGGCGTGCCACCTCGTCCAGGCCTAGGATGACATGGCGTTCATAGCAGAGGTAGCCATAGTCGTTTTCCAGCGTCTTCTCCTCACCGGATTCATCGCGAGGCCGGTCGAGATTGAGCAAGAGAAAACTGCCGTCTGGTATCTGAGCAACGAGGTCGCCCACATCGCCGTCAGGTTTTGGTGAGCTGATTGTCCTTGTCCTGAATTTTCCATCTTGACCTCTCTTCTTCTCCTTCTCCCTGTCCTTTTTTCCAGTGAAACTGAGAGGAATGCCCGAGCCAGAGCCTCTGCTGTTCACGCGGCCAAACTCATCGTAGGGAGGGACGGCGTTGCCGCCACCACCGAGAGCACCCGAGCTGGATTTCTTTCCTGGAGTAGAGGTTGTTCTTGAGCGAGAAAATAAGCTGGGCATGGAGAGAAAAGAGGATAAAGGTGCTTTCGTGGGTTCGCGCTGCGACGACCTCTGAAGCGGTGGAAGATACGGAAAACAGTGATTGAGGAACTTGGGCGCCAAATTCTCAGGATCAGCTTCAGCTGGGATCATTTGGCCCACACTCCGCTCAGAAGCATCCACAACCCAAGACTGACAGTAGTATCGAAAATAAACTCTACCGCAATGAGAGACAAGGAGCACTAGTTTGCCTTTTCTTCTTCTTTTATACTATCTAGTTTATATCCCATACGTATTGTTGATTTCACAGACTAACGCGTGGTTCTAAATCCATGAATTCATGATCGAGTCCCCTGGATTTCGTACAGAACGCCGAGCTGCACACAGCTAGTTTTCTCTCCTCACCACTGGTCGTGGCAGCACCCTCGATGAGGAACGTTGCTATCGCAGTGAGATGTTGTCGAGATTATTGTACTTCGGCTGAGCACATCATTAAAGCCGCACAAAGAACCATGTTTCATAGTCACACATGTCCTGTCTTGATCATCACGTTCTTCTATACATATCTCGACGTCATCGCTATGTATCACACTGCCCTCGCGCTTAGAGCACGAGGCAGTACGCACACCTGACACCAACGACCCTATCACGAGGCGTACCTGGAATACGCTGGAGACCGCCCTTGAGGAGGAGCATAGGCAGCGTATGGCTGTTTCGAAACATCGTCAGATATCCAGGGATTCGTAACTGGCGCTGAGATAATCACATTTGGTGCTCCGTTCTGATTGGTTACTCCGTGCCCTGAGAATGGATATAGTTGTGCCGTGTGCAGAGCTGGGAGTTGAGGTGGCTGCAGTGGGAGCTGAGCGGACGCCGGTGGCGGATCATTTGGGGCATATGTCATTGGTCCGGGTGACTGTCGGGCTACACTTCGGAGCCGGAATGAACACAGGAGGAAACCAAAGAACATCAGTAACGCCGCTGTAAATGACGATCAGCCCCTGCGCGCTCGATGGCTGATGTAGGCAGTACGTACCCACTCCGCCCACAGCAGCTATCGCTAGTCCGGCGTGGTTGTCAGACCAGTTGCAAATGTCGGTGTGATCACTGCAGCACGTTTCATCCCTAATTAGTGCCCATCCAATGTTCCGAGGGTCAGTAACGTACACTGTGATATGGCAGTCGAGGTTAGCCCGGACAACGGGAAAAACAGACAACACCAGCACGGCAGTGACGGGAACCAAAGAGAAGCCTAATATTGTTGCCTTCAGGTATGAGCGCCAAGTCAACCTGAAATGAACGTACTCATGATCGTGGTTTACGCAGTCGAAAACGTATAGATATGCAGAAAGGCAATGAGAAGAGCAAGTTCGTTCCAGCGACTCGAAGACGAAGGGGAAAATCAACCGAATGAAGGGAATACCGCCCAGCAGTACTGAGGAAAGAGCCACGGCGCTCTCGCCATGGTGTTCTTGAATGATGGGGAGATTTGGTTGTATTTGTCGTGACCTGTGATGCCAGTTGAAGCGAATGATGGAGGGGTGCGGAGGCAAATGTATCCGACAGCTTTGTTAACAATGCGACTTTCTCACATCGCAGCATATCTCAGTTGGAATAAGGAAGTGGTGAAGGATCGCCAAATTCCGGCTCCTCTTAGACTTTATGACAAAATGTCAATCAAGACGGACGCTCGACTGCAAGAATTTTGGATGGCTAAGCGAAATGCGCTTCACGAAACCAACCAGAGAATCGCCATATACTTAACACCTTCTACATTGCGGATCTCCCGCGGGTGGTAAGC
>KN839839.1:919581-961722 GCA_000827185.1 Hydnomerulius pinastri MD-312
ACATACCATATTATATTCGCCCCATATATACCTACAACCCCTACGGCCTTAAGCTGCTTGTTGCGGTATATATATGTAAAATCTTTCTCATGTCCAGCGCTCTCCTACTTCTCCAATCACATCACTCGGGCTTGCATGTAACCCAGCGCCAACACGCCGGTATTCTTGGTGTCAGCTGTGTATCATCAACACTCGCGCAGGGCTCAGTCCGATGTCAGACATTCACGGACAACGTCAATGTGACACATAAATGACAAGACACCGGCGGGGACTCCTACTCCTTACTAGCCTTCTTCCAATGTCGATCGAGGAACGCGGACTTAATTATTTGTTCCCATCCGTCGCAAATGGCTCATAGACACATCCGACGTCGCTGATAACCGGAAACCAAAGGCACCGATCATCCATCTCAGAGGCCAAGATTGTATTTGTGTCATGAGAAAAGGGTTGTTTCCCGTGATGAGCACACTTTTAATTCAAACGTGTTGGTGGGTCGAAGCATAACCAATTACCGTGTCTTCACCACAGTCCAGTTTTGCTTTGAAGTTTGCCCAAGGAATAGCACATACAATCTCAGCGCTCTCCAAAGTGCAGACCAACCAAGCGATGAACTCTGTATGAACAGCCCCACTATGAGACCGCAAGCACAACACCCGCTATTCCCTACCTTTCTCTCGCTCTTCTCACGTGAGACTTCCCGGCCTGCTTTACTACACTGGTATGCAATTTATCCCATCCATTCCCGAGCATCCTGCAGGATGTACCCAAGTCCCCACGTCCACTTTGTCTGTCCACTCGACACGCTTGTGAGGTCGGAGTTCTTCGCCCTACTGTCTCCCTCTGCTACTGTGGATCTCCCAGTACATCCTACTTCACCATTAGTTGTGGGACTTATCGACAGCAACTATTTCTTACACCTAGCAATACTCCTTACCGGAGTTGGACTCGCCGACCTGGACTCAGTGTAACATTACGGACGAGTTTGCTATGAGAGCGCGATGCTTCATGTGTGCACGTTCATGTGACACATCTCCTTGCACGCCCCGTGACGATACTATTCGTGCTACAGGATTCGTGTTGCCCCTCAGTAGCTGATAATATAAGATCTATCTACACATTGGTTTTCGCGTGCTGTCCATAGTGTTGTGTTGTCGAGAGCCCCAGAAGCCCGGGTCGGTGGGGCGGTATTGACATGTGATATGGGAGTAAGTGACAGGCTTAATACCAATAACCCTGACCCTAAGATGTACGAGTTCCTGTCCAAGTAGATCAGAGCGTGGATCCACTGGCAGAGAGTGGTGAACTTGAGATTTGCGAAGGGATAACCCAACTCAAGGGGGAGATACAGTCGCAAAGTAACTCCATTGAAACGGAGGGCAGGAGTTCCTCAGACGAGGTACAGCGAGCTAGGGCATATATAAACAACTCAATGAAAGCCAGTGAACCAGCACCGAGGTGATAGAATGGACATAAAGTCGATATATGGATGACAGTTTAGCTCGTATATAGGAAATGCTGAGGAATGTCCACGGTACTCCTAACTCACACGACGCATCAATGCACAGACTCCGGCGCCACTCTTGTATTAGAGCGAATAGATGCGTAACAGCGATGGAAGTCCCAGAACGGAAAACATGTGTGCAGAATTGAATTAGCCTGAGCGGAACAGGGGACAGCAGCTTCGGGAATGTGGATACCGGAATTTGACCGCCACCTAGGACTCACCGGGTGTTGACAGGGGACATGCAATGTGAGAAGTCCGAAAGCCCTGTGGAGTAGCAGTGGGTGTGGACCCGACGGCGGAGGGATAGGGGAATCGTGTGACGAGACAGAGCACACACTCCCAATGACTGAAAGCCACGGGACCCGCAGATGTTCTGCGCTGCCCATGTATCTTCTACGTGAGCAACGCCGCGCACTTCCGATCGCGATCGAGCAGAATGTCTACCGCCGGTCATGTTCACATTACATCCGGGACACTGACACTGCACACAACCTTCATTATGCAACTCCGGCCTCTTCACTGCACGTCGCAGATTATGTTAGCCAAATGTTAGTGCTTTTTATGCATGCAAAAATGTTAGACGGCAGGATTGTTAGTACATGTAAATTTATGGTATCAAGGCGAAAGCATTGGCCTATCTACACGACACTCTCCTCTTCCCCCCCGTCGTCATGCTCCTTATGGTCTCCTGATGTGCGAACATCTACTGGGTGCGCACGCTCCTGGGCATCTGCGATTCGCTCCAGTGCGTATGCTACGCGCCTGAACTGCGCGATCGAGGCCTGAATGAGATCGTGAGTAATCCCCACGTCCTCTCCCATAGCCGTCACAAGCACCGTCAGGACTTGTTGAAAACTCCCCAACCGCTCTGATAACAGCCCGAGCGCGGCAGCGTTGTCGCAGTGCTCTTCTTCGGACTCCGCACGGCGAGATCGCTTGCGCTGCCTCTTCTGAGTGGTCTCCGCACGAGGAGACCGCTTTCGTTTGCTAGACGACGGACTCGCCTGACCTTCGTCGACCGCCATGCGCTCGTCGTCATCAGTGCGCGCAGTCACCTTCCCCTTCCCCTTCGCCCTCGCTTCTTTTTCCCTTGCCTCCATCTCTCTAGCTTGCTTTTCTGCAAGCTTCTTGTTTTTCACCCGCTCCACCTCTTGCTCCATTAGCAGCTGTTGCTGCCGCGTGAGCTCAGCGATCCGCGCATCAACCGCAGCGATTTCTTCGGCATGTGTGTTGGAGACGTTGCCAGATGTGGAGATGGAGCGGAATTGGGCTGACGAGGGACCGGCATTGGGCCTGTTACTAGATTGCGACGCTGCTGACATTGTGAGTGTGTTGAATATGAAGTTCTCGCGACCCCGGTCCTTTGTAGCTCGAAGACGTGTTTCATACTCCGATTTCACATTTGTCGTAGTCTCACAGGAATCACTGAATTGAAAACATGTGTCCGGAAGCGTCATTCAAGATCATCGATGTTGTCTGGGTTGTCCCCATCGCGCTGTTCTCCGAAGTCATCACCTTTCCATATGTGGCGCTGACCCCAATCTCAGTCACAAAACCCGCTCGAAGTATCACCAACTGTGAATGTTATCGGACACGTGTACCAGTACCAGCCCGAACGTGTGAAGGCCACTCAATCCGCGTTGTCTTCTTAGATGTCTATGTGACATGTTCGCTGTTATAGGGTTGCCCCACCATTTGCAAATCCCGGCCGTACCTCTGATGGTGAGTGATACTATCCAAAATCTGGCAATTCGTTGCCCTAACAAGTGGTATTCTCGGACTTCGCAAAGTTTTGTGATATAATTCGGAGTCCAGCCCGTCGGAGCTCGGAACAATCATTGGGATCGGATATCTTTCGCGATCATGCGCATTGTCGGAGTTTCAATTTGTGCATTCATTATGCATAGGAATCCCCTACGACCTTCTCTCACATCCTGACATCTTCGCGCATGCCATGGCCCCAAAAGTGACAGTCACGTATGGCAGGACACGCACGCTGGCTGCCACCGCCACCACTTCTGCCCCCTCCAACTCCGATGCCCTCGGTCCCTTGACCTTCACAGATAATGCCCGTTGCAAGCGTTGCAGAAACAGAGGATTCGCGATTTGCGTCAAGTCCAATCGCAGCCCTCGTGCCAAGGCATGCGACCCGTGTGCGAAGGCTGCTGCAGCCTGCAGCCTCCCATGGAATGCCGGTCATCGGACCCGCACTGCAGACGCTCGGACTCCGGAAGTGATCGGGGAGCCCAGTAACGCCATCAACGCGGTCTCTTCCTCCTTGCACCAGCTTGACTCCACCCTCCATCAGCTGAGCACGCAGGTCCGAATGCCCCTTTTCCCACAGCGCCTACACACTCTTGACGCATTTTCTGCTGCACTCAGCCGCATCGCTGACGTTCAAGAGCGACATCACCCGTACACCACGCCAGGTTCTCCAGTTGGCGCACCCAGCCTGGTGGACCATCGCGTTGAGGATGCAGACTTTGTTCCGGAGCTCGCGGGCTCGGAGAGCGGCATGAGTGTCACTGCGTCAGCGTGTAGGCAGACGGAAGGAGGTGAGGGTGAGGATGATGGTGATGACTGCGATGAGGATAAAGGTAGGGAGGATGATAAGGAAGAGGAGATGAGTGATATCGATGCTGCGGATGCGGGAGAGGCGGGAGAGGGTCCTGACGCCTCAGGCTCTTCCTCGGACTGGCACTCGGAGAGTGGGAGCTTGGATGGTGCGGGTGTTTGACAGGTCGTCTCTCGTTTGTATCCTTGTGTATTCCAAGCCTACAATGTATAGTGCGGTGTCCTACGATATCCCATAGCGGTTGAGTGCATGCCGGAGTTGAATAAGACAAGGAGGAGCACCGACCTTTTACTACCCCGATGGAGGATGGACATGTGAGAGTCCAGTTTACATAGTTTAGCATCGATGGCCTAATTGTTTGTGTTGCCGGCGCTCGGGGATGATGGGTTGTATTGTATTGCATGGGGAACACATGAGTCCGAGAACCACCACAACGCAATTGCTACGTCCCTCGCACCTATGAGACCCACTGCCCATAGATGTTGAGCACGCAAATAATAGACAATGTACAAAATCATGAGTGCAGGGTGCTGCGCACCTGGTGTCCGGCGTTTCGCCCGGAATCATACGCTTGTGAGATCATGGCACTGCTTCAAGCGCTCCGCTGCTGAGCACCGTCTCACATAGTGCACCGCGGTGATGGCCCACAGGTATCCAAGGTACTCATGGTGCACTTTGCTTGGATGGAACCCATATCAGATGTCCGGAGATGACACCCCGGACGGTCTCACGTAGTGCACCGCAGTGATGGCCCATGGGTATCCCAGTGCCAGCGCTGTAACGAGGACAGCACCCCGAACCACCTTATAGCTATTTCCGTCTCACATCGTGCACCTGTTGTCTGAGACCTATCCCGGCGCTGGATCCAAAATCTGGGCTGTATTCCGGACACGCTCATACTGTGTGACCGTCTCACGTAGTGCACTGCGCTGTTACCCCAGATGTCCGGAGATGATCAATATAGTATGGGGTCTCGGTACTCATTGTGAACCGGCTGGATGCCGAGCGGTCGTAATGACATGGGACGGGTCAGGACAATGCATGTCACCCGTTATGCGGTCCTCGATGTGGACCGCAAGGCGTGGCGAGTTACTGCGCGATGCAATGAGGAGCGGGGGGAGGAGACCGGAACTACGCTAATGGCTTGGTGACAGCAATCTAGCTATACACTAGGTGTCGATAGAGGACCCAAGAGCAGACCGTGGTTCTCCCCGAGCACCGGACTCAGAAGGGAGAACATAGGTGCACCTGGCTATCTCCGAGGTCACACTTGATTGACCAGCTCCACTGTCATGTCAGGACCACGAAGAGGACCACAACAAGGATTGAATTGGCCTCCCGACACGAGGGGCACATGAGTCATCGGGTATGTTCACTCTCCCTCCTTTGTTAATCGGACCGCACTCCGCACCAACACTCCGCACCGATTAACAAAGGAGGGAGAGTGAACATACCCGATGACTCATGTGCCCCTCGTGTCGGGAGGCCAATTCAATCCTTGTTGTGGTCCTCTTCGTGGTCCTGACATGACAGTGGAGCTGGTCAATCAAGTGTGACCTCGGAGATAGCCAGGTGCACCTATGTTCTCCCTTCTGAGTCCGGTGCTCGGGGAGAACCACGGTCTGCTCTTGGGTCCTCTATCGACACCTAGTGTATAGCTAGATTGCTGTCACCAAGCCATTAGCGTAGTTCCGGTCTCCTCCCCCCGCTCCTCATTGCATCGCGCAGTAACTCGCCACGCCTTGCGGTCCACATCGAGGACCGCATAACGGGTGACACGCATTGTCCTGACCCGTCCCATGTCATTACGACCGCTCGGCATCCAGCCGGTTCACAATGAGTACCGAGACCCCATACTATATTGATCATCTCCGGACATCTGGGGTAACAGCGCAGTGCACTACGTGAGACGGTCACACAGTATGAGCGTGTCCGGAATACAGCCCAGATTTTGGATCCAGCGCCGGGATAGGTCTCAGACAACAGGTGCACGACGTGAGACGGAAATAGCTATAAGGTGGTTCGGGGTGCTGTCCTCGTTACAGCGCTGGCACTGGGATACCCATGGGCCATCACTGCGGTGCACTACGTGAGACCGTCCAGGGTGTCATCTCCGGACATCTGATATGGGTTCCATCCAAGCAAAGTGCACCATGAGTACCTTTCCCCTTGTGCAAAGCACACCCCCCCTCCTCATCCAGCTGGTTCACAATGAGCACCGAGACCCCACACTATTTGGTCATTTCCGGAAATCTGATATCAGTGTACCCAGCAACCTATCCCAGCAACCCAGCAAGTAAGTGCACTTACAGCACAAATCCCCCTGAATGTAAGTGCACCATGAGAGCCGTATTCAGCCCCCTCAATGTTCTTGATGTACCTTTCCCCCCTGGTACAAGCACACACCCCCTCCTCATCCAGCTGATTCACAATGAGCACATTTAGTCATCTCTGGACATCTGATATGGGTACATTCAAAACCTATCCCAGCAAGTGAGTGCACTTGCAGCACAGATCCCTCCAGTGAATGAAAAGTGCACTATGAGAGCTGTGCTCAGCTCCCTCAAAGTTCTTGATGTACCTTTCAAGTTTCCCCCATGTGCAAGCACACACACCCTCCTTATCAGATTAGCTGGTTCACAATGAGCACCAAGACTCCACACGTGTCATCCCAGCACCCATCCAAGTAAAGTGCACCTGCAGCATGCATTCCCCTGAATGAAAAGTGTATCATAAGTACCTTCCCCTTGTGCAGAGCACACAGTCCATCCTCATCCAGCCAGTTCACAATGAGCACTGAGACCCAGTACAGTTTAATGAGACAACATCCTTACAACCAGCTTTCACATGCATCATCTCAAACTTCTGACTCCAGACCTAGCTGGCCCACACACACCACACCATAGCCAACCTGAGATTACTATATATGGTTCTAACCCTAATCTAGGGTTAGAAACCCCCCACCCAAAGTCCAACCCTACCCACCCTAACATCCTCTATCAACCCTAAGCTATTGACTAACCGATGGTTACCATCACTTCTCTTTCCCATGGCGGGTTGAGAAGTCCGACCATTCGCTTACTAAGCAGGCCTGAAGAGACTATAAAGTCGAAACAGGTGGCTCTAGGGAAACCTAAGCCTGTTGCCTGTCAACTAAAAAAGCTTTTTTCTTCGTGACTAACACACCGCACGCCTTCGGCGTGCTCCCCCCTAACCCTAACCCTAACCCTAACCCTAACCTCCCCCCTAACCCTAAGCACCTCCTCTGGATGTGTGTGAGAGAGAAAGCGACTCGACGGACACTGCGAATCCTTTGTCGATATCTTAATCTTCTTCCTTGTCTCCGCGCTCGGACTCGGACTCTGGATTCGCGCTTGATTGGACGTCGAAATCGCATCCGCTAACGGACCATGAGGATGCGGAGGAGGTCATAGAGGACGCGAGGGATAGGAATTCGGCTTCGGCTATATCTGAGAGCGCGGCTCGGGGTGCCGTCGAGGGGACATCCCCATTACCTGCCACCGAGTCGACATCCGATGTGCTATCGTTGTACTCCGAATCAGATGCCACATCTGATCTGTCTGTGGTGGTGAAATAGGACGTGTTGACATCGGAAACGTGAAAATCGGAGGCGTCGGTTGTTGGTGGTGTATCGAGTGTGCAGGATGAGCAGGGATCTGCGCGAGTGATGTTTGGGGGGAGGAGGTAGGTTAGGTGGTGGCCATCAGTGTCTTTGCTTGTTGTACAGAGAAAAGGAGAGGGGAGAGGATGGATGTAAGTCAGAAAAGAGACTCGTAAGAGCAGCGACAGACGAAGAGCCTCCTGCTGAAAAGAACGATCCCATACCACCTCGCCACACAATGCACGATGTACCGCTCAAACCCCTCCTCTCCAAGAAGCGTCAAGTCAGCGCCAGCGCCAACGCCAGCTCTGACAGCCTAGACCAACCTCCAGGCTTCTCTCCCCACCTCTTTGATGTCTTCTCTCCCCTTGATATTTTCTCAGGGGCAGCTGAGCGCGACCTTGCTCTGATCGGGGTTGAAGTACGGGGCCCCCTGTGCCATTCCGCGAAGTGTGATTCTACAACTTTAACGAGAGGAAGGAGGCACGGGCACGCAGCGTCCAACGAGCCCCATGACCTATGGGACCATCTCGTCAGTCCCCGCTCATCCATACTCGAAGACAAGCCAATAACTCACAAAGATCAAATAAAAGTTTCCCTACTGATTTTCGCTGTATTTTCTTCCTGCAGTGTATTAGTACTGTCCTGATCGTCCACATGCTTCCCAGTCACTGTGAATATGAGCCCATCCGTAGTATGAGCATTGCTGCGCTTGCCCTCCCCGGCAAGTCAGCTTCTCCATCGACGTTTCGAAGGGAGATCTAAATCTCAAAGAGTCCATTGTGCCGATCGAAAGATTTTTATCAGTTTTCTCAACCTTCTTGACACAACACTCGCGAAATCAGGAGCTCTTGGTGCGGGGAAACACACTAAAATGAATAAAGTGATGTTCGACGAGAATGGGATATATACATGAAACGTCCCGTGCTCCACGTACGCATGGCTTGCTACTTGGCCGTAGCGGCAGCACTTTTCTTCTGCTCCTTGAGTTTCTCAATACGCTACATTCGCTCACGTCAATGTACTACACCATTCGAAAGACCACAAGAAATGCTTACCAGACGACGCTCCTCCTTCCTCCTTGCCATCTCGGCAGCCTTCTCCTCCTTCGACATGCCCACCATGGATTTGCCTGCATTTTCCATTTCAGCGGGCAAAGGCGGCGGCGAGGATACTGGTGTGGGACGAGCGCTGGATGCGGGTGAGAATGAAAGCGGCTGCTTCATCGCGGAACCACTCGATTTCCGACCTTGCGGCTGAGGCGTCATCGCACGAGATATAGGCCGCGATGGTGGGCTCCACAAGCCAGAAGAGCCGGTGTTCGAGTGACTTATTGATGAATCCATTGCTCCCCACTCATTGTCAACTAACAAGCCAGTCAGCGGGCTGTACACACAGATGGAATAAGCTCCTTCTTACCACCAGGCGAAGTTGAGGCCGACATAACGAACCCAAGCCCGACGACCGGGACAGGCTTCGGAGCGACGACAGCTGGGGCACTTTCAAACGCACCTAGAGCACGAATATAGGCTGACCTGAGGTGAAAGGAGCAGCAGAGGGACTCACTCCAATCTCCTTCGTCAGCATTGATATCAATCAAATCATCGCCGTCCCAAGGGTTTCCGCCCTCTTCCGCAGCCACTTGATCGGCGAGTTGCGAAGCAAGCGTGTTTGTATTTGCCTTGCTCGTACCAAGCTGAAGGCCCTTCGATCGAGAGGAACCGGCTTCGGAAGCTGCGCTGGAAGGGAGGCCCACCGCAGGACTGAATCTTGCAGATCCATTGATGGGTGGTGTCGAAGTCGGACCCTCGACTGTATTTGCGATCGTGCTCTGCATCTCGCCGGGAGCAAGCTGCAGGGGCTCAGTCGAAGAAGTCAAAAGAGAGTGGGAGGGAAACGCACCTTTCTCCCAATCGAGGATATCGCCCATCCAGCAAGCGCACCCGCTGCACCCGTCGCCGAGTTCACCAGGTTTGCTTGATTTAGCCCTCCTGGCATTGATGAAGGCACGTTCAAATCTCCGTCGCCATCGACTAGAGCGCTCTCCGGCTATATTCAAGTTCAGTGGGGGTTATAAGGAGGCGTGAGGCGTGGCATTACCATTGAGGCGGCATGCGTCTCTAGTCGTTTGACAAATAGCTCTATGGCCCTGAAAGCCTGATCACGCACGAGCCTGGCAGACAGCTTAATCCCGGGCATTCCAACAGGAACCACAGCACCTACTTTTCTTTGTCCAACGTAGCGCTCGCAATGCTCGGAATGACCTTACCTGCCACGTCGTCGACTTCGAAACAGTCGCTCGTCGCCATGAACGCCATCAAGCCTGCTACTCGTGCGTGGACGAAAGGGTCCTTCAAAGCCTTCGAAAATGCCGGTACAAGGACTTTTCGCTTCGTGTTGTACCCCAACGTGGGCCCAAGTCGTCCAATCAGGATGCACGTGTTCGTCCGGATGGATGCTTCCGGGTCATTTTGCATTCGTGCGAGATGGCGGAGTAGATCATTGTTCAGTATACGATCGTTGAGCTTACGAGCGAGGTCCCATTAGTATGTGCCCAAAGCGTACATAAAATGGAACTGACTTTAGTCGAGAGGAGGACGACGGCACGAACGGTGGCTTCGCGAATTACAGCAACTGTGTCCGAGAAGCCTGTTTGCTGTACAACATCGTCAATCCCCCGTGATGCGCAGGGCACAGCAAATACGAACAAGGCTCGGCCAAACTTTATCTACCACAGTCTTCTTGTCGAGTTTGTCCGCGAAGTCGGGCAAGTTGTCGAGCAGGGCCATCCGTGTGCCTCGATCGGGACTTGCGAAGAGTTTGACAAGCGGTGCAAGTATCACATTGGCGTAGTCGTCGGTTGACACACTCTTTCCGAATTGCAAGACGAGAGGGACAATGGCGGCCGCTGACGCACCCCCGTACTCGAGTGCAGAGATGAGCGAAGGCAGGACACGGAAGGATGCGAACTCGGGAGGGAACGAGGACGCCGATTCCTTGAGCGTGCTAAATGTTTGCAGTTCAGCAAATACATCAAAGGTCGCCCAAGTTGCTACAAATAAGTCACTTACCGGAGGAGCGTGGCTTTTTCTGCTTCACTTCCCAAGCTAAAGTTATCAAGGCCTCCACAAACCTTCACTAGCCGATTGTTGGAAAAGAATCCGGACCCTTCTCCAGCGGTTTCGGCCATCCCGAGGTCCAGGAAATTCTTAGGCGTCATTCTGCCCTTCGGGTTGGGGTTGAGGAGTTTCTTGAATGAGGGGAATACGGAAGTCGGTATCGAGCCGCGAGATGACGGCTGTGGCGGTGGATGCGGAGGTTGGGCAGTTGGTGGTGCGGGGTGGGTCGGATTGAATACGGAATGGAGAAGAAGGCCGAGGGCATAGCTGTCTGCAGCAGAGACCGGACCGCTACACATAGGTAAGCTCGCAAGAGCGGCATGGGAGGTAAATTAGGCTTACTCCTTGAGCGACGACCAGCCACCCTTCTTAACCTCGGGTGATGCGCAAGCCATTGCGTCAGGAAGTAGACCTCCCATTGTCTGAATTCGAGTCGGTCGGTAACCTTGCGGTAAAACGAGAGACTTACATATAGAACCGAAAGATCGTCCTTGGGATTGCTGAGGACTTCAAACCCGCCGAGTTTCCACTCGCCGGATGGAGAAATGAAGATAGCGTTTGGACGCATATTCCCGTGAGTCGAGGAGGCGGAGTCGTTGATGAATGCAAGGGCAACCTGCCGTTTCTTTCTTCAGAAGAGGCAGCCTAATCTAGCACGTGCGACTTACCGATATACGATGGAGACCCCACAGTAACCAATCTTCCCTTTCTTGCGCACCTTTGGATGCCCACGCTTGTAATGCAGCTGGGAGAGGCCGCACGCGTTCGGTCATAACGAGGATTGCGCTGTCGGATTCAACTACGTCCATGAACTTGAGTACGTCCGGATGTCGGATCGTTCGTAGTTTTCGAAGAGCGTTTCTTGCGAGTGGTATTGTCGACTTATTGAGTGGGTGTATAAGGTCGTATTCGAAGACGGATACAGGACTTCCGTCGTCCTAGAAGCTAATCGGGTTAATTCAGGTTAGAAATAAACATATAATGGTCCACTGTACCCGTTTCGTTGCATCATACAAACTCCAGAATGTCTCGCAGGACGCAACCTTTGAACCAAGGGTGAAGGGTAAGTTGATTCCCGACTTCTGGACGAGAGTAGAAACGGCTGCGGAGCCCAAGTTTCGAAGGTAGTCCATCGATGCTACCTCAACGCAAGCTTGCGATAGTATCGACCTGTCCAGGAATGGGACACAAGCAAGGAGATCTGAATCGTCCGACGTTACTTACGACGGTGAAATGGAGCGAGCGTGTCAAAAGCGCGTATGTATGATAGACCCCTGCGTTCCCTGATTAGGAAACCCGGATCAGTTCCTGTGCTGGAAACAAGTTTGATCCCTTCAAGTTCGGGTTCCACCAACGACACGGTGCTGGACTCACTTCAGTCTCACTGGCAACTGCATACCGACGGTCAACGTGTTGCCGGAGATTGACGGCTACGTGGTGCCCCATTCGATGGAACGAAGGCCCGGAAATCAAACCAGACCTCCTCACAGCTCGCCATGGACGATACCTCGTGTTTCACAACTTACCTACCACTGCGGTAGACGAGGCAGCAACAGTAATGATATTAGATCTGATTCTTAGTACACTGACCCGTTCGAACCACTTTCAGATTACCGCTATTCACTGCTATGTCTGTCTTTCCTTAAAAACTCTCATAGGGTGTCGGAGGATCTATCATGAGTTCCAATCACCCAAACCCTCGCAAAATTGGGGTTTACATCGTCCTCGGAGGGCTTGGGCTCCAGACCTTATCGTTCACATTTTACATGCTACTAGTCCTCCACGCGTACTCAAGCCTGAAGCGACACGGCATTAAACCGTTCGAAGAACCGTGGGGAATGATCTTGAAGATATTGTTCTTCTCGTCGTGCACTTTCATCGTAACGTGCTTTCCTCTTCTTTTCGAGCTCATTGGCTGATAGCGGGTAGATGCGTTGCATATATCGGACAATTGAATTCGGCCAAGGTCTTGGAGATGGTTATCTGCTAACCCACGAAGGTATGCGTTGAGTATAACACTGCTTGACGCCGTGTCTAATCATTTACGTTCATCCAGCTTTCTTCTATGTGTTCGACTCCCTGCCGCTGCTGGTCGGCATAAGCACGTATGCCATCTACTGGCCAACAAGATACCTCCAGCCATCCCTTTCGAGTCCATCGGAGGAGATGGCTGGAATATATCGCCGATACGATGCGTAGTCTGCGACCGTTTGCAGATTCAGCACAAGGACTCGAGCTCCTGGACTCCCTCCCTCCACCGTATGTAACATAGCTAGACATTTCCTGCTCCAAGGTCAGGTCTCTTCAAAGTTGTTGTCGGCCATCAATAACTTACAGTCTGGGGCTTGGCTAGAGATCGAATAGTAAAGAGCTGCTGGAGAAGCTCACAGCGTACTTCTATAATTTATCGGACTCGTGTTGTACTCATACATTAGAAATTTACTGCCAGGGGTTTAATACCCGGGGGGTCTTAACCAACCCACTGTTTCCGTATCACTCATTCGCAGCTTTGGGGAGTCTCGCAAGTTAGGCAGATCAAAGAGTCGAAGTGAGCATGAGATAGTGGCCGGTACTTTGTCTTGGCTGCACGTGCCATCAGTACATCTATCATTTACGCCCATTCCACCCGAGCCCACCGTCTTCGAAGAGTTATGTCCAACTTGAAGTATGCTGCGTTTGTTGTCAGCATCAGCACGCCTGTCCACCGCTTCCGCCCATTCTATCAGCTGGTTAAGCTCGGAAATCGCGCCTTTGACCTTGTCACCCAGATCACCGGCTCACCACATCCTGACCCTAGTGGCGTATCTCGATATGCAAAAATACTCTATGCCTTCGACGAGTCAGGCATCGAGCCCTGTGAAGTCAAGGCAGTACTGCGGGAAGCCAGTGCCGACGTGACTACGCCAGAACATGTCTACGAGGTTGCCGTCGACTTCCAGACGAAGACTGCTGAATATCACGAATACCCTAACCTCGCCATTGAGCCGGAGCAGTTCGAATATGCATTGCAAGAAATACAAGCTTTCATAAGGGCCGATTTGCGAGCGGGGGGAGGGAAAGATAAGGAACAAGTGAGAGCAGAGAATACAGCTTGGAAGGTGAGGTTATGAGTGCGGCTCGTCGTTTTATCCTAGATATAGATCTAAAGATCTGATGGGTGCTCAGGAATTCTACGAACGCCTTCAAGCTCGAGATCTTATACCCGCCGAATCCTTAACGAACATTGACTTCACTCGCAAACATTGTCCTGTATGTGACTGCAAGGCGACAAATTGCAACAGCTGCGGCATCACCGTGTGCAAGAACGGATCGTGCGCTGCTTCCCTCCTCATTCCTCCCCGTACATGCTCCCGGAATTATCTCACGACGGTGTCCTGCTCCTGCCTGGACTCCGAAGAGTGCCCTCTGCTGGGACAATGCCCCTGCTGCAATGTCTGGTTTTGTCAGCTTGACTTGAGATGGTGCCCAGGTCGCCCATCGCTTAGTTCCGACAGGACACCAGAAGCGAAGCAACACAGAATACCCAACAATGCTCGTCAGCATGCGGGGAGGCCCATGACCTGTTATGATTGCAACGCCCAGACCCCTCAATGTTGCAACAAGACATGTTGGTCCAGAGGCAGAGGAAACGACGTCGTATGTCAGTCGTGTGCTCCGGGCGGCGGTCGCAGGTGCGCATGCGAGCAAAGCTGGATTTGCGACGACTGCGCAACGGCCCCGAAGACAAGTGGCTTCAAGGAGTGCCCGCGCTGCCGGAGGATGTACTGCCTCCACTTCTGCTGCTATATCGATTATTGCATCGAATGTGATCGTCCTCGTTTATGCGACGATTGTATCGAAGAAGAGGGCGACGACTTGTGGGCAGGGCCTCATAGGAGGGAGGGAGTGACACTTGGTCGTTATTGTGAGGACTGTGACGGGAAGATCTGTGAAGCATGCTGGGAAAGTCGGACTCTGAGATGTGAGGGGTGCGAGAGATCTCTTTGCGGCCTGTGCGCATTTATACAACCATGTCAATCTTGCCATGGTCAATTTTGTTCGTTTTGCCAAGACGAGCCAAAATGTATGGGGTGCAATACAATTCAACAGGCAAAGTACTAGCTGTGAATCAGACGGTGACGTTGCGCTGGTGGCCTGATGTTTTTGAAGTACGTTTCCAGATGATGGTTCTGACCGTGATTCTGAATTTTCCGATAGCGCGATGGATGTATTCGGTGAGGACGAGTAACCATCTGGTGGATGGGGGCTCGGTTTGTCCGCGCTTGAGTGATCCGTGAGTGCTGCTATCAATCGGTTCGTCTCATTGTTCATCAAACTTTTGAACCGATAGTATCTTCCAAGAGCAGCGAAAGACTACACCGGTAGACAAACTCAAGCGCCTCGCTCCCCGTAACCCTCATAGCTGAACGGGACACTCACCTGTTCACCAACTGCGCGCCTCAGCCGCACGCAGCACTAGTATTGTAACTGTGGAGTTCAAATGATATTCACCCTAAGAATAAAGCGTATACGATGACCGGTAGAGATGGCTGAATATAATTTGACATTGCGATGTGAAGTCCTCTTCCGAGAGTGGGCTGTGGGTCCATGTACTGCTACAGCTCTCTCCTCAGCGGTAAATCCTCCCTCTTGTCATAAATATCATAGTTAGCTGGGGTGCCAGCGGCTTGTAGCTCACGTGCGACCTTCTCTGCGCCTGCAAAGACACGAAGGAGATTTCCTCCTGTCAAACCTGCAAGCTCGAACTTGTCCCAGCCTCTGCGGTACATTTCCGCAATCTAGAGAAAGGCGTGAAGCTAGATATCACGTAGGAATAAATTTATGGACTCACAAGGGCAGGGTACTTCGAGACGTCTTCCAAACCTTCGGGGGTGTCTCCAATCCCGTCATAATCACTACCAATACCGACACTGAGATGCATAATTCAGCTACAGTGTAATGTGCGTTGACCTAACGAGGTTCTTACTGTTCTTTGCCAGCAACTTTGGCAATGTGCTCGATGTGATTGGCCACAGTGTTCACATTGGCTTCGCCTTCAGGAGCGACGAAGTAGGGCGCGAAATTAACCTATCAAGGGCTTCATGACAAGCAGTAGCGATGAAAATAAATGGAACAAACCATGACAACACCATCTTTTTGTCCTTCACCAGTACCGATGAGGCTGAGCACTTCGTCGGGCACGTTACGTGCGACGTTGTGCACTGCCCGCGCAGAAGAGTGAGACCAGATAACGGGCGCTTTAGAGTGCATGATCGCTTGCGTAGCCGTCATGTCCGATGTATGTGACAGATCAACAAGCATTCCGATCCGGTTCATCTCCTCAACAAGCTTGAATCCGAAAGGGCTGAAAAACGAGCTCTATGAGCATTTTCCAGAGTCAGAAGCTTTTGTCCTACCTCAAACCGTAATGCAATGGCGCGATTGGCGTCAAGAATCCTGCAGAATCTGCGAACGAATTGTGACACATGTGTGTGAGAGTCACATATCGTACACCGAGGGCATAGTACTGTCGGAGAACCGAAAGAGAGTTTCCTAGTTGGTGACCACTGCACAGAGTTAGTGATATTATTTGATAGTTCCGTCAGAGACTTCGAGGAATCTCACCCCTCAACACCGAGTAAACTGGCAATTTTACCCTGTGCGATGGAGTCTTTGATGTCTTGCGAGCCAAAGGCATAGCTGAAAGTCTGGAGCGCAATCAGTCGAGACAGGTACCAGAGGTCACGGGACATCTTACGTCGGGATACTTTTCTATCAAGCCTTTGGCAACATCAATTTGCTCGAGCGTATCCCTAGAAGGTTTTATGAAGCTATTTTCACGAAAGATGAACATAATTGAAACCTACCGCACTCTCCATGTTGCATTAAGGAAGTCCTTGCCCTCGGACGAGCTGTCCGCACAGCTTACAAACACAGACCTGCATCGTGGTTACATTCATGCATGAAGGTGAACTACCCGCGAATGACATACCAGAAAAAGCCTCCTACTTTTCCCTCCCGAAGTCGCGAGATATCAACGTGCTCTGGCATCTTGCCGTCGAGAGGCACGTCGGAGACATTGTTCCGCCAACCGAACCGTACAACCTCAGGCAAATCTTGAAATCTATGTAAGCCAGTTTATATACACCATATGACGATCTCAACATACCGATGTGACCGTCCTAATCCGCGATCAAAGGTAACGAGACAGTTGGAAACTGGAGAGTACAAGGATACTCACAATGACAGGAGCATAATCGAGCAACCTCTGAGCAGCCAAATCGGGGTCCCTCGGCAGCTTTCCGGACCAACCAACATCTCTCAACCGTCCAGGATCGACAAGAGCAAGCACAACGCCGATGACGAAGACCACCCCCAAGACAGCCCAGACGATAGAACGAATACGAACTCCGTGTGACCGCTGCTGGGAAGCTTCATAGTCGGAGTCGTTGTGGGCGTAATTCCGCTGTCCGGAATCGTCATTCTGGATGAGTGGCTCGTTTTCCCCGCTCATCGTTGCGGTTGATGAAGGAAAGAGTGGTGTTGTCGAACTAAATTGCGGAAGCGATTCAAGTTGAAATGGGTGACCCTAAGCAGTGACATAGCCTATCTCTCCTGACCAACCTGACCAATCATTTACTTGTACCATGTGCCTCACCACTAAAAATTCTCACCGCCACCAACATCAAACTCATTAACGGTACTACTAGTCCTCCGAGGCAATCACTCGAATCAGTGCCCCGCCACGTTTAAATACCCCTTTCAAGGACCGGTAATGTCTGGCTGTGAGCCATGACGAGTCCTATTCGACTAGTCTGTTTCGATATTCTCGCGGGGTACTCAGTCGACCGAATTAGTTCCATAGGTCTGCCATTCCTAAGTACTTCTGCGGCTCCTGGACTCGAGCAGGCGCTGGCATCTTTGAAGAACCTCAACAAAGCAGGACAGGACAGATGCATCAGACCATCCACCTTGCCCAGTAAGGCTTCGATACTTGCTGTTACGACGTCGGGCTTGATCTATGGCGGCAGGGAGATTCAGAATATTCTCTTGCAGGGTTTACCGAGCGAAGCTATGGATTCAAATGCAAATATAGGTTCGGATGGCACCACAGGTTATCATTATTGGCGGATATGGGTTATTCGTCTACTACCGCCAGACGTTCTTGGACTTTCGAGTTACCATATCTCTGGGAATGTTGTTTGGGCTACATCAGGCGGCGTCCCTCTTTGGTAGCTTGTTCTGGAAGAACCGCATACTAACGTACCTGACGATCTGGGAGGGAGCTATTTTTGTTCCCAATGAGCTGTTAAGTATCGGCTGTGTAAATACTGAGCCTCATCAGCTGGCCAACATTTGGCGAGCGCGGCTGCTCACCCTGTCAGGTAGCTATGAAGCCGCGTTTGATAACTTTTTGATCAGCTTCATTGGTTCTCAAGCCCGGGGTATCGTTTAATGACCGTCTCGTCAGGGCAAGGGAGAGCGGACAGCGGAGTCGTGTAGGTTGTCCAGGATAACTTACTGACTTAGGATGCGTCCGGATTGCGGACAGCTTAGGTGAACCGCGATCGCTACCGGCGGCTCGCCACTTCACCGAGTTCCTCCATTACCCCTCTTTAAACCTGCACCAAGCATACCGACCACTGGCAGAAGATTGTGACACAGCTACCTCTTCCAAGCTGCAAAATAACGTAACTCTCTTCTATTTTCTCTTTCAAATAGTTGCCTTGGCGGCGCTGATGGTGTTTCGCGTGCTGTTAGCTGCTTCTTTACCCATGTATGTCTGGAAAGTTCACATTGTCAAGTTTCCTGTCGAAAGGTCTGGGGTGCTAACGGCAGGTTATATTAGCTACGGCGTGTTCGAAAAAATGAGCCCGTAGTCCTCCACCACTCCAGTCATGGGTCAGACGCTGGCGCAGATGTACCTCACCTGCGGGTGGCTTGAGGCCATCTTCTTCGGTATGTTGCTACACTTCTATGCCGTGGGCTCGCACTGACTTGCATGCTTATTGCAGGTATTAAGTAGGTGCATCCTATATCACAGAGGACATCGGCATGAACTGTCTTTCCAAATTGCAGTTGTATCTTATTCGCCTTTTGCATCTTCGTGCTTGGGGTCAGTAGGAACTCCTCTCGCAGGTAACAATGCTTTCTCAAGAAATGAATTCCACGCTTAAACATAACCTTCAGAATTCTTCTCTTTGCAAGCTTCGTGCAGTTCGTGCTGGCCGCGGCGCATGTGATCATCAGTCTAGTCCAACTCCTTCAAGCATTCACTCATTCGGTCGATGCCGGAAGAGCGGAAGCGTATTACTCAGATCCAGGCGGAAACAATCTTTTTATTGCGGGTTTTGTCGTGTACATCACCAACGTAAGTGACCTCTCCTACATTGCTTAGCTGGTGTCTGATGAGCGGAGCCCTATCTTCGATCCATAGACATTCGTTCAGGAGCTTTTATTGGTCTGTAGGGCATGTGCCCCAGCTCATCGCGGCGCTAATCCTCGCGGATTTTAGATGTGGCGTTTATACGTCCTGTGGGACCGAAATCTCAGAATTTGTATCCCCCCGGTCCGTCCTATCTACGCTTCACCCACCGGCAGAATTGACTTGACAGTGTCTAACAGCTAATTCTGTGGGTCATGCACGTCTGTACGTGATATTTTTTCATCTGTGCACGTCCTGGAGTGTTCAAACCAACCCAGGCTTTGCGTCAATCGCTGTTGCTGGTTTTGCGCCTTCGACTGCGACAAGTTTGTCGCACGATGTCCACGTGTACGGCCTCACTGGCTGGGGACTGGAGACCGCCGTGAACCTGTCTTCGACACTCGGCATTGCTTACCGGTTGTGGAAGGCAGAGAAGAAAACGGCCGTGCTCACTAAGCACTTCAACTACAAATCCAGCATGCTCATCATCGTGGAATGCGGGGCACTAATCACGACGTGCACCGCTATCATGTTTGGGCTGTACTCTTCTGGAAAGCCCATGGGCATCGTTGGGGTTGGGGTCGCTACGCAAGTAGCGGTGAGTGTCGTTTAGCTTTCTGGAGAAAGAGCGTTGATTCATAATCACTAGACTATCTCGCCTCTGCTGATTATCGCACGAGTGGGTATTGCACAAAGTCGGTCGTTTGCTGCCACAACTGCCGCTCAGCTGGGGACCGTAAATTATGCGGCCCCCCTGGAAGTCAGTGTCCTTCGTACGGAAAACAGGTTCAGCGATATTCCCATGCACTTGATGCCCAAACGAATGTCTGCCGCGAATTCCTCGAGGAGCGAGGACGAAAAAAGTGCGGTGGTTTCAAGTCGGTGATGCGTTGGTGATGTGTCTTATAAATCGGGTATTATTGCATATTTCCGCCATATCTAGCTCTCCCATTTTTGTCTGCTCGCATGTAATGTTCGCCTGTACTCCCAATAGAGCCAACCTTGGAGCCCCTAGACCGACAGAATATTACAGCGGTTGAACCGTTTCTTATACGACGCCCATGGCCTTTCACCTCGTATTTAGCGGATGGATGCGGAGTGCTCTACCCTGTTGAAGCAAGTCTCTTCTCATCTCAAGTTCTCGAAAGTACACACCGCCAGAGCGAATGAAATCTGCGTCGTAAAAATGCTACAATTGTCCCTCCTCATCTTTGTCTTACCAGAATCTATTACTCTCGGTGGGCAATCCGCGAGCCATGCGCAGCATGACGATGTTTGACGTCAGGCTCGACCACTAGACGATGAGCGGTCAGCGGACGAACAGGTAGCAATTCAGTGTTTGACATACCCCGTTTCCGATTATTACTTGTGCGCGCTGCGCAACAAACATGTCAAGTGCTTGAACGATGAACTTTTGCTCCCATGAAAGGGCAAGCTCGCGACTACTGCCGATGTGCTCCCACTCTCCGGCTTCGTGCAGAGCTCGTTTTAGGTCCTCGACCCACGAAGGGGCGCCGTTCGTCATGATGTAAATATCTGTGAGCGGCACAGTTGACTCCGCCTTGACCTGGTTCACTTTCTCCACCATCTGCGTGATGGTAGGATAACAGTGGGGCGTGTTCGTCTCGAGATCCGCCGAGGCATCGATTTTGTCAAGGAATTCCGGGAACGAATTGAAAGCGTGCCAGTCGTAGTGCACTTTATTGAGATGTCTGCAGTGGTCGACGAAGTCACCTCTCCGGACGTGCATCACAAGAAGGCCGGGTATCGGTTGGGTGTAGGTGTCGCTCAGAATGTCGGGCAGTGATCCTTCGGCGACTGACTTCATGGTGGAAGGGAAGAGTAACAATAGGTTTTTCAAGAAGGCCTCGCGCACGAGTGGTGACCATCCCCACTGAGCGAGTAGAGGCGACTTGGCGAAGCGAGGCCACCCATGCAACATCCTGTTTTTATCGGAGTACCACCTGCGAAGCAAGGATCAGTCCATAGAACCCCTATATCAACAGTAACACCGTACCCGACTCCGAGGACCTGCCACTCCTCGTTTGAAAACTGAACACAAGGGTCCTCGATTGAGTTCAGGTACTCGACCCAGTTGTGGATGATCGTCTCTACGGTTGCATCACCGTCGTAATTGACGTCAGAAGGAAATACGATGGTAGGGTTGGGACAGATGCGATGGAAGAAAGCTTCAGAGACCGCTCGTGGGGCGGAGTCTCCTTCAGAGAGTTCGCCGCCGACTATGGGTCCTGGAGATTGCAATTTTCATTAGATTATGATCGTAACACGGAAAGTCGGAACTCTTGCCCTCCAAGATCGCGGAAAGCGGGATGCGAGAAGGTATTAGCTTGCCACCAAAGTAGGAGTATTGGGATCCGGTTGGTTCCCAAGCGTAGTCATCGAACACAAACGAGCGATTTGCCGCGTACGCGAGTAAGGCAGACGTCACATAATCTTGCATATTATTCCCCCAGCCAACATCTGCAAAGAGGACAGTCAGCTACAATCAGTGACGGCCCCGCGTTCACTGATGCAGCAAACTTACGTCGGGGATGATTAGGCGTCCATAGGTATTTTATGGTAGATGATTGCTCGTACGCAGCGTAGTGCGGTAGATTATCTTCACGTTCACGAAAATGCTGATATAGAGGCGGGTATCGATGTTCTATAATGAGGGTGTGGATGAGGCTGCGATTATAAGGGAATGCTTCGAGAATTATGATAGTCAATAGAGTGAGGAAGACGGCGCGCCACCCGCGACTTGAGAGCCTGAACGACGACATGAGGAAAGAGTTTCGGACAAGAAATGGGGGTTTGACTCGATTAAGTAGAGGTGCCCAGCACCGAATCACTCCATAACGACACGGTGCTTTCGATGATATGGGTGATCCGTGTAACAAACACAATCCCACACACCTTCAGAGCTTGTGCTTGGGGTGCTAGAAGCGAAGACGTACATCCATAAAACACGGAAGTGGCACACTTCAGTGATAAGTTGGAGCCCCACCTCACCTTCCGCTTCCTCGACATTTAGGAATTGGCAGCAAGCGTTCTTCGGATACATGCACCAGTAGCGGAGCCATTTGCGTGGTCGGCGCCACGTCCTGGGCTCTGCAGATATCGGGGGGGCTGGTGGCCTTCGAGAGCAACCTCCGCGTCTGGGACGATGCAGAATACGTGTGAATACTTGGTGGATACAGACTCAGTGAGCCATGCTGGGATTTCATCCCAAGACGCTACTAAGCAAGAAGCATTATGATATTGATCGGTTAGAAGTTGAAACTGGTCCCAAGGGTCCAGGAAAAGCAAAATCGGAGCCTTGACCCGCCTGCGGGTCCATCGCATCATTGAGAGCCCCACCTCAATTTCCGCGTACCATTTTTCTTGAGCATAAGTATGGCACGCTCGGAGAGCCAGGCGCGCGGAACTTGAAGCATCGTCTCAGGTTCGAAAGTCGGGCTTTTGCAGCCCCTCGAGTAACGATATTGTATAGTACTCTACTGACGAACCCGGCTGGGCCAATCAGGCCTCCCGAGTAGGAGCAAAACCAGTGAGCAACCGCGTCAAGGTGATAGCTGTCGTGGACTGGAGATGTAGGACGTCACGGAGGAAAATACACATGAGTAGCCCTTGTAGTTGCCGCCGGATGTCAGCCACTTAAATGTGACAGTGTGGCGACAGAATCAAACACCCACCATTTGGACCGTGACGTACTCCGAACTCAATCTGTAGTTGAGCGATGAAGCATGTGACTGCGGAATCCCGCCCCTCGCTTGACAGTTCTTTGGACAGCTACTTGCGGTGCTCTGGAACTCATTGCCAATACTTAGCTCGAGAAATTTACATGCGGTGCAATACAACATTCCCCGAGGAACCCCATTTACAGGAATTTACAACACCGCATGTAAATTTCGTCAGATAAATCTACTTACTTGGGAGCCCCAAGCTACAGTGAGTTGAGTTTTGCGGCTTTGCAGTGCAACCGACGTCGAAGAAGCTCAGCACGCATGCTCAACTTGTTAATTGTCGATTTGATAACATGCCCATGCCGGCCAAGATCTACAACTGAGTCGCACGAGTCACTGCAATGTGCATGTGCATATCCGACTGCAGCACATGATCAAGGCGGGATTCGACTTGGAGGAATCGACGCAAACGTGTAAGCTCAGCGGGTCGCACTGGCAGCGGTGCAAGGTAGTGTGGTGCCGAGTTCACCATGAATGGCGAGGCCGCAGTGGGTCGAATATCCTCAAGGACCTCAAGAAGTAGCCTGAGCATCCATAACCGCAGTTCTAGTAGTAGCTGTAAGCATGATAGCATAGTTACACCCGATTACACGGGTGGTCGACCTCCAAGTAAGGTCGTGGTAAACAACACCAAGTGTAGTACCACTAACGCCGAGATTATATTGGAGGTCATCGAGCAATAACCAAACGCACCGTCGCCTCATCGTCTCGTCACATCGACCGACTCAGGATTCTCAGATATGCTTACTTCTGTATAACTGTCAACCACACAAACTCGCCTGGAACCATTACCTGAACTGAGCCACATGACCAAGAACAGCACGAAACGAGAAAAGGACCCCCTCCCTGTTTACGAATCTCATCCACCTTCATGGATTCCGGCCTCCCACAAATCCGCTGATGTTGGCGAGTATCTCATGGCTGTATCATGGTTTCAGTTATAACCGAAAGCTCTTAGGCTACCCCGGCTTCCATCCTCCCCACCCTGCACAGGACGAAGATGTACTATCCGAGAGTCACGTCAAGACCGGGTTCTTGCTGAGCCCTTATGTTCAGGTAGGTCAGAAAGCTTCGCCCTCTTGTCATCCTCTCAGCTTGCGATAGGCAGAGCTCTCTGGGGCTGCTGAGGCCCTTTCCCAGCTGGACCCCAAGCGAACTCGACTCTTCGACCATGCAGCGATCGCGGCTTTGGAGAATGTAATGGACGAGATATTTGCCCGTCGTGCCGAAACGATCCCATCCGTACCGTGAGTTAGCTTATCTCGGTTGCTGTGCCACTCACTCCGGGCAGTCCTTCCGCTTTCAAGATTCCATCTCGCGTCACACTGAACGATGCGAAACGCCAGGCCTGGTTCGCTGACCTCGCGAACCCCGATGTTCCACTGCACAAGCTCGGCAAAAGCGTGCCGCATGGGGCGAAGGGGCATGACTTATTGGACCTCCTGCAATCCAACAACATAGCAATTCCCCGTGCAGTGTGGTTCTTGCGGGTCTTTGGTGCAAATGAGACGGTAAATCTTGTCACTTGTAGTAAGCTACAGACCTTGAGTGATATCCCAGGCTGGTCTGCGAAATAAACCGAACTACAACCCAACACAATATAGCATCGATTGGACAAACGTCGTGACGAGCTATATCAAGAAACAACTCGCTGATATCGCGCTTCCCAGTGCTCCTCGCCTCGGTTTGAACATCAAACAAACATTCAAAGGGGTATTATCGGACTCGGAGGCTCGCGAACGCTGGGTCTCGCGTTTCACTTACTGGTAACTGTAACTCGTATGCGTGGGTCAGTCCGCTGATTCATAATAACAGCCTAAAGCTACTACGCCCATTCTATGCAGATGGACTTGTCGACAGTCGAACGTTTCTTGTTTGGTTGGTGCAACAGATGGTGACATGCAATCTCGCGCAAGCTGGATTCGTTGCCCATCTCGCGGATGAATATCTGGATGGTATGCTCGCCAGTCGTCCGCTCGCCAGACCTTTCATCGATGCATGCCTCTCGAAGCTTACTGAGGTGAGTAGAATGCTGACGGATGTGGGTTGGACCTCACCTTCTCTCAACAGATTCGAACGTCGACCCAAGGTCAACTAGCAAGACTAGATGCGTTGCTTGTAACTCTTTTGCAGGTGAGTAATCCCGATCTTGATGTGTTCTGTGCTTATCCGCGTAGCGAGTATGCCTAAGCCTTCCAGATGCATTCGTGAGCCCCAATGCATGGGTAAATCACTCTTCGCTACTGCTCTCGATTCTCTCAGACATCGGCGATACCGCTGGACCAGCAGATCAACGCCAACGAGAGATACAACGCATACTCCTCGATAATCTATCAGATATCCAGAAACGAAACGACGCAATGCTATTCCGTAACCTCCCGCCTCGCGTTCTTGAGCGTCTTGGCTCAATGGTCGTCGATATTCAGGCGAGTCTCCCATGTCTGTCAAGATTCATTGTCTCAAGCCTACATCATACAGACCCTCAACTCGATATCTCGAACGACTGACATGTCGACCATCAATTTCTTCCCTTGTCACTCCTCTGACTGTGCCTCATCGTCGACTTTCGGCGATAAACTCGACATACTACTCACCTGGACTGTCACCCCGCTGCAATTTGGCGCGCACCGTCCTTTCGCGGCCGTCACTCTTCTCTTACAATGTCGCGAACGCACGGCGCGTCGCGAGTTATCTTTCACAGCTCTGCAAGACTACCTGTTCGACTGGCTTGACACGAGCGAAGCCGCAGCCGACACCGCCAACCTTAGATCCGTAGCGGCGCTATTTGGGAAACTCGTCAAGGAAGGTCTGTTTGACTACGCAGCTTATATTCAGAGGCTCGTTGCACGAAGTGAGGAGGGACTTTCCTGTACAGAGGTGAGTCACGAGATATGAACTACACTTGCCACTTCCAACAAGTCGAGTAGCCCGCAGAATCAGCTTCGAAACATCGCGAGTTCCTTCGGTGGATACCACTTCACAACACAACGTCGTCACTCTCTCACCAACGTAGGTTAATCCTTCACGGTGCACGCGTCCGCGAAACGCCAGAGGATATTTGTGAGCGCGAGATGCGTCGGGAGATTCGAGCCGCCCTACCTCTCGTCTTTGGAGGTATGCTACCCTACAATGGGTTATCAGAGCTAAAGTGTATTGACTCTCAACCAAGGAGCGCCACAACCTCAGTTCAAATCTCTTTCAGACCTCCATGATAGTTGCCACACGGCGCTCAGTGCACCGCGCTTTGAGCAAGTCAAGATGTTCAAACAATGGCTGCTTCCGAACTACAAAAAGTTTGTCACTGCGTGAGTGTTCGTTTCAATCTTTTAGCCCTGATACTAATGGTATGCAGGTCGGACGCATTTGGGGAGGCGGCCATCCTACAGACGTACAGCACTGCCGTTGAGCTTGCGAGCTCTACAGGCTGCTACGGCTCACTGCTCGAAGTGAGTCATTTTCAGATGTAGTTTACGACATGAATGTTTATCGTTTCATCTAGCTCAGTCTCTCCGTGTTATCGCAAACGTCGCATGCGGAGGTTGTGACAGCAGTCGGCGAAGTGTTCCATCGCTTTGCAACGGTCTGGACTTCGATGAATGTCACCAATACGATCACAAATGCTCTTTACGCCGCCCACATGATTTGGAGAAATAGAGGGATGCAGGTCCGATCCCTCTTGGCTCTACTAGCCGAGATGGATGCGGGGCGTTATCTAGACGACGCTGCGAGAGCACTTGTCACAGCAGACATTTCCTCTTTCGCTCACGTAAGTTCTATATCGTAGTGAGTCCGTGAGCGATGTTCTGACACCCTGAAAGGCATTGGCTCCTGATACAGCGAACGCCGAGGCTGTTCCAGCAGCCCTGCCAGAAATTCTGTTGCTGGCGGAAGACCCAAAGCCCGATGCGCCGTCTATCCTTGCGAATGGACTGTGGTATAAGTATCGAACCGCATTCGACTGGGGTTGGAAAGTCTGGGACAACGCTGTGGCTTCACTGCGTCAGGTACCACTCATGACCGATGACGTCGTCAAACGTCACACTATCGCGCTCCGATACGCCCAATTCCTTCTGCATGTTGATCAGCACCTTTCGGCCGGCATCGATGAACAAGTGCTACATTGGTTCCTCGGTACAGGTAAAGGCGAAATCCTAGCGCTAACCGCAGATGCATGGGACGTGTGTTCCGTGGTTCTTCTCTTCTTGTGCGCTCACGGCGCGATTTCCTCGACAACCATTCTTCGCGGTCTGGTTTATCCCGCGTGGACCATGTGCGCGAACGTCGCTTCGGGTCAACAAGCTCAGCCATTGACTGTCTACATACAATCCGCCAACACCCTATTTGATTCATTGATCCTCCGGACGGAGTGTCAGATATCCTCAACGCTCTCCGGCACACTCCTCGACATTCAGCGCTTCTATACACGGCGCCAGGATGCATTCGGAGAACCACACTTCACACTCCTCGCCACAGAAATACCCACGCTCGTCCTTATCGAGCACAACGACGTCGTTCCGCAAGACCTTCGACACGCAGCTGAGCATCTCCGAGTAAGGATATGCGAGAATCGACAATTCCGACTCGCTGCATATCGTGACCTCGACGTCATCAGGAGAGCCTTCGAACAACCTATCCAGTCTGGGGCTATCTGCGAAACCATGTTCGAGCCACTCGTTAGTGCACTCAAGGTTATCCTGAGTGATTCAAGCGAAGGTCAGGACACTCCTTACTCATTCTATGCCCTACTTGATCAACCTCCTCCTAGGCACGGACGTGAACGCATTTTTGACCAGCGGAATCTCGTCCGTGCTCAGCCCATGGCGCCTCGCCGCCACCGCCGTCCAACTCCAGTTTGGATTGAGGCAGTTAGGCAGAGCCATAGCATGCAGTTCGACAAAACAGGCCGCCAGTGCGTCGCTCGACAAGATGACATCAATGTTGTTCCATCATTCCATGGCGTCTGACGAGGCCTATTTCATTGCCGAAATGGCAAAAGAAATTGACGGTCCAGTCGCAGACAAGGTTTTCAAATTAACCGCTTCCACGTGTAAATGACTCACCTTCCTTTCAGTTTGTCAACAATGGCTTCAAAAGCCTTGTCGAAATTTTGGGTCGCCCACCCACCTCACCCTCACCCGACGCTCTAGCAGAGCGCGTCGAACGTGCGGGCGAAATCTTGCGTTTGCTGTCACATGTCACCGAGCCTCTCCGTACAAAAGGCTGGGTCTTCCATCTCGACACCGCTGGCCAAGAGCGTCTGGGAAAAGCGATATGCGATATGCTTTCTGCTGTCGAATCAATGTTGGCGTCTAGCGCTGTAAACGTGCCGAGCCAGTTGACCCAACACACCATCTTCCTCGCACGACTCTTGCAGTTCAACATGGGGTTCACTGGACCGTGGACGGCGGCCTTCCGCGGGCAGTATGAAATGCTCTCATCTGTGCTATTCCGTTTAGCCTTGGTATGTACTCGCAAAGCAGAATATTGATGCATACACTCACTGAAAGCTAGACCCACTCTTCGGGATCGCATCTGGATCCAGTCGCCTTCCCCTTACTTGTTGACACACTATGCTTTATTATAGACGGTGCGTTGAATTATCCAGCAATAAGTCCATGGTCTCATCAAGATTTACAGAGCTCAACTCACACTCGAAATCGAGTGTGTCTGATCTTTTTAAGCATTACCCCACCATTTCCGAAAACGATCTTCCCCCAGATATCCCCTCCGAGTTCTACCACCAGCTCTGTACACTCATCCCGTATCTACCTCCAAACGATGTCGTGAAAAATCTCGTACATGCATACCGGGACGCATCCGGCCAGCTAGTTTATGGGTCACCCGTTCAAAACCGACCTTGGGAGTGGATCGAGAACTTGGGTGAACCAGCCGTCGAAAACGATACCAACCCCCCGCAGGAGTCGATGCCCAAGAACTCGGGATCGCTGTCCCTCGAGCTCTTCGCAGCGCGATCCACCGGGGACCACATCCTCCGGCCCATCCACTCCGAGGACGCGAACATGCGGCTCGAGGGTGACATCCGATCGTTCGAGGATGGGCTCTCGGCGGAGACTGTATACAGACGTGATTGGCGTGAGACGAGGCTGGAGGCGCATCACGACGTGAATGCGGGTGGAGGTGCGAGAGGCGGGAAAGGCGAGGGTACGGACGAAGTAGGGGCCTTACCGATGTTCCCTGGGCAAGTGCGTGCTGGGTCCGTGGTCGGATCGAGGAGGGCATCGCCTGCGTCATCTGTAAAGTCAAGAGGCTCCGCGCATGGGAGTATAGCTTCGGTGCGACAGAGCCCCGGGCTGGGGTCGACGAATAAGATGTCAGTGTCGACGATGAGTGATGTGATGGAGGAGGGGAGTACGGGAGGAGGATCGGGAGAGAGGAAGGGGTTGAAGAGGAAGGCAGTGGAGTCGGATGATGATGTGGAGATTATCGAGGGGCCGATACCTGCTAAACCCAGTGCCAGAACGAAGAACCCGAAGTCTCGCGCCAAAAAGAAGTAGGGGTGCGTGCTCGCTTTCTTTTGTTCTCCGTTGTGACTGCATTATTCCCTGTCCCATCTTGTGATACGCATTTGTAGTGTACAATATATCTACATGTCAATTTTACCGTGTTATAATATAACACCACAGCATTATAGAATATCTACTAGCTCGCACGCTCAATATTGTAAGGTCTCCCAAAACGAAAAACGGGACAAAAATTAAGATGCTACCTTCGTATCGTAGGTGCAGGGAAAAAACCATCAAATGGCCCGGAACCTGAGACTCCTCGGTTTTGCGATATCTCCTTCCGAGGACTTGTTTCGCCCTTGAGCCCCGAGATTTCCCTCACGAGGGCCTTCATACCAAAATCCTCTATAGGTTTAGTCACAACCTCCTTCCTGCACGACGGGCAAGTGTACTCGGGTCGCAGACGTTGATAGTGAGTGAGCATAGTTCGAAGCTGGTGCTGCCAGGGGCCCATATATGCATGGAGATTGTCCATCACACCATGGAGTTGGTTAGCGAGAGCAATGCAATTGGCGTCGAAATGAGGATTAGCTTGCATGTGTTGTGCCTGAGTGGCGCTGAACCAGTCGACGAGACAGCCTGAGCAAAAGGAATGCCCGCAGGCGGGTAGACTGCAGTTGGCGCGATGAGGCTACGGTTCGATAACAAAGGATGAAGGACCTACAGATAGGGAGTCCACAATTTGAGCGTGCAGATCTCGCAGGAAATATAATCCTCCAGTGAAGATAAATCCTTCAGAGCCAGCTAATGAGTTGACAAAAGACTAGAGATATGAAATTGCATGGCACACATGTTTATTGTCTTTCTGCAGCTCGGCAAGCTCATCTTTCAACGAACGCACGGAACGTTCAAGCTCGTGTATTAATACAGCATCCGAATCTTCTTTCTCTTTGGACCGCTTGAGATCCTGTGATAGGCGCCAAATAACGTCAGCAGCGAAAGAAGCGCGCAAAAAGGGGCACAAGGGACCTGCTGGAGACTCCTGATAGTACGCTCGAGAGCCTTTATCGAAGCTTCTTCTGCCGGGGATGGTTTTTTTGGAAGAGATTTCTTTGATGACTGACCCTCATCCGAAGAGGAAATATCCAGTACTTCGCCGGGGACGATGGGAGGGACCTTTCCGAGTGCGCTGGCGGCTTTTTTCTTCGGAGGGCGTACGAAGGACTTCTTCGCGGGCCTGGCCGTCTTTGGGGATGGTTCGTCATCGTCTGAGGATAGGACGATGATTTCAGCCGAACTCGAAGGTCTCTTGGATGCTTTCTTGGAGCCACTGCCGCTGGCTGATGATGGCCCGGCACGGCAAGGAGACTGGTACGGCTGGTTTGAAGGTGGTACTGAGTGTTGATGGCTGGGTGAACGAGCGGCGGGCATCGTGCAAGGCAGTAAACACGTAGAAAGAAAAGTCTTTCAACGTTACCTTATGTGTGGTGCTGGGTGATTGTGACCAAGTAGTATGTGCCCACTGCTGGGGCATCACATCAAGAACCGCGCCAAACCACGTGACCAATGAAACCACCGCCCTCGGAGTCGCCGTGGACGGACCACTTTCAAATTACTATTAGTATTACTATTAGTACACAGAAAGCTGGCCATCGACGAGATTCCTTGTCGGTATGCGACAGTCAGTCGCGCCAAATCGCGTGTCCCATGCGACTTCACTAGCCTCCCAAACGAACAACGCCGTTGCGATGAACCGTCTAAGTGAAAAGAAGAAGGAATACGAAGCGGTCTCAGCCTTAGAACGGGCCAGCGCACTCTTCGTAAAGCGTATCGAGGGTCTTGCTGCTGACTGCGAAGTAATGGCTGATGCAGGCCGAGGTTTGCGTTGTTCCGCGTGATTTCAGGTCTGCTGATTGAGCTCCATGTAGTCCATGGCCAGGTGCTCGAACAGTGGCTAAATATGTTTCACATTCTAGGGCATTTTTGTGAGTGCTTTCGTACCCGTCTAGGTGTTTTACACTTATTTCCTGCAGTAGCAAACCGTCAACAGCCTTCGGACGACCTCGAGACGATCTCCGAATCAGCGCCGGGAGAGCGCCTGGTTCGCATTCCGCTGGACGAGCTTCAGCCGGATGGTTCAAGACCACCTTAATCTGTATTCCATACCAATCTCAGTACTAGTACTGTGACTCATCCCCACCACGATTCCGATCTTGAAGCGCTTACTCCTGCGTTCACGTCTTCTATTGCTTGCTTCCTCCCCGTCACTCCCGGATGGATGGTTGCCGTATCAGTAATCCCGATGGTTCAAACCTGAGGAAGGAACATGCTCCAGGACTGGACTGCCATCCCAGAGCTAGTCGAAGTATTCCCTTCCATGTTCTTTTATCAATCATAACACGATGAGGCAGCGCGCGCGTCCGCATAGTCGGGCCCTCATATCTCTCGTAAAGACCTCTGCTTTGCCCTCATCTGCGCTCAATTTTACACCTTAAAGCTTGACGAGCTTTGGCGCGCTTGCTAGCCGTGTTTACTATACAAAGTGAATAAACGTATAGTATTGAGTCGTAAGAACGCTTTCTCCCTGAAGCTAGGCTTGACTCACTTGATTTCAATTTTGCAATTGCATGGCTTCTGTTTGGGTTTGACGACGTGCTCGAAGCGGGATGCGGCTGCCAACCCTCCCTTGCCAGCAGTGGTTTTGAAAACGCTAGTTTCGGCAGTTTATGATTCACCACGAAGCGGGTCTTTCAAATATCCATGTATCATGTGATTGAGGATGAGTAGCAGTGAGGTTGAGACTCGAGAGTCGAGTGTTGAATGGGCCTTTAAGTAGGCAAGCTCACTGCGGATGACAGTATGGATCGCGCCGTGGGCTGAGCGCTGAGCGTTGGGAGGTGTTCAGCATAATATGAACGAGATCAAATCAGTGCACCGCGATTACAATTTACATGGTCTTCGGTTTGTAGTAGTCTTCTCAGTCTTCTCGAATGTCTTTCCTTTCTGCTCTCGTTAGCAGCACACCTGTACACATGGTATGTAAGTATTCAACAGTGAAACTCACTCGCCTCTCGCTATCGAGAAGAAGGAATCGGCGAGCGACACGACTTGCAGCGACAAGTGTTCTGAATCTAACTTCTCTCTGTTGTTGGTTGGTTGTTGGACGTATCCCTATGGTAGGTTCTCACTTTGCTGCGGGATTAAACAACAACGCTTTATAGGATCTTGTGTCTTGGGTTTGGTCCAACTTTCGTCGTTATGTAAACTCTATCGTAGTTCGGATCTGGACAAGTGGTGGAAGTTCGGGGTCAGTTATTCGGACTAGACTTGGACTGGACAATGAGGCCTTGACGCCCAAACCACGAGGCCAGCACAAGCACATCCTCAGGTCATGGAAGGTACACATTTTATCACGCTCACCACCTACACAAGACACAAATTCGTTTGCCCAGGCTATCTTGCGGTGCGTTCGCCTGCAATGTCTACTTCATCTGCCTGACGGTGTCCGTTATATCGTCAGCTCCCCTAATCCTCGATTCATCTTGTTCGGATTCGCTGAATTCCGGCTAATAGTAATACTCTGGGTCCCGCCTCCACCTGCTTATTCGTCAATGTCTTCGGATGAGTCCAGTGTTCAATCTCCCAGTAGCCTCAGGCTCCGCCGTAGAACATCCACCGCCTCTTTGGTTGAAGCGCCGAAGCCATCATCCCAGGTCCCTCTCAAAGTTCTGGAAGGGCATACTGGAACCGTCAAGATAGTCGCCTTCTTCCCAAATCCTCGTCGTCTCGTCAGTTCTTCCTATGGTGATGCAACACTCTTCATATGGGACATCGAAGCTGGAGAGATAGAAAAAAAAATAAGTGGACATGGGAAGCGCGTCAACTCGGTCGCCGTCGCGCCGGATGGCAGCATCTTTGCCAGCGGCGGGAAAGACGGCACGTTACGATTCTGGCACGGGTTAACTGGAGAACAAGTGGAAGAACCTATCGTCACCGGGTTTGTAGGTGACGAGGTTTGGGGTGTATCTTTCTCCCGAGATGGCCGGCGAGTCGCAGCTACAGGCGGCCATAGCGTGCAAATATGGGACCCCCGTACCCGGGAACCTGTGGCTGGGCCATTCGCGGCCCCTGCTGGGGGCCTTTATACGACGGCATTCTCGCCTGATTCAAGCCGTATTGCGGCAGATGCTGCCGGGGGAGCCATACGTGTTTGGGATCCAGTCAGCGGAGAGGTTGTCTTCGAGCTTTCGAAGGGACATTCCGACACGGTGCGTTGGGCTGCATTCACGCCCGATGGACAGCAGCTCGTGACTTTCTCGGAGGATGGGACCGTGTGCAGGTGGGACATGGACTCCGGTGAACGCCTAGGAAAGCCCCTAGAAGGCCATACAGGAGAAGGGTGGACCGCAGCCTTATCGCCAAACGGCAACATCGTGGCCTGCCCGGGAACAAGCAACACAATCAGGCTATGGGACGCGAAGTCAGGGAGTCCCAAGTCGACGTTCCTCCAGCTTGACACACAGGTCAAAGCGACAGCGTTTTCGCCAGATGGGAGCCTTTTAGCCGCTGGTTGTTACGATAACAAGATTTATATATGGGACATGAAAGCCATTGAAGCTGGTTGGTGCACTTCTCCTCTCAGTTCTGTCCGGAATCTGACATTCTTGCTCCAGAGTTCAAAGATGATGACGATTCGTTCTTGGATGTGGGTCTTCCCTCCTTTCGCCCGACAAGTGATCATTTTCATATTTTCATAGCGGCCTGCCACGATGCCGTTCGGCCAATCAGAAGACGTTTCTGATGTGGAACCGCACGGTGTAGGCCCTCTTGAGGTGAATATTACGATTTACATAGTTTCCCAAATGACTGACGATCGGCCCCTTCTAGTTCATAGACACAACTTATGGCCCAGCCCGGCCGCAGCAAAGTGGACCAACCGAAGCTTTGAAGAAGGGTGCACCGAAGGGTTTCAAGAGTGTCTGGTCTCGATTACAGCAGAATGCGCGCTCCTGGAGACCTCCACGACGACATATGAATGGGGCTCCGCCGCCTCAGCCAGTTGAGGTCTACGCGGGACGTATGAATGAGGTCAATCTTGGTCAATTCCCCTGCTGGAGGCTTTTCCTAATTCCATCTTTCCAGCAGAACGTTGCCGGGGGGTCTCAAGCGAGCCGGGTCAGTAGTGACGAGGTGGGAACGCCTGTTGTTTACCGTTCATCAACTTCGGATGAAGAGTTGCCAGACCCATATGGCAATATGAACATCGTTGTTCGCTATCTTTGCTTCTGTACCTGCATTCGTTCGCGATAGTACTGTTTTATCTACCTTACCTATTTCAGTGATGACCATGGCATGTCTGGTACAGCTGTTCTAAGCGCCGAGAGCTGAGGAGATGGAGCATCACAAAATCGGTTTCGTCTGGGGAACTGATATTTTGTCGGCGAAATTGCCCGACTCGCTGCCGCCTGGATATGCTATTCCTCAAGTCTGACTCCCAGACTTCACTATAGTACTACCACCCGTCGCAGCATCTGCTATGCGTCATGTGACGGCGGAGGGCATGGAGATTTCGTTCTGCTTTGAGAACTGCCTCTGTAGTGAAAGCACTCGACAACAGCAACCGCAGGAACTCCATCTCCCCCCCCCCCCTCATTAATATAAAATATTATTTGGCATCATTATGGTAAACACCCACTAAATGCGTAATTTATTTTAAGAGAAACGCATGCCAACGCCAAAACCACTCGACGAACGTAATCACAGCTTGTTGTCTCCCTCCCACCCGACACTCCATACATTCCCGGCGAACACTTTGCGCGAATGGATGGACCTAAGAGTAGCCCACTAGGGCACCCGTCTTTAAACGCGCAACCATGCTGATTGCGCCGTTCTTCGCCAGACACGAAAACCCATGTGATTAATAGGGCGCGTTTATGAACTTGTCAACACACTCACTATTTCGCATCATCGGGAGCCAGGGACGCATTTGCAGCTTTACACTTCTTGAGATGCCTCCTGACCACATCGAGACGGGAATACACCTTACTGCAAAATCCGCAGCTAGCACCTGCGCGAAGATGCCGAGAAACGATATGGCGTGCAAGACTCCCTTTATTCATAATTTCTCCACAGCCGCGCCAAAGACAAGATTTCTGGCATTTCTCGTCCCCGGTGACGCCATGAAAGCGATTGAGATGTTGACTCATGGATACCCTGTCACCTAGAATTTCCATGTTGCAATGTCCGCGCTGGTCGATCCAATCGCAAGGGAATGCGGAGACCTCTTCGTCCTCATCATCGGCGCTACGTATATTCACGAGACTAAAGCCAGGTTTCTTTGAGATGGAATGGAGCTGCGAGGGAGGTGGTGTGGATGGGGCTAACGGCGAAGAACGCGGGGGATTGGGTTGAAAAGTGGACACGTCCACCAAGGACTGCAGTATGGCTCCTTCACCAGGGTTCCGGTTCGTCGAGGAGAAGCTGGACGAGCTCGCCCCAGTCGCAGCCGCGGTGTCCCTTGACCAAATGGGCCCACCAGCTGGCTTGGGCCGCGGGCAGCTTCCGTAAATGTCGGGCGGGACTTGTGGATGGCGTGCCCTCAATTCTTGTTCTGTGTTGAAGGAAGCCCTGACTTCGGTGGGATCGCCCAGGAAAGTGTTTCCGGTGGGCCTCGGAAAGGCATTCATAACCGCCGGATAAAATTGGACGCCCCCCGACCACACATCCGCGTGGTGAGATGGTTCCCTGAGGATGTGTGAGCCGCTGTAACTGACTCCTCTGGAAACACTCACTGAGATAGGGAGGGCACGACGTGCTTCAAGTCTAAGGGAGTTCTGCTAAGCTGGGTGACATCATGCCCGACGCTGTATGGAGGACGTGTACTGGAATAAGACGTTTCAGTGAGTACAGCGCACGATACGGTGTTGAAATTTACCTTTCGATTTCGCATAGCTCCCGTGATGAAGAACAGCTTGATGAGGTCCAGGACTGTGGCGGCGCAGAAATTCTGATGCTGTCACTGCTCAAAAATATGAGAATTAAATAAGACGAAATGATACGCGCGAACAAGCGGCAAAGACCTTGGTCTGTTCAAGTTCAGCTTCGACTGAGCTTCGATGAAGTCCGGATCAGGGAGGCGGTTCAAGAAAGGTGGCCAGGCAGACATCTTGATGGAATGAGTGACAATGACTCGGGGAAATCTCTCCTTGAGGATGTTTCTTATATGAGCTTTCCGAGGTAACGTTATCTGCACTGGTCGGAAAACATATCGACACAGTCTCAGCCACGCGTTCCGACGAAAACAGCCAGATCTTCCGCGCGTCAACGCAACCATGTGGGTGACCTCGCGGGGTGAGAACGGGACTGATGATCGTCTAGAGACCGCTCGACAAAGCAAGAAGGTGACCACATTGCAAGATGGCTGAATTGCATAAGATTCCGCTGCGGAGCCGCCAGAGTATCTTAAGCACAAAACTCGCGGTGTTTTCTGGTCTAAACGAGACACGGACTGCAGCGGGACTGAGGCACAGGTCTTGCTGTACGCCTCTTCCTCTCGCAAGAAGCAGTCGAGATACTATCCACTGCTTCTTTTGCTTGTACCGATTCGGACGACGGTACCGTCACGGGGGTGTACATTTGCGGCCTATCACGGACACAGCAAGATCCTGGAAAACAGACGAGGCGTAGAAACGCCATCTCCAGCCTCAAATAGACTATCTAAGAATGACGAGATGACCACGCACTGAACTTTGTGTACACGCTCCTCCTCCGTGCACTGCACAGAGAGACGCTGTGACAGCCGAGGATGGTCCGAGGGGTTAATCATGAAGCCCAGCCAATAACAGGCCAGGTACGCACTTCGGATTCGCATATGTGGACTGGAGGTGCGGTGTCGCCATTAACAGTCATTGACGAAGGCATTACAACGATGCGCCCGCGGGACTTGGTTCCATATGCATAGTTCACGATAGGGTTCTCGTTCCTGAGAAACAACACTTCAAGAGGAACACCTCGTGCCAGGACAACGACGTAGATGAAACCATGAAACACGATGTTCCAAGGGTGGCGAAGCGTGCTTCGAGCCTCTATCTTTCAGGGGAGCATGTGCTTTGCGATGCGTTCATTTTTGTTCTGCGGAGATTCAGAGCTGAGCGCTTAGCCGTGACGACCGCGGAGATCTTCAGCCGAGTCGGCGAATATCATGATAGCAGCAGAGTAGGACGAAACCCGAGGGGAGACTCGGATCATGTCCAGTTGGCAACTAAAAGATGTGCCGTCACACCTCGCCCAAACAGTTGGGTCTTGACTTATTGCAACCTCCAAACAAATTGGGGTTTGTTGACCCGGCCCTGGCACTCGCCAGCTTCGATGAGCCACACCAAGTGTCCTCTACAGTACATCTTTTCTCTGATCAGAAGCCAGCCGCCCTGTTTTAGTGTCGCACCAGACTCGGAGTACTGATAACTGGTATGAAAGCTGACATTATGATACACAAGATCACAACAACATGAGTGAGGAAGACAAGGGACAGAGGTGTAGATGCAGCGAGTTAGAATAAAGTAATAAGTCCCTCCTTCCGCCGATAAAGCTTTTTAAGTCTTCTGGCCGTCCAAGTCCAACATGAAAGAAGAGTTCTACTTCTTGTGGACACCAATAACAGAGTCCGGGGCATATCTTGGGATGACCTGCACGAGCGAGGTAAGTTACATATAGGGTAAAGGTATGGATGAAGCGTACCTTGGGGTCATGGAGCATGTTGAATTCTTCGGTGGCATCGCGACCGGCGTAGAGAATGATAGCTTTCTCTCCTCCTGGGTGATCGGGCAGGAACGACGTCACGTCGAGGACCTGGCCATTGACGATCACCCAGATGTCATCCTTCTTGTTGTGTTTGGCAACATCCGCAGTGGTGAATTCTTTCGATGCTGAGGATGACGAGGCGGGAGCGCTAGATGAAGCGGCTTGAGGAGCAGCTTGAGGAGCAGCAGGTGTAGATGCGAGTTGACCTGCGAGAGCGCCGAGACGGCCACCGGCCTTTTCGATGATAGCACTTGTCGACTGGAGGAGGTACGCAGCCGCGGAGTCACCAGAGACACGTCCGAAAACAACACATCCCAAGAGTGATGAACCACCAAGGCGGTTAGCGCCGTGGACACCACCAGCGACCTCACCAGAGGCGAAAAGACCTGGAATAGGCTTGCCATCCTTGCCAATTACACGAGACTCGCCATCAATCTCAAGACCACCCATGGTGTAGTGGAGGACAGGGGTCATGATGGCGACGTTGAAGTAGTCGTTCATAGACCACTCTCCCGAAGAGAAGAACTGGGGATGGGTCAGTTTCAGCGTACGTGAGAAGATCAAGAAGAGCCCAATCACCTTTTTGCCGAAAGGGTCCTTCTTGGCCTTGACACCGGCGTTGTAGGTATCAAAGGTCTTCTTGAGATACGCAGGCGAAATGCCCATCTCCTTCGCAAGGGCGTCACCACTCTCAAAGCGCTTCATTAGACCACGACCAACGTAGTGTTTGCAGTGCCACTCAATCTCCTTTGAAGCTTGGCCATTGAGGATAAGGCGGATGGGGTACTGAGGTCCGAAAAAAAAAAAAAAAAAGGAATGAGAACGCACATTCACAAAATAGAACGAGCTACTAACCTTGCCGTTCTCCCATATCTTACCAGTGACGTAGTCACGATGTTGGAGCTCGTCGACAAAACGGTCACCGTTCTTGTCCAAAAGGAGACCACCGACACCACGGAGAGCCTCAGCAGCCAAGAACTTCACTTTTGCGTCTGGCTCATTGGGGTCGACGAGACCAGTTGGGTGCACCTGGACCTTCTCAAGGTCGACCGCACTAGCACCGATTGACATGGCCATCTTCTGACCATCACCGGTACAGTGGTCGCCGTTGGTGGTGGGGAGCTCGTAGTACTCGGGACGGTGCTTCTTCAGCAACGAATCTGAGGTGAAATCGGCGGCATAACCTCCAGTTGCAAGGACTACCGGGCCATGGGCGACCTCGGTCTTTCCGTTGCGGACGTACTCGACACCGGTGACAGCACCGGATTCGTCTTGGACGAGCTTAGTCACGCGGGACTTCTTGTAAATCTTTACTCGATCGGGCTGGCTGACAGCCAAGTCCTCGAGGCGCTCCATCTGGGCGTATGTGATAACCTAAAGTGCGGAGATAAGTCACGAAAGTCAGCGCGTCATTCCGCATATGCGCGTAAAAACGCACCATGCCAGGGAACTGAGCGTTGCCTCTGTGCGTACGAGGCTGGCTGTGACCTCCCAAACGCGCGACCTTGGAAAGATCAAGGCCAAATTTGTCTTGGAGCCAGTTGACAGCATCACCAGAACGGCCAGTGAGGACTTGAATGAGATCATCTCGTGCAAGATCACGGGCCTGAGAAACGAATTAGACCACTTCAGAAGTTCGGGTGCTAAATCACTTGCAGATTTCTTAGTATCCTCAAAAAAAATCTTTGCGTTGTCTGGAATTCCGGCCTCCTGCTGTGTCTGGGTACCAGCACCGTTGATACCAGACGTAGCCTTGGTGGAGTTACCACCCATGAAACTGAAATGCATGATCCGTTAGCAATGCTTCGTTCCGATTTCAGTTGCACTGAGAATCACATACCCTTGCTTATCCAGTAGCAGCACATTAGCGCCCCGCTCAAGGAGGGTGTGTGCTGCAGAAAGACCTGCAAGACCACCACCGACGACGATCACTTGTGCCATTATTGGAGGAAGAAGACAAGGCTAATAAGAACGTATAAGATGATGGAGGTAGGAGAGGAAGGAGTGGGGTACCGTGTTCGGGGGAGCGCCTCCCGATGAAGTACTTATACCGGCAGCCAATCAAATGTAAATGTTTTTAATTAGAAACGCGCATGTGATTTTTGGAAGGATTACATCAACCGGTTGCCTTACCGGTAATTTTACCATTTCGCATGCAGTCGGCCGGAGGCACTGAACGGAAAGGGGCGCTCCGTTTCACGTACTTTCCCGGTAACATTTCCCGGAGACACATTTCACGAGCAGGGCACAGGTGCTCAAGACGCGAGAAAACTTCATCCCCAGTCAACGGAAGCAAAGACGGGATCTTGAAAGAAGTCATGCAACGGCCATATCATTGCAACACCATGACAATAACCTTAAATACTCGGACCGCCGCGTTCCAACAGCTCCGCACAACACTTCTCGACCATCTTCGTCATGGTCAAGCTCTCCTTCACAGGCTCCATCAGGAAAAGCCGCTCAACTTTCTCGTTTGTCGGCTTGCCATTCTCTAGGTCTCCACCTTCGAACATCTCCTGGTGCGCCTCAAGATACGCTGGGTACACGATGTTCTCCCAGTACCCTGGGGGGTCCTGCCAAAGCGATCCTTCTGGATCGGATTGCACTCCAAACGGGTAGCCGCGTTAATTTATCGATCAAAAGTGGATGAAGAGTGGACGTGCACGCAACGCGGGGATAAAGAGGTTGGAGGGACAGAGGATTCGCCCGACCGTCGATCAGGGGAGTTAGAAGAAGTCATTTCAGCGGGAATGAACGGCGCATAAGTGAATGGGAGGAGACAAGAGTCAATCACTGAGCACCAGATAAAGGACGAGCATAGCGTGGTGGAATGGGGGATGGTAAGCTCTTACCTGCTGTGTGGTATCCATGTCGCTCTTCTCTCCGCTCTTTCAATACGTCGTGTGGCACGCGTAAGAAAATCCGAATGTCCAGTTGATCTATTACTTCCTGTGCAGGGTCAGTGGAGGTAGAGCAGGCGAGTAAACTTCGATAATACTTTGTCCCAATAGAGTAAGAAGCCGTCGACAAGCCTCCATTTAATGTAGACACCCTTCTTGTCATAGGCAGCCTGCAAATCCAAAAACTGCCTTTCCAGCTTCTCTTTGATACCTTCATCGATGGGAATGTCCTTCTGCTCATTCAGGTGGTCATGACTTTTGTGATCCGGAGGAATTTCCCCGTCCTGCTTCACCGTTTTCAAGAAATTTCGAAATCGGGGCCAGTCAATAGCTCCCTGAGGAGCGTCCCAGTCTTGAACGGAATGGACGGGATGATACGGAATAAGTTCTTGCGGCTGAATGAGCGCGTTCTGCCTCAATCGCCTGACAAGACAAGTGTGAAAATAAAAGGAGTATTTACAGGAGCAAAATCCTGAGAAATCCTTCTATCAACAAATCTGCAAAAACTTGGCGATCGAGATTCGACTTACATCTTGATGGATAATACAACTGTCTGGAAGGATGCTATGAAGATGTTTGGCAAGAGTCGTTTTGCCCGAACACGTCGCTCCGCTGAAGGGATATCAACAACGTGGCAAAAGGCCGGGAAATGTTCTGTGACAATACCCAACTCCAACAAGGATAACTTTGGTCTGTTGGCGGTCCATCTTCAGCTCTCGTATCGAAGGTTGTTAGATAATGGTTGCACGGATATACACGTGAGTAGGATGCAGGAGCTCAGAGAAGGATTAAAGCAGAGTGGAAAGCGGTCTGTGGAGCAGGGGGCCTCGTGTCGCTGCTCAGCACACAGAACCTATAACTTGCCCAGAGAGAGATCAAACAGGAAGAAAACGAGCTGGGTGACCTACCAAGTTACCGCAGTTGGTTGGGAGATAAGATAAGATGATGCGAACGGTAATTGCCGATGTCCGTGTGAACCTCGACGAGCTATGCAAACGAGCCCCTCGC
>KN839839.1:962425-982533 GCA_000827185.1 Hydnomerulius pinastri MD-312
AGCGTATTACTTCCGTCCGCTGGGGGTTGACCATCCTTTGGGTTTGGTGCTGATTGACCTGAAGGCGGCGGCGGGGCCGTCGCGAGCGCTCTAGACGCCTGATTGTGGGTTTTAGTACGTTTTCCCCTTCCTTCCTCGATTTGAACTTACATTGGGCAAATACCTAGGGTATATCGCTGGGCGTGCAACTGCCAAAGAGCGCAACATAACTCGGTTGTACATTCTGATGGTGGATTTCTGATGATATTTTGTTCGAGGGGTAGATGTGGGCTTGCCGCTGTCGCGCTGATCAAGATATTTGTCGAGTGGAGGGGTACTTGGAGGCCTTTATACCCAACACCCTTCTAATGACGACACGGGGGTATGACGTCGAGATTGTATCACGTGATCCTGCATTTCGTACCTTGCGCTTTGCCAGGTTTGCCCCTCAAAAGTCCTTGAACTCCAGGAGCACGTGTACGATCTGCAGTGCGGACGCGCCAGGACACTAAACAATGACCAGAGAGCTTTGGGTTCAATTTAAGGGTGTGGGGAAGAGAAGGTGACTGCAACGCTTGCAATTTTTCCGATGCGGACTGAGCATGGCTTCCGCTGACAGACGAAGGATCCCCTGACAGGTTAGTGTCGCGCGTTCCAGGAACTGGAGTGGCAAGCTGTCTGTCTTGCCCAATAACTAGTAAGATGAAACTCCCGATTCGCATGAGTAGCCACCGGCGTTCATGAGATTACGAGTCATCAACGGCCTAGGGCTCATCGCTCATCGTCGAGAACGACGACTCAGGACGTCCGTATTTTGCGCAACAGAGAGTTCTTCCAACTACTAGGCGGGAATCCGACCAGCATGTAGTTCCTGTGGGTGGACCTCGATTGCTGTCTGAGGCTTCTCGCACCAAAACGAGACCGAACTTGAAAACAGCGAAGCATTGACAAATGTAGGAATGAACAGCGACCCTCCAAGTACGTATCAACGTAGCTAATCACCACCACTCATCCTAGGACTCATCTAGGCAGCTCGCAACACGCCGCGCCATTTCCGGCGCCAGCTGGCAACGTTTCGTCAAGATATTAACCATACCCTCGCCCTTCGGGAAGCCCTTGTTACCAAATACTAGTTCACGCAAACTCCTGAGTACCCTCGTGATCCAGTCCTCGGACGGCATCGAAAATTTCCCTTGGTCGGAATACTTTGAAAGCAGATCTTGGACCGCGTCTTTTGATTCTGAGTACTTCCGGTGGCCTTCGATTGCGGTGATACAAGCATGCCCAGCTGTGAAAATACCATATTTTTCCAACGTCTTGACATTTCGGGGCCACCACGCCTCCATATCATCCTCCGCCTCCAGGTGTGTTATGGCGAGGGCGATAGGAATTTCCTTCCTGCCAAGGACATCGTAAAAGAGCTTGTAATTGCTCTGCGTAGTGGCGGTGATCCTGTTCCCACGTATACAAAACAGTAAAAGGCTTGCGCCCCCCACCGCGTTCAACTTTCGAATCAATTGGATGGCCTTCTCGATGGCACCTACACAGTCTTTGGCACCCAATTCAGGTTCTTGCAAGCCAACGGTGTCCCAGAGACGCATCATGGAGGAGCCAGATTTAATCTGGTACTCCTTTGATTCCAGGGTACAGCCCTGAGCATCTGGGGAGACATTTGCGATTCGATCTCCCGCGATGAGATCGATGAGGGAGCTCTTCCCTACTCCAGTCTCACCGAACAGGATGATGTGGGTGTCCTTGGTGGTGTCGAATTTGGGTGGGAGGGCGTGGGTAAGAATGCGGTCGCGAACGAGCCTTTGGCAATAATCACGACGGCCAGGCACATCGGGGTGGCGGTCATCGGGTGCGCTCGTTATGCAAGCATAGCCGCAGACCACCCTGTTGTCTTCGAGCAGATCCTTTCCGTTGCTCTTCCACCACTCCTCCATGGAGGAGACGCCATTTACCGAAGCTGAGTATTTCTCTAGCTCAGTAACGATGGCGAGTATGGGAATATCACAAGAGAGTTTGTCGCAAATCCCTTGGATGACGTCGAACGTCCGCTTCGTGACCTTGGTGACTTTCGAAATTCCTCGAAAGCAGAATATCAAGAGCTGGACGCCACTTGCCTTGTCCAGTTGGGTGAGGAGCGTTCGCAGCGCCTCCTCCGCGCGTTTCGTGGGTACGCTCCCCTGCTCCCCCTCGTTGAGACCCGGAGTGTCATAAAGGCGGAACGTCTGAGCATCGACTCTCCAATAGTGGCGTGTGACCCCCAAGGTGACACCGACGGCATCGTTCGACGTCCCAGCTTTGTCTTTCCCAACGATGAGATTGATAAGGGAACTCTTCCCAACGCCGGTTTCTCCTGTAATGACAATGTTGCGGAGCGACATCTATGATTCTGGGTTAAGATTAGCCCGCACGATACGTTTACATACCGAAGGAGTGCATCGTACCTCCTTTGGCAATAATTGAGCTTATCGCAGTTGTTTCACCTTGATAGGAAGACAGCGGATCGCGACAACAGAAGTGATCGTGAACTGGGTATGTATTTTTCACCTAGGTTCGACGGTCTCAGGATGAGTCGCACCGCCATTGCATGCAGTGGGAGAAACACCTTACCTTTTGTTTGGTGGGGTCCAACAGCTGTAGACGCTTTGCCATCAAAGCATGATCTTTTATGGGGACCTACCTCGTTGCAAACCCTAAGCCCTTGAACTACATCTGCAATGGGCGGTTAACATCGCCATGTTGAAAAGATTGGAGAGCGATTTCATTGATCAGCTGCCAAAAGCGGGTGGAATATTGGAACGCGGTCGGTGCCAAGTTCCACTTTACGCGACATGCTCGAACGCCGAGCACCGTATCCAGTGGACTGGATGAAAGATTCACAAACCACATTCGCCTTTACAAACCATTCATCGCGCATTGTGCTTTCGCAGCGACGCGAGGAAACTCGGAGGCCTGGGATACGGTGATCCGGGCGGAGGCAGGACCTTTGCGAGATCCTTCGCATTTGAGGGTCTTCCGAACCCTTATGAACTTGACCATAGTATAACGTGCCTTAGCTTGTCATTCTTATAATTTCATGGTCATGGACAAAATGTTTCACCACTTGCCAAATGGATCCGGTGATGGCGAAGATGAGGGGGGTCAACTCCTGCATCGGTTAATCAACCACCCAACGGTACAAGCCCCTTAAACAACGTGTGTTAGACTGACACAATTGACAGTACAACCCGCCCCATTCGAGGACTAATCGCATCTACTATATAGATATCTACCCAGTCGGATATTACAAAAGTGGTCGCGTGATCTAGGTGGTAACCAAAACACAAGTCATATGCACAGAACTCCAGCCACAGTCGATGTTCGCGCTGCCAGCCCAAAGTTGAGCCGCGGGTCATCGGAAACCCGCTGGCCCATCATTCCGAGATGAGTATAAAAACACTTCCCTACAGTATTAGAGTGAGCCACCTGGGCCTTGACAAGGACAGTCATTTTGCTGTCCTCGGTTTGGGCATCATCCTGTGCAGGTCGATATGACCCAAGTCCGCAGGATGATGTTTGCAGACGCCGCACGACTTCGTGCACCAAAGCCCGGCCTATCCCCTGACGCTGATACGAAGGTAGAACTCCAAGCGTGAGAAGCGTGATATGTGCTCGGGGGATATCGGAAGGATCGTCTGAGCCCTCCCGATCAGGGTGTGTCTTGTGTCTCCTAGTATGAAGTGGCGATGGCTGCGACGCATCGACGGCAGCCGAGGCAAAGCCAATGATTGAGCCTCCGTCTGCTGCGACCAGACAGATGTGCCGCGGATTTACGAGAAGTTGGACGAAGAATGTTGGGGGATAGGAGACGGGGAGGAGGTGAGACTGGGAGTCGATTATATAGGTGGGCCGGAACGAGATGTCTGACAGAGAACAGCACTCACATGAAGGGCACGTACATGTGGTACGTCAGATGCCTTCATGAGACGAAATGCAACCCCCTCTGTTGAGGAGGATGGTCGGGTGCCTACACCACGAAAGTTCGAACTCATTGCGACGGTTAGAAGTAAGAGTGGTCGGAGGATCGAATTTGAAAGAGGAGGGGTTAAAACTGGTCGGTGTAAATCGGAAGAAGGGAAAAACAAATTGGTTCACGAAAGTCTTTATTGCCCTATAGCGAATAGCATCGGGGATTGAGGGGGAGTTGCCTGCCTGTCGGTGCAATGCGGTGCCACCGAAGTATTGCTAACTTAGTCTGCAATAGCATTAACATCAGTGTACGAGGCCTCAAGTTTTGGATATTTGATGAAAGTGGCCAGAATCACATGTCTCATCCACCAAATGCAATGTTAACTGCAATGTTCCTCCCAAGTCTCAGCAACGGATTTTATTATTGATACGAACCTCCTCATGGGAATTTCGAACGTACCGCAATAATTCAGACTCACCAGGAGGGATGTCCATGGGCGAGACTTGTGGCTACTTTCGAAGTTTCAGCATTGCCTGCCAAGGACTGGCCTAGTGCGTCAGGCTAGCAGGTAGGCTGCGTTTTTGGTTGATTGATATGAGCGGTACCTGGGCCCTCGCAGCTCTAGGGAAAAGTGCTTGGACTACCGTAGCCAATGGTCTTTGAAGTTGGACAGCTTGCTCTTCTATGTCTTCAATCACGAGTTCCAAGCGGATTAAGTTTGTCGCAACCTTTGACCTCTCATAGTAGGTTACGAGAGCGCGGCGCTCATTTTCGGTTCATTCGATAACCAGTCTTTGAGTCAATGCAATTGCCTGGTAGATTGCTTTTCGGTGCGAAAGAGGCACGGGGAGAAGTTGGTGGTAACCTTCAGACCCATGACCACGCTAAGTGGATGATCTTGGGTCCAGCTCGGCAAGGACGTGGGACTCGTCGGGCTCCGACCGGAACATGCTTTACCACTAGTAGCGTTGGTCTTCACAGTTCCACAGCGTGTCTTTCTCCTGTTCAACATCTCAACCATGTCGTTCGCTGCTTGGCCTCGTCATGCCCTTCGCGCAACACAAATTGCGCGCCGTACTCGATTCTTCTCGACGACCATGCCCGCTCGATATGAGAACGTGCTAGTATCGAGACCTGAGCCAGCAGTTGCACTTATTACCCTCAATAGACCCAAAGCACTCAATGCGTTGAACGCTGCACACTTCAGAGATATTGCAAGTGCCCTGAAAGAAGCGGACGAAGATGCAAGCGTTGGAGCTATGGTCCTGACTGGTTCAGACAGGGCTTTCGCAGGTTAGCTGTGTTGTGGCTTTGCCTCGGGAACCAAACTGACTACCTGATGCGATAAGCTGGAGCTGATATCAAGGAAATGAAAGACAAGACATGTAGGGAAAGTTCTGCTGATGATTCGCGTCTCGGTAACTTAGCCCCTTTCAGTTGCCGAAGCGTACACGACCAACTTCCTTGCGAACTGGGAAGTTATTTCCAAGCTCAACAAGCCAGTCATTGCTGCTGTTAGCGGTTATGCAGTATGTCTCTTCCATGTTATGATCTCGTGAGGTCTGATGGTTCTTCTCTCGCAAACCTTGTTGATTCGGCTGTCTCCGATTGCTGCAGCTCGGTGGAGGTCTTGAGCTTGCTCTCCAGGCTGATATTCTCCTCGCGGCTCCCTCCGCTCAACTGGGTCAACCCGAGATCAACATTGGTGTGATCCCCGGTGGCGGCGGCAGTCAGCGCCTCGCACGCCTAATCGGCAAGTCCCGTGCAATGGAGATGATTCTTACAGGCCGCATGGTGGGCGCGGACGAAGCCGAACAATGGGGACTCGTGAGTAGGGTCGTACGTGAAGAGAGTGGTGTCGTAGATGCTGCAGTCAAGATGGCGAAGGAGATTGCTAGCAAAGGCCGCGTAGCCGTTGGCGCTGGCAAAGAAGCAGTCAATGCCGCGTTTGAATTGTCACTTGCGGAAGGATTGAGGTTCGAGCGGAGGCTGTTCCATAGTTTGTTCGCAACCAAGGACCAGAAAGAAGGTGCGTGTCGGATCCGCAATTAGATTTGCTCCTCCATTGGCCTTTGAACTGACGATTCCACCAGGCATGGCAGCGTTTGCGGAGAAGCGTAAGCCTGAGTGGACTCATTCATAAGCAATGGATTGAAAGGCGGCTACTCTACTTTGTAAAACTGTGGGTTCCGAGCGCCACTCATGCAATTACATAACTTGAGTTTTGTCCTTGTTCCCAATATGCCTTGGTCAGAAGTAACTATTACAACACATCGTACCGTAACATGAGGCTGTTTCGTAAATGCCTGTCCAGCAGGTAATAGCAAATGAAGGGGGGAAGTTTCTGCAGCACATATACACGTTCGGACATGTCGCTCGGCATCTGCCCGCTGCTCGATCTGATCCCTAAGACGCATCAGAGGAATCACATGTTCTTTGATGCTGGTCCAAGAGCGGGCAGATCCTTCTGCATCGCTGGGCATCTCCGACCATGCTTGATCTGCACATCCCCACGCGAGAGATCTCGGCCACAAGCAGGACACCGAACTTTGATCTTCAGGTGACAAGTTTTGATGTGTCGTATGAGATTTTCGCGTTGGATGTCCTGCCCGCAAGCATTCCATTGACACCTTATTCCGCGCTTTCCAGTGACTTTGACGCGGTGATGGATTTTGAGGTGGCTGCGAAGCTCGTGCGAGTTATCGGTGATTGGAATATGACATAACACGAGGCCGTCCATCCATCCACATAAGGGAGGTTTTGGTAGATAGCTTTGGGGGGAATAGACCGCTGCGTGCTCCTGATTCGCAGAAGCGGTGTGCTGCGCTATGTGGCCAGTGTTCCCGGGAAAATCTAATCTGGTTTCTATACCGCGAGGGAACGGCGGGGTAGCGTGGTATATGTTATTCAAACGGCGATCTACCACCAAGCTCGAAAGCGAAGAGTCGTGTATGTGAGAACTGAGCGAGGTATCGGGGCAGTGGCGCAAGGTTTGATGCTGATGGGAAAGCTGCGAAACAACATGTTGCACAGATGGGCCCGCTTGAAAGGATGGTGACCCAGAGACACGAGGGAACCACTGATCAAGAGAAGGTAGCGAATTTGTCTCCTCATATGTTCTCGTGAGTGGGTAAGTGCAGTCCTCTCCAGACCGAACACCGCCAAGGCATATTGTATTGGTCAAAAGCCCCCCGGTGGCGTCGGAGGGTAGGAGATGGACGGAAGATCCCGTGAACGATGCATTCTTGTCGACAAGAGGACGGTGAGAAGAGAAGTAGTCCGGAAGACCTATCCTTCCTTCGTGAGGCGTCAAGGTAGCGCTGCCAGGTGCTGGCATGGGAACTGGGGGACCGGTAACGTGTGTGGTCCAATCAAACTCCGCGAAGTTCGGAGCCGCGTGTTGCGCTGAGTATTCGTTGAAGGAATTGGGTAACTGATATGTAGGACTTGGGGGTGCAGGCGGAGGGAAATGGGTCACAAATCGTTGACTGTGTTATCCGTACACGAAATTCGAGGAGTTGATAGCACGAATGCTGACTGTTAGTTGTGGATCCTAGATGCTGACATTAGGGAGTCCATACCTGTACGGAGACGTGGGGAGGCCAGAAGATCCCTCGGCGTGGTAGTAACCCGTCGCAGCATTCCTTGACGGAGGGAAAGTCTGAAAGCCCGACACGTTGCGGTTTGCATGCGTACGGCTCGAGTCTATCTTCAGATGCGATGGTAGAAGAGAATAACACTCAGCCTCGTACCCGCTCGCAGACCGTCGTTTTTTGTCCGAGAAGTGGTACATGAGTGCTGAAGTGAGAGAGTGGGCATAGAGGTGCGCACTTTATATATCCTCGCCAACAGTGTTGTTTTCGTTGCTCCGTCCGCACAGGGACAAAGTGTTTGTCGGTTGTGATATACGCCAAACCCTAAAATCCAAAAGCCAATCCGAAGCACCGCTTAGGCTCCTGCACTTCCGATAATTGAGTTTCCACGTCCGCCGCGAACACGGCATCCGAACGATAGGACCACCGTGTCACTTGAGGAGAGGACCCTTGATTAACAGTTCTTCTCCTCGCAAATTCCCGGGCACGTGTACCTGCGACGGCTGTGATTTGAAAAATCCTGGCCGGATGAAGCACCCAAAATTCCGCCATGAAGTACCGCGACATAGGAAGGGCACGAAGCCGAATAAGACAATGTTGCCGTATGAAAACTGTGTCGAGAACACTGTGTATAGTTTCACCATCGCTTCGAACCGGTGTTAAGGCCCATCTACAAAACTACCTGAGTGTAGAGGTAAACATGTCAGTCTCCGTATGGACATGGCTTGCATAAGTTGTGTCAATCAAACCTTTTGGGCGTGCTTGAGCGCAAGATGGCCGTTCATTTTAGCTCTCGTGCAGACGAGCTACGTACTACTGGCGAAGATCACTTCACAAGCGGTCTCCACCACATCAACCTGAAATTTATGGCGTGAGGCTAGAATGTCTCATGTCAGCATCTGAGGGCAACCTCCGAACGAGGTAAGGCTTGGTCACCATAGCATAAGAAGAAGATCGTCGACCGATCGGTCTGTGACTTGGGTGGGGGGAAGGCAACGTGCCAATAAGTGATGGCAATGAAACAGGCCCGCCAGTGGGCGCCTTCGCTGTCCCGTGTGAAGTGTGGTGGAAGATCGGACGATTGTTGCTCGGTACGTACGGGCACGACCGTAAGCTTTTTATTGGCCCCACTTGATCCACGTGTGGCTGAACTTTCCACCTGGTATGGCAAGATTGTGAAGAGGATATTGGAAAGCCAGTCTAAAACCGCCCACGATCAATGAACTTACTCGTTTATGAGGACCAGCAAATGTAGATTTCTCACCAAATGATAAGTTAGATGAATGAACTTTGCTCTCGTGGCTGGTGGCGCAGTCACTAACCCGCGCCGAATTCCCGAGCGGGTCAGGTGTTCGACAATAGCTCGAGACGAACTTTGAAAGAGGCTACCGACTCTGCGGCGGTCATTGTTTTACCACCGGTCAGAGAGTAAAAGATTGAGCTAACTTTGCAGTAAAAGAAAAGTTAGCAACCAATGACATCTGACGACCATCCCGCGTGCGGACAATTTAACGAATGATAGGATATGCAAGAAACCCAACCGGCTTTGGGGCGTTTATAGAAGCACTACCAAAAGGTTTACTCCTTCGATCACCCCAGAAGCCTCTTCAGCTTTATGACGGGCCCGACCAGACCCCCAGAGATGATACAAATGGGCCTGTCCTTTTCGATGAACAGAAGATGAGAATGGCCATATGGTTGTTGTGTTGTCGTAATGACGCTATAGCGAGCTGTCGAGTCTATGTCGCTGTAGGCAACATTTGCTTACGACACTGGTCACCAAATTCTCGATGACATCTCAGTGAGAACACGGGATTATTCGACCAAAGTTATTTTCAGAGGTACGGTGGGTGATTGTCGTGACACTTCCATGATCACAGTAAAAGCTGGTCTTTGCGATGGATGGGACCTAATATTTAGCGAGCTCACTGCCGAAAACAATGAGCGGGCGATGCGCTTCCTGGTTTGGACGAGCCCCTTTCAGGTCCGCAGACATAGTCGGATACGAAAGTCTAACATTATACGCTCACTGATAACCTACTCATGTAGTGTGAAAAACGTAAAACAAAAAGGAGACAAGGATTAGTGTAGGACCTGGTACAATACATTACTTAGAACACCCTCCTCAGAACCTCCCTAGCTGAATGGATTCACGTCTAACTCACATTCGACCCTAGCGAGACATAATTCAGATCCTAGCGGGACACCTCTCCCAGTGCGTGAACTGAACATCACTGCGAGCGAGTTCTATTCCGCAAGCCGAGCATCGCACCTTAATACGAAGGTGTCGGGAGATGATGTGGCGTATGATGTTTTCCCTCTGCAGGACCTGTGTGCAGCCGCTCCACAAACATCTGTGATATTTCTTTCCGGTAGCGCGGAAATGGTGGCCATGCTTCAAGTGGTCTCGAAGCTCCTTTTTGTCACCGGAGAGGGAGGCCTGACACGGAGTGCCGGTCCAGCAACAGCGATGGGCGGGCCTGGAAGTTGGAGCACCCTGCGAACCGATGTACTGTGCTGTATTGATCGGCTGCTGTAAAGGCACGGATGGATTTCCGATGGAAGGCGCTACCGAGAAGGCATTGAACGGAGCAGTGCCTTGGACCTGATGGGTTGGGGCGATGCCATAATTTGGCATAAACGGAATTTCAGGCACAAGGAAGCCCTGGATGCCTGAACTGTTCGAGAAAGCCTTCGGCTGCTGAGGAGTGGCGGAGTGGAGGGGAAGTAGGGATCGGGGGGCAGGGGGGTTTGATGGCAGCGTGCAGGTGCCAGCAGTACTAGTGTGTGTGCGCTTAATTTCTGGGACAAATGGTAGCCAATGTTCTTCCTCGTCGGGGTAGCGTGCGGAAGGGTATCCAACCTCCCGGCCTGGAGGTGGGGCGGGCTCGTCTTGCAGCTGTTGTGGATGCTGTGGATAATCCGGTGAAGCATAAACATGCCCATTGAATGCGAAGTTAGAAGGAGCGTGGAGTCTTCGGTCGCAGCAAACCTCTGCGAAAGGAAACGCCGCATCTAAGTTATCCTGAGGAATCGGCGTATTTGGAGGCACAGCATAGGATATGCTGTTCGAAGGATCGAAGTGGTGCGTGCTAGTGGTCCGGCTACGACAGGTCAAACGGAGAAGAGCTACTGTGTGATAGTACCACTTACATGTTGTGATCAAAGACATTATTCCGACTTAAATATAAGGAGGGGATGGTGGTTCCAAAATGCTGCGTATCCGAGTCGACTGGCCAAGTTTTGTGAGAGTGGGTCCCTGCGGAGCTTGCCCTTTCCAGAGGGTAAGGCACGTCTGGGAGTTTGACGTCGTCTTTCGAATGGAATCCAAGGGTTGAAAGAGAGTGCGGTGTACTTATGAAAGACATAGAAGACAACAGACGGAGGATATTTCCTTCGTTGAAGGACTGATGGGGGACTCCAACTTGCCTCGCCTTTATATGTCATGAAGAATCCCCAATGAGGCAGGAAAACAATGGGACGTAATATGATCTGGAGACGAGTGTTGATCTAATTGGTCAAGCTCCCGGCCATCTTGGGAGCCAACTTCCAAAGAATGAATCTCCTATAGACGCCAATGTCCATCCGAGATCTACGGGATCCGGCTTAGACATAGAGTCAACCTCAGAGTCCAAGGCGACGGAAACGGCCTTGCCCTGGCTTCACCGCTCGTAAACAGCTTCCAGCCAGCTGGACGTTGCTGAAAGATGCCAATCAATCGGATTTGGGATGCACAAATAACGGACGGGGGACTCGCCGTACACGTGTCGGGCCGTAAGTATTTTGTATGTTTCCTGCTGCCTGCCAAGGTACCCGAGATCCAAATCCTTGATAAAGGCATCCAAGGAGATCCAAGATCACTCCACCATAGTCGTGCGGGTTGCGAAAAGAATCACGTTAGCTGCAGCCTTCCGATGACAATGGTGAATTCTGCCGCCGGTCGCCAAAGTGACTAAACAACTAGAACAAATCAGAGGGACGGAGGGTACGGTTCGATAGACTTCGAAGGTCGGCCAGCGCTTGCGGGCACCGAAACTCAAGCGCCCAACAGTGACAGGAACAATTCAAACTGGGTTAGTCCTACAGGGAAAATGAAATTGAACTTTGTCTGGTGAACTTAGAATATGCTCCGCACCCCGATTATGCCTGACCCCCCAAACCCCCCGCCGAACAAGCCAGCCATCCAACACTCCCAGACGAGGAAAAGATTGAGACAAACCAACCTAACAATGCCACCAGGAAAAGAGAGAAAGAGACGACGATACCACCGAAAAATCGACAAAGCACCAACACACCAAGACAGCAAGGGAGGAACGTATGCACGTCCACAGGACCAGATGAAAAACCAAAAAAACGAGAAAATAGCCCGGGAGCCGACAGCAGACGAAACAGCAAAAAAAAGAACAAAGCACAAAGCACGAGGAAACATGAAACCCGACCACCCGCCAACCGGCCACAGACACACAGCGCAGAAAAGAAGAGGAGAAAAGACAACAGGACCCAGAAGACACTCACAACACGCTTCTCGCGCGACACCCCCCGCCAAAAGGCACAACACCCGCCAAAAGCTACATCCCACGCGAGACGCAAAAGCCAAAGACACAGAGACAACAGCAGACACATGCCCACACGAACACCACCAAATGCTGCCACACTGACTTGACCCAGCGCTGCCCCATGACGCATCCGAATGCCCCATCAGGTAAAGAATCATGGAATCGATCATGATCGAAAAATCTGGAGTTTAAGCCGGGAAATCTCGCGTCGGGAGCAAGCTCTACGTTACGTGTCCCGTTGGTACTCGCCGTCTGGACTCTGAATGCGCAGTTATTCCGCCGTCGATCCCTATGAACCAAGCACAAGCCTGAGACTAGCACGCATGAGGTGTTTCATTACCGTACGCCCAGACGAATCGAAATCTGTTGTTTAGTAGGGGGCCAGGTTGGAATAAACGTTCACGAACTCACAAACTCAACTTTCAGGCCAATGAGCGCCGAAGAAAAGCCGCTAACCTTATCGCCTTCCACGACCATCGATCGTCATATCACGGGCATGACTCATAGTGTGCTGCGGGCGCAAAGTATAATACCAAGCAATGCTTTTGTTGTTGCGAGAACTCTAGATCTGCAAGGTCTGCAGGGTCATCACACCTCAGCTTTGATTCTGCACTGAAGTCAGTTGCAGACTGAAGTAACATGGGACTGAGACGTGCTAGTAGTTGATTGGTGATAGGAAATTAAACTGCAGTATAATCTAAAAGCGGGATACACGTCATCTACGCAGCCAACGCCCGAACTCTCTTTCTCATCTCCTCTGTACGCTCACTACCACGCCCATCCGCACGCCCAAATACTACAACCTTTCCTGCTTCCCCAGCACGGCCGGCTCTCCCGGCACGATGCAAGAAGTCAATCATATTACGTGGCTCGTCGACGATGAAGACGTGCTTGATTTCGGGACTGAAGTCAAGGCCTCGGGAGAGCAAAGATGTCGTAAGGAGGACATGGGGGGTGACAGCTGGGTCAGAGGAGCCCGCTTTCAGAGGTTTCGCGATGGCCTGTGTGGCTGATGTTGAATGGTCACTGGGTTTCAAGAACCCGTCCAAGTGGTGATTGTTCCCCCTCTTCCTGCTATCGGCGCTGCCCGTGAGTGCAACACACTTAATGCCACGACTATCAAGGAAAGCACCGAGCTGTTCGACTTTGCTTCGTTTATTGCAAAAGACGATCACTTTGGAAAGTTTGACTGCGCCAGTGGCTGTGAGAGCGCTTTTTGCATGGATGAGCGCATCTTCTGCCCACACACGTCGAATTCGGCGCTCGATGTCTGCATCTTTGTTTCCGCCAGTCCACTTGGCGTGTTCTGTGCTTAGCGTGCTCGGGAGGTGGTGTAGCCGAGGTGATGCGAGGCGGGTTAGTGTAGGATGGTGTGTCGAGAGATAGCTACTGAGAGAATTTGGAATGGTGGCGCTTGTGAGGAGGAAGTTGAAAGGGTATGATATCGGCTGCGGGGAATCTGGTGACGGTGGCGGGTTTTGTAATGAAGAGAGTGCGGAGGTTGAGATCATAGGTACCGGCTGTCCCCGGGCTGCTGCGATGTCTGCCAACAGCATTCGCGTCGATTCCTGAAAGTCAGGATCTTCATATTCGTTGAGTAAACATCGAAGGATGAGCAAGTGGATGTAAGTCGCATACCGAATAGGACATCCGCCTCATCCACAACCACCCACTCTACGTTCTCGAGGCCCAGTTCGGGTTTGTCGACCCAGAACTTTCGCGCAGGCTCAATGGGCTCCTGATCAGCGTCAAGGTCTGCGGCGTTCTTGGCATTAATTTGCAGTGCCCTTTCCCGGGCACGTTGCTCCCAGTTCCAGCCCTTACCCCTCTCCAGCTCCAGCAACTTCATCGGAGTACCGACAAGTAGATCGACTGGATGTGACGAGCGACCGCTGGTGATGGTCAGCTCCCCACTCCGACCATCATCGAAGATGTTCGTCATATTCGCCTTCATCTTGGAGGCGCTTCCGCTTTGCTTCGCTCTACTTTGTGTGTTTGCCTGAGAGGTACACACAACACGAAGCTTGATAACGTGTGAGAGCTTCTTCGCAAACCCAGCGAGCTGTCGGGACAGTTCGTGTGTAGGGGCCAGAACTAGCGCACGGGGGTTGAGTGGCTTCGATGACGACGTCTGCAGCGATGAAGAGCCTTCCAGCTCCGCGCGCTTGAGATCCTGAAGGAGTGGTAGCAAGTAGGCAATCGACTTCCCAGATCCAGTTTCGCTGGCAAGTAAGCATTCCTTCCATCCCGAGTCCTGTTGCTTTAAAAGATGCTTCAAAGAAAGAGCTTGAATTGGAGATGGCATGACGTCTTCACCGAGAGTCTCTTGTAAACTCTTCAGCAGACCGGGAAGTAATGGCGGTGATATGAAGTGTTTTGGTAGATCTCCAGTACCCGAAGACGAAGCCGAGAGATCGAACTGTTGCTCTAGGGGATTCACTTTAGATCGACGAGCCGCTCTCAATTCTTCAGCTCGTCGTTCGGCACGCTCGGAGTGCGCCAGAATAGCGAGGTGCCTCTGCTCTGCAGTGACAATTACGCTGTCACTCTTTCGCTGAGGCTGTGCAGGCAAGCTAGAAAGCAAAGGCGGTCGTTGCCTAGGAGAAGAAGTTGGCTCCTTTGGTGCTCTGCCCTCATGGGGAGCAGCTTCTCTGGCAAACGAAGGACGAGATTTCGGAGCTACGTGCAATGCCCCGAGCTTCTTTGCCCTCCCAGTCGGCTGCAGGGATTTAGCGAGGCGGGTCTTAGAGGAAGGCGCTGAAGCTGTTATTGGGCAAAAGATAATGAAGGATGTTCAATATTTTCACCCCAAATTCATAAGGTCTGTTTGCTTACCTGCCTTCGCGTTTTTCTTCCTCGTGGCTCTCGGTCCTCCGCCCAATACGACAGAAGATGTGTGGATACAGCAGGACGGAACACTCTTGCCCGAGTGAGCTAGCACTCTACTTAGCTGCAGAGTGGTGGACATCCTAATGAACAACTAGCAGTCTCTGCTGAGTCCTTGAATACTTGACCGTCGCAATGATACGAACTCCGAGGAGGACTTAGGCACAAGTTCTTTGACATTTTCTCCATTCAAAGCCCGCGAACAACTCCTTCCAAAAGGGGAATTGGCATGAGCTGTCTGAACTCTGCCTTCGCTCCCGAGTTGGCTTGGACTCAGAAAAGAAAAGCGTTCTACAGCACTTTGTCGTTCTGGCGGCAGCAGAGTGCTTGCACGGACTCACTACCGGATCAACTCCGTCATCGTACGCATAAAACGCCTACGACTTCTATGTAATGACTGCGCGGTAAGTGTACGACCGCAGCATTAATTCAGGTTTTCATTCCTGTCATAAGTACAGGCTAGGGGGCAGTGTAAACTTGAACATGGCGAAGACACAACCCTGACATTCTTGGTTAACTCCGAACTCCAGGTGTGATAGAGGTGGAATTGTGGGTAGTGTTCGGCCTCTGGAGTATTACAAGCAAACACTCTATTTCATGGCCTGACTGTGCTACCCGAAGGTAGGTCAACTTAAAACTAAGCTTAACTTTTGCTATGACGAATTCTGAAGTAGTCTGGATGGCGAACTACTTCGAAGACGATGATCGCTGCGCATTGATCGCAGTCAGTGGAGAAATTCCAGCGGCACCAGCATGCCGGTGACACCTGTCGATAAAGTTGCTGCCCAATTCGGCAGTTCCGGGATGGCCGCCATCGCTGCACGGCCGGTTGTCGCGAGCCGACCCAACTTCCGTGCAGGAAAGGAGCGTACTGAGCAAAGCTTTTGGTAGGTCAATCCATGGATGGTCGGCTTGAAGGTGGAGAGGGCGGGAAGTCTGACGAGTCATATTCACAGGCATCTACAACGATGGCCGCCGCCACCCGCAGCGTTTCGCTTGCTTATTATCGAAAATCCATTATGACATTCGTCCGAATCATTGTCCCGCTCGAAACACAGCAGAAACAACGGAAATTCAAGAATACAGGGTCTTGACCCACCCGGCGTTAATCGAGGCCGCTTGGGAAACAATGATCTGATGATGCTTTGTTTTCAAGTCCAGTCGGATTGCTGCAGCAGTGTTGACTTTGCTCTGAGCGCAGTGAATTTCTTCGTGGACGATGCAATCTTGATAGATTGACGCAATGCGGAGGGACAAGCGGAGGCAGAGTATCAATAAATTGTCATTGTCATTTTGACGGCTCCAAGCGTTCGCTCTCGAGACACCATTATATCATAGCGCCTGCAGGTGCTCAGGGAGTGTGTAGCGGTATCTGCAACATGCTGCTATCTTAGTTTTCTAGACTGTCACCCGGTGGCACAAGCCAGCCTTGTATTTTCTCACTAACACCTCGGATAGGATCGATGGACTATTTTACATCTCTTTATGTTGCTGCGGTACGTTCCTGGATCTTTGGGATCGTAACAGTGGATTTGCTGTGAACCAAACTGGACGTGCTGCGGGACGTCCGCAGACATCGCCTCAACTCTATCTTCACTTTCTCACAAAAGCTGTAACCTCATGTCTTCCGCAGTGTTCATGACTTCTTGGCAACCCAACGGACCGGGGGTTTGGCCGTTGGATCCAGGCGTCTCAGGCGCATTAAAGCAGGCACCTTACTGTGAAAGATCTGCATCTTTTCTGCTGTTTGCTAAAACGGCCTTCCTCGTCTTTCCCTTCCGCTTTCAACATCCAACATAGAAAATGCGATCCCCCTCCTTTCTGAGCCTTGCCATGCTTGCAGGCTCGGCCGTGGCTGGTAATGTTTAATCTAGCTGTCCTCATGGCACAGGCTCATTTTTCTGCAGCCAGCACAAATTCCACGGATACTAACCCAGACGACGTGACCATCGTGTCGGTTGTCTTCCGTGCGTATATCCAGTCACCCTTCTGACGCACGCACTGAGGTCTTTTTAGATTACAGTCCCAGCAAGCCGGCGGCGGGTGCTGCTGGAGGCGTGTACCTGCTTGCGAGCGTTCTCCTCTTCGTCCGCTTATTCTCAAACAGGACGTGGTGGGGACTTTGTCTTCCCATAGCGAGCACATGTGCGTATTTTGTCCTACCCTCTGCTATTGGCGACTGTGGCTGATCCTTCCCGCCTAGTCATGGCAGTGGGGTTCTTCATGCGTATAGCGATGGCGATAGCCCCGAACTCGCTCCCTATATTCATGATCCAGCAGCTCTTCATCTTGTTGCCACCTGCTGCCTTTCTGGCCTTCAATTATATTCTCTATGGCCGGTTCATCGTTACTTGCGTCGACCGCAGGTACTCTTGGATTAGACCGGAGAAAGTCGCTCGGTACTTCGTCATCAGCGATATCACTACCTTTCTAATTCAGGTAACGTCGAAACCCTGCCATCGATCTCAAAAATACGAATCGGCTGACATGCACATTGCGCGCAGGGCGGTGGCGGTGGACTTCAGGCCTCCACAAACCCGACGTCCGACAAGCTTGGGGCCGACATATTGCTCGGCGGGCTTATTCTTCAAACGCTCTCGTTTGCTTTGTACATCATCTTGGTTTCCCATGCCTATAGAGGGATCGTCAGAGATGGCATCAAGCCATCCCAGGAGCCGTGGGGCATGATTTTCTGGACGCTGTTCTTCTCTTCAGCCGCATTCATGGTAGGTCATAATCACACCTGTAGCTGCTACATACTCACCGGACGTCTTCTAGGTTCGCTGCATTTATCGCGTGGTTGAACTCGGACAAGGGAGCCATGGCGGTGGCTACCTCATGACCCACGAAAGTATGTCCATCCTGTTCGCCGCAGCTTGATTTCGCTCATGCTCGGTTCTATCCACAGTCTACTTCTACTTGCTGGACTCATTGCCGTTGCTCATCGGTATTTGCACCTATATCATCTACTGGCCTGCGAAATATCTTGCTGCAGAAGACTCTTATACCTTGCCTCCTAGAGCCCTTCGCTGAGCTTGATACAAGGGCAAGTATCATCGGGGCTTAACTTTCTAGAACTATTACGGACAACTACTATCAATGATTTTGTATATAAAAGAACCTAGATATCACTGTGGTACTAGCAGTATATATATCTCGAACATACAAGAGATGTCTATTGTCGTGATGATCTAGCGTGTTGAATGGGCAGCCCACGCCGGGCACGTCTTAAGTTACATTCTGCAGCACGTTCCAACGCGAGGCAAGTCCCGTCGGATCCCTTTGGACAAAAATACATATAGTACCAGGCCTCTCACGGAGAAAATCTTGACCGAAGCGAGGGCACTATGAGTTGCCGCACAGCATCGCTGGAACTTAAGTCGCAGAGGAACCGACGGGGAGTAGTGTCCGCCTGGAGACCTTGCGGCCTCATAGCTTCAAGTTTCCACCCACGGTCACATCAGCCTCTGCTCAAACGGAACGTTGATCCTACCCACACCGACACAGTGGCGCCTGGTAAGTTTGTGTCTGGTGCATCTTACAGCAGTTTGCATATTGATGTGGCGGGCAAAAATTTGAGTGTGTCGGAGCTGAGGCTGCTGAGTTCAGTATGGGGCTGATGCCGGGTGGCGGCACTGTGATAATGACAAACACTCGCGCCACTTTTTGCCTATTTTGGAACTACTCAAACTCAACTCCGACATGCTCTAATTATGCCCGCTACATCAATATGCAAACTGCTGTAAAGTACTTCATCGGTGAGGTATTAATTAATGTGCGCTCTGAGTTGAAATTAGTCATTTGGTTATTGGCGGAAGGATATGACGACCTGCGCACTCACCCCCTTGCACTTGATCGGGTCAATCTCAAGGCCTGTGGCAGGACACCCACGAGTGCACGTTGAATATCAGTGAGACAGTTGTCCCCGAGCACTCTTCGTTCCTTGAGAGGGGACACGTAGGAGCATCAGAGTCCCATGTCGCCCCCCGCGACAGGTCAGAAAGGAGACATCGGTGGAGACTCAGGCTATCAAAACACTCCCAGTTCATAGTACATAGTAGAGACCTCTATTAGTGTTAACTCAACGTCTTACCCTTGAAACTAATCTACTAGTAGCCATGCCGCTACGCGTTGAGCCACCGCTAGCTCCAGATGGCAACGTTTCGTCAGGACGCGTATGACTTCCTTGCCCTTTGGAACGTTTTTTTCCCCGACAAGAGAACCTAATCCTTTCAACAACCTGCCGATCCAAGCCTCTGCCGGCATCGAGAATTTGCCTTGTTCCTCGTACTGGTAAAGCAGAGCCCGGATTGCTTCCCTGGATTCCGAGTATCTTGCATGACCTTGCAGGCACGTAAGACAAGCATGTCCAGCGCTGATTATACCGTGCTTTTCCAGCGTCTTGACGTTTCGGGGCCACCAGTTTTCCATCGCTCCAGACTCTCTTTCCAAGTGGGTAATGGCCAGAGCAATGGGGACTTCCTTCTTGCCAAGGACTTCAAAGAAAAGTCTGTAGTTGCTCTGCGTAGTGGCAGTGATCCTGTTTCTGCGAATGCAGAACAGCAACAGGCTCATGCCGCCCACCGCGTTTAGCCTTCGGATAAGGTCGATGGCCTTTTCGATAGCGCCCAAGTAGCCGGTGACACTTTCCTCGGGCTCATCCAGGCCGACTGTATCCCAGAGACGTACAGTGAGGGAGCCAATCGGAAACTCGTACTCCTTTGAATCCAAAGTGCAACCTTCTGTGTCTGGCGAGACCATAGCGATTTCCCTTCCCGCAACGAGGTTGATCAGGGAGCTTTTCCCAACCCCCGTCTCCCCGAACAGGACGATGTGGAGATCCTTGGGTGGGAGCGCATACCCTTGGATGAGGTCACGAACGAGTTGTTGGCATCGTTCACGCCGCCCCGTCATAGGAGGGTAACAGTCGTCGACTAATGTTGTTATGCAAGCGTGTCCAGAGAAATACATCTCGTTTTCGTCGAGCAGGGTTGTATTGCCCGCCCACCACTCATCCATGGAGGATATGTCCTTCCCGGTGAATGATTTTTTCTCCAGCTCAGTAACGACGGCGACGATGGGGATTTGAGAAGAAACTTTGCTACGAATCTTTATGATGGTGTCGTACGTCTGCTT